>JAAGEH010000038.1:11228614-11287455 GCA_011751065.1 Lasiurus cinereus
GGGGGAGGGGACATGGGCTGTTGGCCAGCCTGCCTGCTGGTCAAACTCCTGGTTGAGGGGAAATTTTGCATTTAGCCTTTTATTATATAGGATATACACTGAGTGGCCAGATTATTATGCATTTAGAGATTATATATATCACCTTTCCTTTATCCATTTATCTGTCGATGGGCACTTAGATTATTTTCAAATCTTGGCTATTGAGAACAATGTTACAATGAACCTGGGAGTGCAGGGACTCTTCAAGATTCTTATTTTGATGCCTTTGGATAAATACCAGAGATGGAATTGCTGGATCATATGGTAGTTCTATTCTTAATTTTTGGAGGGACTGGCATACTGTCTTTCATCGTGGCTGCACCAATTTACATTGCTATTAGCTGAGCATTAGGGTTTCCTTTTCTCTACATCCTTGCCAACTCTTCACATTTATTTATTTCTTTTTAGTTTTTAGCAACAGCCAACCCAGCAGGTGTGAGGTGATATGACATTGTGGTTTTGATTTGTGTTTCCCTGGTGGGTAGTGATGTGGAGTACTTGCTTGTTGGCCACTCCAGTGACTTCTACCACTATAGATTGGTTTTGCTGGGTTTTGTGCTTGATTTAAGGTATATACTCATATTGGTAAGTGCAACATAATTTCATTGCATGTAGTCATAGAACATTATTACCTAAGTTTTAAGCAGAGAAATGGCACGGCTGACCTCTGTGTTAGGAAAATCACTCGAACAGCTTTGAGGAGGAGGAGAGTGGAAGGACAAGAAGTCCCACGCAGGGAACGAGGCAATAATGTAAATGAGAAATGACGAGGGCCTGACCCAGAGCCCAGGCAGTGGGAGTGGAGAAGAGGCGGACAGATCAGGGAGTCACCCTGAGCTCTGGAGAAGCAATTCAAAACACATGCTCCACGTACAGTCGTTCTTCAAGCACAGAGGAGAGCCCTTCCCTGAGCGCTCAGAACCAGGGCAACAGTAATTGATCACGGCATCGGTTTGGGTGCTTGTCAAGACTTAAATGAAACAAGCCACAGCCTCTAAGAGTCTGTTGTCACAGATGACAGGAATGAGAAAGAGCAAAAGCCAACACCATGTGGACCAATGAAGGGGGTCCCGGGAGACTGGAATGACCGCAAGTGGTTTATTGGAGCAGTTTTGCAGTTGTGTTGTTTTCCTTCAATATTTTTTTTTCTTTATATATTTTATTGATTTTTCACAGAGAGGAAGGGAGAGGGATAGAGAGTCAGAAACATCGATGAGAGAGAGACATCGGTCAGCCGCCTCCCGCACATCCCACACTGGAGATGTGCCCGCAAGCAAGGTACATGCCCCCGACCGGAATCGAACCTGGGACCTTTCAGTCCACAGGCCAACACTCTATCCACTGAGCCAAACCGGTCTTGGCATCCTTAAATATTTTTGAGGCGTTTCAATAAAAATATGTAGAAAACAAAATCAGGATTGAAGAGAAAGCAGAGGTAGGGGAACTGTGGGAAGAGTGTTAGCAGAAAGTTGGGAGGGAGGAGACTCCTGAGGGTGTGAGATGGTGGTGTGGGGCAGACATAGGGGGAGAGAGTTGGTGAAGCATGAAGTCATAGCTCATTCACCATCTAGCTTAACCGCATGCTTCTCAAACTCAGGCATGCACACCTCTGGCAGCATGTCAAGAGGTACTTGAGTCACCTCTTTCTGACATGTTTATTTTACCCTACGACTGGGGAGAAGGATGCCATTTACGTGGAAGCAAACAATATGTTATGAAACAGAATACAAATGACATGTGAAGTTTTATGATAAACCACAACACTCCAAGTAATTTTCTAGCCAAATTCTTTGGCCTGCAGCCCCAATGCCTCCCTTGCCAATAGGTGGAATTCAGAGGAAAAGTTTAGAGAAGCTATTAGAATTCTCTGTGGAATCTAACCCCATGCTCTACTAGATGATGCTAGCACCCTAACTGAGTTCTTTTCCAGAATGAGAGTGTTACTCACTCAACAACATTCCTTCCTTCCTTTACTCATTCATCCCAATAATATCAAGTCAGGGATTACCATGTACTAGGACCTGAGAGACTTTTTTTTATCCCATATAATACCCTAAGCTGCAAAAAGGACTATGCATTTAAAAAAGGTTAGAGTCCCCTCAGCATTTGTCAAAGCTTGCATATATTAGATGTTCTATGAATATTTGTTGACTTGAAATGGGATCTTTGCAAAAACCCAAGGAAGTGTCAGAAGAAAGACAATAAAGGAGAGAAAGAGATGATGTGTGTATGTGAACTAACTCCTAACCAATATGAACAAAATCTTTTGTCTCACCCATGCACAACTCTGAGATGGTCTTTAAATTATTTCCATTTTATAGCCAAGGAAACAGAGAATGAGTAAAGTAACTTGTTTAATGTAACACCACTAGTAAGTGAAAGAGCACAGATTCAACCCCAGCTTTGTCAGATATTGAAGTTCATGGAAGAAGCTATGAAAATATAAAATGTATATATTCTCTGACCCAATAATTCTGCTAGGAATTTATCCTTGTGATATTGTGTTTTATAATAAGAAATATATTTTTGGTCTTTTTCAGTATCTGGCATGCAGCTCCAAAACTGTTGGAATTGTTAAGTGATGGGAGGGGGGGGTGGAAGAGAGGAGAGAGAGAGAGAGAAAGAGAGAGAGAGAGAGAGAGAGAGAGAGAGAGAGAGAGAGAGAGATATGAAAGTACCTTTGGTTAGGTGTCTTTTATTAGGATTGGGGCTGCTTACCAGTGGAGCCAACCATGTGATTAGAAAATTGGAACTTCACACCTCCTACCTCTGGGGCCAATGAATTAATCAATAGTGCCTATGCAACAAAGTCTTCATAAAAAACCCTAAAAGATGGGGTTTGGAGAGCTTCTGCATTGGTGAACAAATAGTGATTTGGGGGGAATAGCACCCTCAGAAAGCGTGAAAGGCTGTTCCTGAGTTATATCCTTTTGTAGAAAATTAGTAATCTAGCAAGTAAAATGTTTCTCTAAGTTTTGTAAGCTGCTCTAGCAAATTAACCCAACCCTGCCAGGGAGTCAGAACCTCCAAGCTATAGCTGGTCTGTCAGAAGCCCAAGTGATAACATAGAATGGCGATGACCTTGGAAGTGGTAGGCAGTCTTATAGGACTGAACCTTTAACCTGTGGGATCTGATGTTATCTCCAGCTAGAGATAGCGTCAGAATTGAATTGAATTGTAGGACACCCAGCTATTGTCAGAGAATTGCTTGGTGATGTGTGGAAACTACCCTCACATTGTAAATTGGGTGCACAATTTCTAATCCTGTAGGTATACTCAAACAAGTGCTCAAACTACGAACATAAGAATGTTCATTTCAGCCGAAACCGGTTTGGGTCAGTGGATAGAGCGTCGGCCTGTGGACTCAAGGGTCCCAGGTTTGATTCCGTCAGGGGCATGTACCTTGGTTTCGGGTACATCCCCAGTAGGGGGTGTGCAGGAGGCAGCTGATCGATGTTTCTCTTTCATTGATGTTTCCCTCTATCCCTCTCCTTTCCTCTTTGTAAAAAATCAATAAAATATATATTAAAAAAAAAGATTGTTGATTTCCACAGTGCAAAACAGGAAACATTCTGAATATTCTTTATTGGTGAATTGGTTAAATAACTTAAGGAACATCCATGATAGGAAGAATCATATCCTATACTGATTTAAAAAACCATTCAGAATATATTATTAATTGAAGAAAATCAGGTTGTAAAACAGCATATTTTTATTACATTTTATCTTTTTAAAAACAAATGCATAGCCCTAGCCAGCTTGGCTCAGTGGATAGAACGTCAACCTGTGGACTAAAGGGTCCCAGGTTCGATTCTGGCCAAGAACACATGCCTGAGTTGTGGGCTCTATCCCCAGAGGGGGTATACAGGAGGCAGCCGGTCAATGTTTCTCTTTCATCATTGATGTTTCTATCTCTCTTTCCTCCCTTGCTCTCTGAAATCAATGAAGAAATAGATTTAATAAAAACAAACTAACAAACAAACAAAAACCAAATGCATAAATCATAGATGCATGCATGTATAGGCATCAAAAATTCTGGATGACTATGTACCCAACTTTAATAGAGATTGCATCTGGCGAGGGGTGGGGGAGGTGATGAGAAGGTATGTGAAAGCCAATTTTTAAACATGACTTGGTATTACTTTTATAATAAAAGGAAACAAGTTAATAAAATTAATTAAAAATAGAGCCTGACAGAGAAACCAAGATGGTGGCATAGGTGAACACTTAAACTGCTGCCTCCACAACAATTTCAAAACTACAGCTAAAAGACAAAACTACAGCTTTCTTCAGACAGGAAAGCTGGCTGAGTGGAAATTATACAACTAGAAGGAAAGAGAGGGGCTCACAGAGACTCAGAGGAGCTGCAAAAAGCTGAGGTACGGAGACATGCGTGTGGAGAGGACAGGTGGCAGGGTGTCTGGCTGGCTTTCTCTAGCAGGAGGGAGACAGACACTTCCAACAGCACTGATCCCCAGTTCCAGGCAAGACTCATACGGGGGGAGTCTGGACTGTTGACAAAAGGGAGGAATGCATGGAAACTTAGAGGAGCCTCGAAAAGCAGAGGTCTGGGGGCACACGCGTGAGTGCTCGCAGAGAGGACTGACTGCTGATTATACCACTGGCTTTCTCTAGTGGGAGAAAGACCAAATCTCCCAACTGCGCTGAACTCCACTTCCAACTGGACTGAACCCCAGTTTTGGGTGAGATCCTGGTGACCCAGACTCATATGGGTTCTTTCCTGCCCCATGGAGCACATGGAAACTCAGGGTAGCCGCAAAAGGCAGAGGTCTGGAGGCACGTGAGTGCAAGTGCGCATAGAGAAGGCTGCAGCAATTACCGAGCAACACTGAGACCCAGGGGCTGTGCAGGGCAGGGATGATGGACAGCCAAGCCTGTCTGCTCAGCCCTGAGACTCCACCCCATCCAAGCCGAGCACAGAAGCTTTTGCAATTGTGCAAGGCTTGTATCATAAAGCTGACTCCAGCACAGAAGTTCTCCCAGCATAGACACAGTGATCCTCACAACCAATTGGCTTGGAGGTCAATTCCTCCCAGTGATACTAACAATAATCAAGACTTAACTACAACAAGGCTTTACACATAGTCCACAAAAGGGTGTACACACAGTCCACAAAAGGGTGCACTAAGAGGGTGCACCTAAAGTAGCTTTGTGTGGTAGGTGTCTTATGTGACTCTGTAACTGGGGAGGCAGAGCTACTGGGTCATATTAGACACCTAGCACACAAAGCTTCTCTACCAAATCAGAGAAGCAGCGAAGATATGGAGACAAAGAAACAGATCACAAATGGAAGAAATGGAGGAAAACAAACTGGATATAGAGTTCAAAACCACAGCTATAAGGTTTTTCAAGAATTTCCTAGAAAAAAAAATGGATAAATTTAGTAAGACCCAAGAGATGAAAAGGGACCAACTAGAAATTAAACATACACTGACTGAAATAAAAAATATTATACAGAGACTTAGCCGACTAGAGGACAGCAAGAATCAAGTCAAAGAGTTGAAATACGAAGAAGCAGTAAACACTCAACTGGAAAAGAAAAAAGAAAAAATAATCCAAAAATTTGGAAGATAGTGTAAGGAGCCTCTGGGACAACTTCAAGTGTACCAACATCTGAATTATGGGGGTGCCAGAAGAAGAGAGAGAGCAAAATACTGAAAACCTATTTGAAGAAATAATGACTGAAAACTTTCCCCACCTGTTGAAAGAAATAGACTTATAACTCCAGGAAATGCACAGAACTCCAAACAAAAAGAATCCAAAGAGGACCACACCAAGACGCATCAAAATTAAAATGCCAAGAGCAAAAGACAAAGAGAGAATATTAAAAGCAGCAAGGGAAAAACAGTTAATTACCTAAAAGGGAACACTCATATGATTGTCAGCTGATTTCTCAACAGAAACTATGTAGGCCACAAGGGAGTGGCAATAAATATTAAAAGTGATGAATGGCAAGAACCTACAACCAAGATTACTTTAACCAGCAAAGCTATCATTCAGAACTGAAGGTCAAATAAAGAGCTTCACAGATAAGAAAAAGCTAAAGGAGTTTATCACTGCCAAACCAGTATTATATGAAATGCTGAAGGGTACTCTTTAAGAAGAGGAAGAAGAAAAAGGTAAAGATAAAAATTATGAACAACAAATACATATCTATCAACAGGTGAATCTAAAAATCAAGTGAATAAAAAACCTGATGAACAGAATAAACTGGTGAATATAATAGAATCATGGGCATAGAAAGGGAGTGGACTGATAATTCTCAGGGGGAGAGACTGGACAAAAATCGTACACCTATAGAAGAGAAAAATGCGGGGGGAGGTAAGGGCAGAGGGTGGGGTGGGAGCCTGGTGGAAGGGAGCTATCGGGGGGTGGGGGAAAGAGGAACAATTGTAATAGTCTGTACAATAAAGATTTATTAAATTAAAATAAATAAATAAAATAAAAATAGAGCCTGAGCAAGAAAATGGCGGGAAGAGAATTGAGTAAAAACAGGAGCTAAGAAGAAAAAGAATCGAGGAAAAGGGATATGGCGTTAGTGAAGCTCATGCCAAGGCTTTTATTCATTGACTTGAACAGAATAAATCTATGTCTCACAGTTTTGGGGGGCTAGAAGTTCAAGATCAGGGTTTCAGCAGCCATAGTTCCTTTTCAGGGTCATGCCTCTCCCCTAGCTACTGGTTGTTTGCTGGCCATCATTGGTTTTTCTTCTTCTTTCTTTTTTTTTAATATATTTTATTGATTTTTCACAGAGAGGAAGGGAGAGGGATAGAAAGTTAGAAACATCGATGAGAGAGAGACATCGATCAGCCGCCTCCTGCATGCCCCACAGTGGAGATGTGCCCACAACTAGGATACATGCCCTTGACCGGAATCGAACCTGGGACCCCTCAGTCCGCAAGCCGACGAACCTGGGACCACTCAGTCCGCAAGCCGACGCTCTATCCGCTGAGCCAAACCGGTCTCGGCCCATCGGTGCTTCTTGCTTGTAGGTCGCTGCCTTCATGTTCACATGGTTCAAGGGTCAACTATATACTCACATTGTTTGCAATCAATCCGCATAACTTTTCCCTCTTGCAAAACTGAAATTCTACAAACAAACAAACAAACAAAACCACACTGAAATTCTACACCGAACACATTAAACAACTTCCCATTTCTCTCCCCACCCCAGCCCCTGGCAACTACTTTCTGTCTCTATGAACTTGACCACTCTAGATTCCTCATATAAGTGGAATCATACAGTCTTTGACTTTTTGTGCTAAGTTTATCTTATTTAGCATAATGTCTTCAAGATTCATCCATATTATAGCATGTGTCAAAATTTCTTTCCACTTAAAGACTGAATAATATTTCATCATATATATATATATATATATATATCATTTTTTTTATTCATTCAACTACCAATGGATACTTGGGTTACTTCCAGGTTTTTGGGTACTATGAATAATGCCGCTATGAACATGGGTGCACAAATATCTTTTTGAGACCCTGCTTCCAGTTCATTTGTCTATATATCCAGAAATATAGTTACTGAATCATGTAATTTTAAAAAATATTTTGGGGAGTAGCCATACAATAAGGCTCTTTAATTGTGACATACTAGTACTTCCTGCTCAGAATGATAGGAGGCAAGAAGGTAGCTGTTTCTCAATATATAAATCACACAAAAACCAGGAAGGTAGACTTGCCATCAGGAAAATCAAGAGGTTTTTAAAAAGAACTTTATGGCCCTGGCTGGTGTGGTTCAGGTAGTTGAGCATCTTTCCTGGACCAAAAGGTCCTTAGTCCAATTCCAGTCAGGGCACATACTCAGGTTTCAGGTTCAATCCTTGGGTGAGAATTAAAATAATAATAATAATAATAATAATAATAATAATAATAATAATTGGTAATAATAACATTATTATTGTTCATTAAAAAAAATTTTTTTAAATACAGTGGTACCTTGAGATACAAGTTTAATTCGTTCTGTAACCTTGAGGCATGGGAAACTATGAGACGCTCCAGTCGCGGTAAACTGGTGGGTCGTGTGCAGCCGGCCAATCCGCGCGATTACTCCTATCTCAAATGTTGCTCGTATTTCAAAGCAAAAATAGCTTGCTCCACGGCTCATATCTCAAAAATCTCGTATGTTAGGGCACTCGTATCTCGAGGTACCACTGTAACTCTATAACATCTAAAGCAAATGTAGGAGCATGCTTTAGACTGCTGCCTGGAGTGAGAAGTAGAGAAGGAAAATTAATTGCAGACTAAACCACTTAAGGACCTAAGTATTTCTACTGGGAAATATTTATCTGTTTGGTGGAGTTGCAAGTTCTTGGGCGTGCCTTCATTAGAAAACAGCTGATGATTCCAGGAAACTTTGGAAGAATCACCATGGTGATACAGAGTGACCCATTTAAAGGGCAAAAAGCCTATTGTGAGTTGAACTTCAAAAGATGTCTGTATAGAAGCTTCTCTTTTATTTTTTATTGAACATCAGATACAAAATAAAGTTGCACTATTATTATTATTATTATCTGAATTCCTCTTGCAGTCTGATGTATTGGGAGAACCTAAGACACCTTCAGATTCTGTCCTGAAGTGGCTCTCCTTAGCTGCCCTACTTTGAGCAGACCACTTCACCTCTCCAAGCTCAGAGGGTTGACAGAAAGGGCCTCAAAGGTCCCTTTGGTCTCTGGGTTTACTTCTATGTATATACATATGTGCTAAGCTCCTTTTTGTTTTCTTCTTTGCTGTGGAACTTGCCTATTATCTAATCAGACCTAGTGGAAAATGAGAAAATAAATGAAAAGGTGATGAACAGGCAAAAAGCATCACAGTCCATGTGTTAAAGCTCCTACACCTACTGTTTTCCTTGGACCTCAGGTACATGGGGTTGAGGTAATCACACTTGTGGGTTCACATCATCTTTCGTCATTAGTCTAGACAAGGTCCCTTTCTGTTTAATCTTAGTTTATTATTTTCTTCATATCCCAACACTTTCCTCATTTCAGGCACTGTGGTATTTATGGACAATTGCATTTTATTAATTATAATGCTAGGAGGTCGGCAAACTGTGGCTCTGTTGACTAATGAGTTTGCTGACCACTGAGGTAGACAATGATATTACCTCCATTTTTCATGTGAGGAAACCAAGGCTTAGGGAAGTTAAGGGATAGAAGCAGAATATCAACCCAGCTAGACAGATCCAGAATCTACATCACTATACCAGCTAATCAAGAAACCTTGTTTAAAATACAGCTTGACTATAAGTTATTCTGAATTGTCTGTAATACCGGCCCCGGGGCCCCCTCCATCCCATGCCTCCCCTCCCCACTTTCATTCTTGAAAAGGAAATGTAAGCAGGTCTATTTTGGGGCACTTTGATTCTTCTCATTCATCCTTTGCAAAGCTTTAGCACCAGAGGCGATTTTCTAAAACTGGGATCACTGTCTCTTTGGATTTTCTCCTTTTTTGTTCCACTTCTCTTGCAAGTTGAAGTTATAACTGTCAACCTTTGACTCTGTTCCTTGCTGGGGACATAATTGGAGTAATATAAAATAACATTTCCCCTCCTTAAACAGAATACCTTTCCATTCACATTCTACTTTTTCTGCATCTCATTTATAAGAAGATGATCATTGATGGGCAGAATATGCTCACATTTCTTCTCTGGATGGATGAAAAGTGTAGGGATTTATAATAGAACTAGAAACCTAGTGTACAAATTTGTGCACAGGTAGGGTCTGGCTGGCCTGCCCCAATCGGAGCTGATTGTGCTGGGCTGACTGGGGGAAAGGGCCACAGAGGGTTGGCCAGCCAGCCCTGCCTTCTGGTCGAACTCCTGGTTGAGAGGACAATTTGCATATTAGCCTTTTATTATATAGGAAGAAGTGTGTGTCACCTTTAAGGTAAATCCATCTCAGATTGATAGTTAGCTAAGATGTTGGCCATTTGACATTCCTGTCATCCTTAGACAACTCTGCTATGTGATGAGACAAGTTTGTTAACATTGACTGCATTTTGTTTGTGAGCCATGTTGGGAGGAGAGGGGACAATCCTTGGGGGAGAGGCAGGGACAGGAGAAGTTAAGAGTTTGATTGACTAGGAAGAGTCTTTCCATGGGAGTCTAAAGATGAATTACCAGGGTGGGGAGGTCCAGTCATAGTTGAGAGGGGGCAAATTAGGAATCCTATATAATAAAAGGCTAATATGCAAATCAACCAAACAGCAGAATGATCGGTCTCAATGACATGCACTGACCACCAGGAGGCAGACACTGAATCCAGAAGCTGCCCCCTCACAAGGGGAGTGCCGCTCAGCCAGAAGCCTTGGCGAGAGCCATGATGGTGGGGGAGGCCGGAGTCTCTCTTGCCTCCACTGCAGTGCTAAGCCATCAGTTGGACACCCCCCCCACCCAAGTGCACGAATCTTGTGGACCAGGCCTCTAGTAATAACAATATTGTTAATGATGATGATAATAATGCCCATCTCTATTGAATGCTTATTATGTATATATCAGACTCTCTATATACATTATTTTATAAGCACCGCCTTATTCCTTTTTATATGTTACTAGAGGCCCAATGCACGAAATTCATGCAAGAGTAGGTCTTCCTTCTCCCAGCTGCCAGCACCAGCTTCCCTCTAGCACCCAGGACCCAGGCTTCCCTCCCAGCCCCTCGCAGCCTCAGCTGGCCCTCGTAGCCCTGGCTTCATTTGGACAGTCGTCTGGAAGGATGTCCGGATGGTCATTCTGCTGTTCAGTCTAATTAGCATATTAGCTCTTTATTAATAAGATCATTTTTAATCTTCCCAACAACTTCAGATAAGTACTATGATGGGGACAAGACATAGATACTGTTACAATCTCCATTGGGGAAATTGAGGCTTAGAAAGGCAAAGTAATTTTTTAAGATCACATAACCAGCTGTGACTCATTGGTCTATCTTTTTAAGCAACAGACACACAGCCGTGAGCTTTGGAAACAAGGGATAAGATAAAGGAGAGAATGAAAGAATGCCCTTTGACGGGAATGACTGAGGAGGTCTACAATGGGACTCTGAGAAGGGCTCAGGTCTGATTGAACGGTTCAGGATTTTACCCAAATGGGGAGAGAGAGCACCCACGGTGGTCCTCCTAGTTGGCTCCAAGCGTCCATGAATCCAGGCCAGGCCCACACCCTTTGCTTGGAATCCTCTCTTCACTATTTTCTTCCTAATTTTAAAGCCAGGCTATTATACAATTGCAATATAACGGCTAAAGATAATTTTCTGCTTGAAACAATTATCAGATTTTATGTTGGATAGGCTGCCTGAATAAAAGACTTCTTTCTTCAAGAGACCATTTTATCCCTGTTAATTGTAAAACGTCTTTGCAGAGGCATCCTTGCAAATGGTGAGACTGAACCCTGCCCCTAAGAGAGAAAGGGGCTAAGACTTTACAGACCTGGCAAGAAAATCATGCACCCTCCTCCCCCAAATACTAAATTCATTTAGAGTCTCATCAGAGCATCCTAATGAAGTTTTCATGAAGTGTCTTTTATTTTGGACTTGGTTCCTCTTGGACAAATGAGCCATTGATTTTCAAAAATTTTAAATGTATCCAGAACTTTTTTGTTTTGTTTTTTGTTTTGAACAGTCATTCAGAAGCCAAATCCAGTAACCCTGTCCTCTCTCCCTGCTGCTTTGTTGGAAAGATGGCTTTCCTCTCTGTGGATCACAGTGGCTCCTTTGACAAGCATGAACAACCCTCAACCAGCTCAACTGTTGCCCCATGTGAAAGGAGTGCCTAGCACGTCTTTCTAAAATGTTGCCTGGCACTTATTTCTTAACACTTGCATGTCACATTCCGGGAAGGCCTGAAAATTATAATAAAATCAGAAAGGAACTTCAGGGACAATCTCAGTTCACTCTGTGATTTATGAGACATTGTAATCTAGAGCCCTCTGGAAGCTTCTCCATGTCGGTTGAAGTAGGGAAGCTGACTGGAGCCTCACCATAAAACTGTGGTTGGGTACAATAAACCCCCAAGGACTAGTCAAAGAGGGATTCACTTGATGCCAAATTCTTTCCTATCATCCAAGAGTGGCCAACGAGACCAAGGGTGGGAGTGAGAATTCACCAGGGTTTTCAACAAAACATTCCAATAAATTAAAAAACAAACAACCTTTGTTAGAATGAAAAATGTTTGGTACTGCTGGCTGGTTACAGCGCCCTCATGTGTCTCAGCATGATAGCACCATTTGGGGCTTTTGAAAAGGCATAAAATGCTCTTGTAATCACCCCAACACCATTTAATGGCATCCTCCTCCTTCCCATTGGTTTCTGGGGCCACAAATGAAGCTCTGTCCTTGGTTGTTAGAATTTCCACTGTGATTATTTTTATCACAGGCTGAAGGCATAAATGATCCTATTTTCCAGTGTTCAATAAATGCTTGCTGAATTTGTTCTCCCTTACATCTCAATGCCTGCCAAAGAGTAAATGTAACTCAAATTTCCATCAGCTGGTGAGTCAATAAATAAATGGTGACAACCCACACAATGGAATAACACTTAGTAATAAATAGGGAAGAACAATTGATGTATGTAACAACAAAAGGCTATATATTATAAGATTCCGTTCATGTGACATTCTGGAATATAGACACATACCCTGTTTCCCCGAAAATAAGACAGTGTCTTATATTAATTTTTGCTCCCAAAGATGTGTTAGGTCTTATTTCAGGGGATGTCTTATTTTTCCATGAAGAAGAATACGGTACACATTTATTGTTGAACAAAACAAAAAAGGAAATTTATTACCTGTATACGGTTCGGTAGTAGCTGTCATCACAAACCAGCTCACAGATGGGCCACAGCGCAGCTGGAGCTGTTCAGGCAGCTCGAGGTCTCTTTAAATCAGGAGTCAGATGCCTTACGGTAGCTTCGGGGACCTTATATTTTGGGGAGGCCTTCTGTTCGAGGGAGGCCTTATTATCGGGGAGGTCTTATTTTCGGATGGATGCCTTATATTACAGCGAGAGGCCAAACTGGAAGTAGGTCTTATTTTCAGGGGATATCTTACTTTCGGGGAAACAGGGCATCAGATCAGTTGGACTAGGGGAAAGGGAGGGGGGTTGGCTGCAAAGGGGTACAAGGGAATGTTTTAGGGAATAAAAAAAAGTTCTATATCTTATTTGATGTTGACATTAGTGAAAACTTACAGAACTGGCATTGGTGGTATGATGTGGAGGGTAGCTGCCCTCCAAAACTCATTGAATTGTACACTAAAAAAAAAAAAGAAAAGTGGAATTTACTGCGTGTGTATTACACCTCAATGAGCCTCACATGAAAAATTTCCATACCTTAAAGAATCACTGGGATCTTCTTCCAAAATACAGATCCCCAGTCCTTCTAGATTAGCCTCTTGGCCTCCTTTTCTTTGCCCATCTGAAAAAGACACCACGACGAACTCTTGTGAGAGTCTCCAAGTTCCAGCCCCATTCAAAGCCCTAATGGGGCCAGCCTGCATTCCAAACGGAACGCTCCCTGCCTCAGCCATTGTGCCTGTGTGTGCAGTGACACAGAGCCTCCCTGGCATTTAGATCTTGAAAAAGAAAACATCAAAGTTCCAGGCCAATGCTAGACTTGCTCCCAGCAAGTGGGAACCCCTTGAAGGGAAATGAGATCTGGGCCCTGAAGGCAAATTCATTCTGTCAGTTTGTTGGCCTCCTTCCCTGACAGACAACAATCATTTGTTCCTGCCCAGAAGCTGTGCCTTGAGCGAATTATTCATTAGCCACAAGACTGCACATTCCACCCAGGCAGCACCAAACATCTGATTCTGGAAAATACTTCGGTTCTGTGGCTCCCAAGATGTTCTACCCACACTCAACTCTCAACAGTGGTGACCCACAAATATCGATCCAGGCCAGTCATTGTTTCACTTTGCTGGGCTTGAGAGTCACCTTCCCTTGTACGAGAGTAAATCTTAAGTATTCTCGCCACACCCACACCCATGAAATGTGATAGATGTGCTAATTAATTGGAATGTGGTAATCATCTCATAATTTGAATGTGGTAATCACCCATATATATATTGTCATCACGGTGTATACCTTTAAAAATTGCATTGTTCAACCTAAATACATATAATTTGTATTTGTCAATCATAGCTCAATGAAGCTGGGGCGAAAACCACTTCAAGAGTATATTTTCTAAATGCCAGTTAGGTCTGGGAGTAGACCTGGGGAACTGCATTTTTAATAAAAACTCATATCATTCAGATGTAGGAAGTCTAAGGACACACTTTACGAAATGATGACCTAGGCCTCGAGAAACTCTTATACAAAGGCATTTTGTTTTCACTGGAAAAAGTTGAGTGATTTAGTCATTGGAAATGTTTGACCTAGCAAGGGGTGAATAGCACAAAGATTAAGAGTGGGGCTCTGGAGTGGGGTTCCTGGGATCAAAGACCACCCCTTCCTGTAATTGAGGCCTTACACAGGTTACTTAATCTCTCCACAGCATGTGTATAAGCTAGGGTAAGATCAAATAAGCTAACACTCATAAAGCACTCAGAAGAGTGCCAGTAAGATTAGATAAACATCAATTATCATTCTGTCCAGATCAATAAAGAATGAGGAGACTATTGCAAACCATGAACAAAGAGAGTTACTTCAAAGAGCTTTTCATTTAAAGCTTGGACATCTCCAAATACTCCAAATGATGGAGGGTAATATCACCACTATATGTATGCCAAGTTTCCTACATTCCTAATTTCTTTGCCATTTTAAGAAATTAAAAATATAAGCTAAAAAAAAATAAGCTAAACTTAGCAGTAGCCTTCTTTGATTAAGGGGCTTAAGACAACTCATATATATTGGTTTATCTTTACAAGTTATGCATAATCTTTGTTGAAAACAGAGAAGCACATCAGAGCTCTTGAAAAATACGAATTTTGACTCAGTGGAGAATGGGGAAGGGCCCAGGGAATCTGAATTTCTAAAACATTCTGTCTGTGATTTGGCTGTACATTCGAGGTAGAGAACTACTGTTACAGGAAAAGGCTAGGATCATCCACCTTGTTTTATAGCTTAAGAAACAGAGACCAAACATGTTAAATACTTTTTCAAGGTCACTCAGCTAATCATTTGCAGAGGCAGGAGTTAGATTTGGGTCAGTAATTCGAAGGCCAAAATCCTCTCCATATTGTAGAAGCGACTTGTATAAGGTAGGATAAACATGGAGAACTTTCTGGTCCTTCTGGTGGCTTGGCTTTTATATACACATACTAGTATAGATACTCTGATCTGAATTCATAGAAACTTTAAATTAGAACTGGATTCTGAATTCCTTTCAGATTCCACCTTTTACTCTCTTACCCACACATATCCCCATTTCCTGATTATTCCCATTAAATCTCTGGAAGTGTAAAGAAGAGATGGTTCACATGACACATGGATAAAATTTGGACGGGAATTATGATCATGAACATGAAGATTTGTTCTTCTCCATTTGTAAAGCTTAAGATACTCCAACGACCACAGTTTCATCATGAGCAAATCCAAGACCAACTGTCACATAAAACCAGGAAAAAAGAAAGGATCATGATCCTGAGAATACTATTCTGTAAATCATCAACTAACAAATCACAGGGACATGAGTGGGGAGAATATCCAAAAGGCCATTCTAGTGGCTGAAGGCAGTGGCATTTGATCTCTGGGTTGAGTTTTTTGTGGATTCCCTTTGCTTCTCGGGACATATGTGTGACCTACAAAGTCCCTCAGGAACCATTTTCTGTCATGTATTATCACAGAAAAAAATCTGTCAAATTAAAGTCTGCGGTGGGAAGGGGAGTGGCCACCAATCAAATGAAATCATTCTGCTGAACTTGAGCCAGGGAACCAAACTGGGGCAGCAACATTTTGCCTACAAAAATGGTTGCCTGCAGACCTATACACATCACCCGCCCTTTGCTAATAAAACAGACCCTTTTATTTAGATATTTCGTGGCACCCACTGGCTGCTTTCTTTTCAGATGTTCTATTGCCCATATTTCAATATTTCGCCTCTGCATTCTCCTCCTGTTCTTATTAAAATACCGGTTCTTTCTTTCTTTCTTTTTAAGATCCCTTTTAATCAGATAGCTCCTGCTGGCATGAGCTGTCAGAGGTATTCATTTCAGTGGACTCTGGCCTTACGCTGCATTACCTTGGCAACAAGATTAAGAGGCAAAGGCCTGGCCTTAAACTTGTCAGAGTCTCCAACGATGTGAACAGAGCACATATTACTCTCTAGCATATCAAGTTGTCATGCCAACCGCTAACAATAAAAGCCATCTCTCTCTTCCAGGGTTTTAATTCAATAAGTTTTCAAATTGGTTTCTTCTGTAATTCAATTGGTCTGGAAATGTAATATATGACTGTGTATGTGTGTGTGGGTGCGTGCGCGAGCGAGAGCGTGTGCGTGTGCACGCGTGCTCATGTGTGCTTAGCCAGTCCCTAATGACCTTCCATGAAATGATGGGAGATTGGAAATACAATTTAAGTCAAAAGTTCATCCAAAACCAAAGAAAAGTGCTGGATCTAACAAAAGGAGCCTGTAATTTTGGAAATCCTGACTAAGAGGTAAGTAAACAAAATCTTCAGAGCTGACTTCTGCCCTCAGACATCCATATAGGACTTCCATCAGCACTGCTGTTTAGCACATTCGTTACCCGGAAGAACTGCACCCCCATACATAGTTAGAACTCCTTTAATTAGTTTTGATTTCACAACCAATTTCAGTTTCTTTTTTTTATATATTTTATTGATTTTTTACAGAGAGGAAGAAGGGAGAGAGATAGTCAGAAACATCAATGAGAGGGAAACATCAATCATTCGCCTCCTGCACAACCCCCATGGGGATGTGCCCGCAACCAAGGTACATGCCCTTGACTGGAATCGAACCCGGGACCTTTCAGTCTGAAGGCCAACGCTCTATCCACTGAGCCAAACCGGTTTCGGCAATTTCAGTTTCTTAAAGATACTCCCCTTTTTACACTTACATTCCATTTACATCTAAACCAGGAAGTTTTGTAGGAACCTGTCCCCTTAGAAAGTCGCTTCATCCTGAGGACTCTCAGACAAGGCACTGCATGAAATCTAGGGCCTTGAAGTAATTAGGGTCAGGGTTTCTCAGACTTACTGGTTTCCATACTTCCTTATCGTGGTGACAACTGTACAGTTATTTATTTATTTTCTCCTTTAATAGACTTATTTAAATGCATACATTTAGAAGGGCAACTTTATATCATGGACTTTATAGCCTGGCAGTGAGAACATGGTTATTCCTTAGCTTTTAATAACTCACACAGAGAGGGTTAACGAAGTGCTAAGTAGGCACTGTTGAAAATACTTTTCGCCTTAATCCTCAACCTTTGAGGCAGGTAACACTTTCTCCCGACCCCACTCCATAGAGGAAGAAAAAGAACAGAGAGAAGTTAGCAAGCAAGTCCACCACCCCACAGCTGGTACGTGTCAGGACTGAGGTTCTAAGCTAGCAGTCTGGTTTCAGTCTCTCAACTCAATACACTGCTTCCTTGGATTCTGGTTGATTGATTGAGACTTTTTGCAAATTTTTACCTTCACAAACTTCTTGAAGGCATGGACTATATCGTCACCTCTATTTCCTTCTTAATATCTAGTTGAATGCCTGTCACATACTAGTTATTAAGATGTGTGGTTGGCTTGTTAAAGAGGGATCTGGGAGAATCCTAGAATATGAAATTCAAGGCCACTTTGAAACTACACTTTCTGTTTAAATTGGAACAACAGAGACTATCCTCACTCCAACCCACAAGTACATAAGGTCTTCTGGAGACCACACGCACAGAGGACAGAGGCCATATTTCATGGTGTGATGGGCATCTGCTGGCCCCAGCTGAGAGACACTTTCCATGTTTTCCCATGGTGTTCTCTGCCCAGGGCACATGGTTTTCACAGACTGTACCAGCCGGGCTCTTTTGCCCTCTGGCTTTACGTTAGGCTAGGATGCACTGGCAGGAGGGTGAGAGAAAAGTTGGGGTATTTATTCCTTAGTCCACTCCTTGCCAAAGTGCAGGTTGGTAATGATTGCTTCCCTCAAACACAGACCATTGGTTCTACTGAGCAGCTCTGTCCTACAGCTCCTGCTGGGATAGTGAGAGCTTTCTGCGAGGATTAGCTTCAGGGTGCTTCACCATTCTTTATTGGTGTCCCGTGACTGACTGAAATTTTAGTAATAGTCCCTCCAATAAATATATCATTTGTCTCCTGACAGGTTCCTGGCTCTTGTGCTTCTCACACGAGAATCACTACAGGTCTTATTAAAATGTAGATTCTGATCCAGACACTCGGGTGGGTCATGAAATTCTGCATTTCTAATAAGCTCCCGAGAAGGATGCTCCTGAGGCCACACTTTCAGGAGCAAAAATCTAATAGCTGGTCTCTGTCTGCCACTGGCTAGGTATTTTATGTTGAGTAAAATAATAATTAGCAGAAACTGGTTTGGCTCAGTGGATAGAGCTTTGACCTGCGGACTGAAAGGTCTCAGGTTCAATTCCGGTCAAGGGCATGTATCTTGGTTGTGAGCACATCCCCAGTAAGGGGCATGCAGAAGGCAACTGATCGATGTCTCTCTCTCATCGATGTTTCTCTCTATCCCTCTCCCTTCCTCTCTGTAAAAAATCAATAAAATATGTTTAAAAAAAGAATAATTAAATGAATGTCTTGGATGCAATGAATGCTGCATTGGTCAACATGGGTGAAGGTGGCCATGCCCTTGGCATACCCATCTTGTAATAACTTACCCTGGAGGGTTGCAGCAGACCCACCTGGTCACGCCATGAAGCTCACGGCTGGCTGGCCATCCTCATCGCTGTCTTTCTCATTGCCAAAGCTACCCTGGTGCTTCTCATCATTCTGTTTATTAAAAATAGCAACTACCACAACTAACCTCCAAGAAATTGAATTCACACACACAAATATTTTTTCCTCAGAGATAAAAGTAAAGCTGATTTATTCTCAACATCACAATTGATCCCCCCGAGGGACAATCTGTGCTGAGTGAAAGATGGTAGAGGAACTCATGGTTTGCCAAACAGTAAGTCTTATTTGCTTAGATTCTTGTACAAACAGGTTCTGTGGGCAATCAAGCTCTGAGAGATAATTCAAAACAAGAACCAGCTCAAAGCAAAACACATCTAACTGTACCTGTAAGCAGATCAAGCTGTCAGGAGTCTCTTTCACATTTAGCTTAGCAACACCCACTCTTTGAAGACCTACTAAGTAACACACGCTGTATCTCTTTACAGGCCATGATTATATGTACACAGGAAAATCTTATTAATTTCAAATCTAAATATTGTGATAATTCAGATAGCTGCTAACCTGCATTTGACTATTACCTAACCATGCAAAAGGATTTACTTGGCCAACTTATGTCAGTTGGTCTGTAAAAATAAAAAAACTTAAAAGGATAAATGATTTTTGAGACCTCTCAAATGTTTTTAGAAAGGTAAATTTAGGTTTTGACTATGAAGTCACTAATTGATTAATAATGTTGATTGATTATCATATCAATTAAAAAATCATTCTTTAATTGAAACCGGTTTGGCTCAGTGGATAGAATGTTGGCCTTCGGACTGAAAGGTCCCAGGTTTGATTCTGGTCAAGGGCATATACCTTGGTTGCGGGCACATCCCCAGTGGGAGTTGTGCAGAAGGCAGCTGATCAATGTTTCTCTCTCATTGATATTTCTGACTCTCTGTCCCTCTCCTTTCCTCTCTGTAAAGAATCAATAAAGTATATTTAAAAAAAATCATTCTTCTAAATGCAATGTGATATCCTAGAATAAGAAACTGTAAAATCTGAATAAAGTGTAGAGTTTAATAGTAATAGCAATGTTAATAGTAATATGCCAATATTGGCTTCTCAGTTTTGGCAAATGTACCACAGTAATGTAAGCTGTTAACAGTCTAAAAATCTAGGTGAAGGGTAAATGGAATTCCCTGGACTATTTTTGAAACTTTTCCATACACGTAAAATTATTCCAAAATTTTAAAGTTTATTTTTCAAATGTGCACACCCATTAAGTCTGAGAACTAGCAGCAGCGACAGAAACTAGTTCTTGAACACATACTCTGGTTGACTCCATGTCCAGTGTTCAACACATGTGCTCACAACAGTGGTATCCTCATTTTATAGACAAAGAAACTCTGGCTCAGAATAACTAAGCAACTTGCTGAAAGATACACAGTTGAAATGGATGGAGACAGGGTATGACAAGGTCTCTCTAACCCCAAAGTCTGAGCTCTGAGCAATTCTACAGCTCCTCTGGGCTGCCTCTCTGAGTTTCTCTATGTAAAAAAGACTTATCATGTACTCACCCTGGTACTCATTTTTCATTTGAGCTGGTGAAACATATGAACTCAATTATTTGCACTAGACCTTTAAGTAAACCACAGTATCATTTTGAAAATAACTGAGTTGAACACAGGGTCAAGTCTACTACCTTTCTGTTTGTTAAATTGGACTCAAATTTTCCTGGAGGAGGGCGTGGGGAAGGAGGCTGGAATGTTTTCAGAACAAAGCAACTCTCCTTTCCCCTGGGCTCCTGTCTTCTTGCCCAAATAATCTCTTCAAAGACAGAAGCCATGAGACCATTGGTCATTTGAACACTTGTTGGATATTTGATGATGTTAAGGAATCATTGTTACATTTTTAGGGGTGATAATAGTATTGCAGTTTTGTTTTAAATTTTTTAAAAAATCTTTTAGCGATACATGCTGAAATACTTAGAGATGAAATGATAGAAAACACTTGGAGATACTAGTATTTGGTTCTCATGGGATTGGGGGAGGTGCAGGAAATGTACAGGGAAATTGGCCATGAGTTGATAGTTGTTGAAAATGAAATGAAAAGGCTCTGAGACTGGACCACATAGTGCCCAAGTTCAACAAGGATGCGTGACCTCAGCACCAAACTCTTTCTCTGCCCTCCCGCCAGCTCAGGTTTCTGCTTGGCAATACCCTGCTGAGTCTTCATTGATCTTCCAGTTGCCAATGTCAACGCCCATTTCCAGCCCCTCCAGGACCTCTCTGCAAGCTTCCATCCGTCCGTCCCTTGCCAGCTCTCTCTACCCTCGTCCCATGAACTGATAATTTCCAAAGCTCCAGGTGCTCTCTGTCCATTATTTACTTAAACTTTACAACTGTCGGAGGGAGGTTTCATTTCCCACCCCACCCTCAGTTTTGCTAAGGAGGAAACTGGCTCAGGGAAAATAGAAACTTACCTAAGTTCTTAGAGCTAGAAAACGACAGAAGTGAGATGCAAGCCCAGAAGTATTTGATTCTGAAATGTGTGTTGTTGTTATTGCATGAATAGTTTAATAAATCACTATTGTTTATTTTATTATAAGATATTAATTATAATTCTGTAATTCTTAAATGATTATTATTTACTGGTATTATAAATAATCCCAGTGGTTTTAGCTTTTAGATTTCATGAGCTAGAAAATTTTTTTTTAGCAATTTTTAGAGCTCTAATATGAGGCTGCTAAATATGTGTGTGTGTGTGTGTGTGTGTGTGTGTGTGTGTGTGTTGTCATCAGGACACTTAAAAAATGCCCAACGATAATATATCATCACTATCATTGAATTATTTTATAAAATGGTTCCCAAATGAGCTGATATGGAAATATCTGTATAATGCGCTATTAGCTGAAAAAAGCAAGAGGCTGGATGCTACCTGCCATATTAAGAATAAGTTTCTATGAACGTATCTGCTTGCCTATGCACAGAGCATTTCTTGGAGAATAGGAAAACAGTAACCGTGGCTGCTTCTGGGTTTGGGAACCAGAAGTCTGGGATAGGAGGGAGATGTCCCACACAGTCAGTGTAGGTTTTGTACATTTTGAATTCTGTGCAAGGGACATCCATGTATTGACTATTTTAAAAATAAATAAAAAAGTAGAAAATAAGTCTCTGAAAGTGAAGATATTGCTAAGGACTGAATATTTGTGTTCCTCCTACCCTCATTCATATGTTGAAATCCTAACTCCCAAAGGTGATGGTATTAGGAGGTGGGGGCTTAAGTCATGAGGGTGGTTTTAAGATTAGTGGTTCATAAAAGAGGCTCCTTCAAAATTCTTAGCTCCTCCCACCACGTGAGGACACTTCGAGAATGTGTGGGCTCTGAACCAAGAAGGGGACCCTCACCAGAAGCACACCATGTTGGAATGTTGATCTTGGACTTCTTAGCCTCCAGAATTAGAATCAATCCATTTCTGTTGTTTATAAGCTAGGCAGTCTGTGGTATTTTGTTACAGCGGCTCAAACAGACTAAGATGTTTTAACATCTCCAGAAAGATATGGCCAACATAATCACAAAATAATGTATATAGCCTTAGCCGGTTTAGCTCAGTGGCTAGAGTGTCAGCCTGAGGACTGAAAGATCCCGGCTTCAGTTCTGGTCAGGGGCACGTACCTCAGTTGCAGGCTCCTTCCTATCCCGGGGCCCTGGTCGCAGCTAGTGCAAAAGGCAACCAACTGATGTGTTTCTTGCACATCGATATTTCTCTCTGTCTTTCCTTCTCTCTTCTACTCTCTCTAAAAATCAGTGGGAAAATATCCTCCGATGAAGGTTAATAATAATAATAATTTACATAAAGGTAACTTTACCCTTATTTTTCTCTTTCTGACATGCCTTGGTGAAAACTTGGTAAGGGTCTGACAGTAGCCTGCGGACAGGCCAGACCCCACATTGCTCCAGGTTTACCTTTCAGTCCTCACTGACCATTCCCTGGGAATGTATGCAACTGATGCCCTAAGGTCTTCCTGGACCCACAAGCAGGGGCATCTCTTTGGGTGGTCCCTTCTAAGTGCCAAAATGCAAACCAGCTTTCCCAGCATCAGAGCACAAACAGGGAAGCTGGGCCTGGCTGCAGTCAATGGCCTAAGATTAGGGACCTGGATTTGCGCAGTTCTCATCCTGATAGGAGTTATTGAACTTGACTGCACTTCAGAATCGCCTTTCTCTGTTGTCAGAATAGCACCTTCCCGAGAGTGTCTCAACGTAGGGCTGGAAATGAGCATTTTAAACCAGCCTCCGGGGCTTCTGACGAGCGAGGAAATCACTATTTGGGAAAATGAAGAGTCCAAACTGTGTATCCTTATGAACTGAGGACAATGACAGAATTGTAATCCTGATTAAAAAAAATTTTTTTTTTTTTTTTTATAAAAAAAAAAAAAAAAAAAGAGGAGGCCCTCGTCTGGGTGACAGTCAAACAAAGCATTCCCCTCCCCCGCTCCACCAGAGGTCAAACAGGATGTGTCTCAGATGGAGTCTGCTGATGCAAACAGGATCTGGAGAGAAATAACAATTTTTCCTTTTCACTCTGAACCTCCATCCAACCAGCTCCGGAAACAGTCCTGATTAGAGCATAATTGATTTGGACTCGCCGAGCAGAGCAGCCAGGCCTGCACATGGCCCTCCCGAGCTGGGCGGGCTGTGCAGTATCATCTGACTCCTCGCCGCATTAAAAACAATCTGACATGACACGGGCTGGTTTTCTAACAACTTTGCAAACCAAGTACATACTCTGGGAGAGTCCATGGCTCTGCCAACCAGACTTTAGAGAGCCAGCAGGGCATTTCCAGCAACAGCAAAGAAACCTGAGGCGTGCGAGCTGCATACATACTAGCTCTGGTCACCCAGGATTTGGGGTCTTTTGCTGGGCAGGAAACGATCATGTATTACTTTCAAAGCGGAATCCGTTATTCCAGTTTAAACAAGGATTCTCAACAGTTTGCTTTGTGTGTGTGTGTGTGTGTGTGTGTGTGTGTGTGTGTGTGTTTCCCCCATTGCACACATCACAGAGTGACTGTAATTCAAATTTATCAGAGATTGAAAGGACAAACCAAATAAACAAACAAACAAACAAAACCCCATAGAACCAGAAGGCTGGGAGGAAATGCGTTGAGTCAGAGGAGAATTCCAGCGGGGACTTTTTGGACAGTGTTAGCCTCCTTACTTTCAAGTAGTTGTTTCCTCTTTCTGCCCCAGTCTGTGTCAAGATCCCAGTGAACTTGCAAACGGGCCACTAGCCAGCCAGACTGTGCTAGACTGAAGCATCTCTTAGATCCACACCATGAATTCTGCTCCTTGAACTTACTATTTCCTGAGATCAGGTCCATCCACCCAACGCAGTCAGTTATCCAGGAGAGTAAGAATACCAACGGTACTCTGCCCGTGCTATCTGCGAGTTTACAGGACAGGGCTGGCATTCTGCCATGATATACTCAAATACAGAAGATTTTTATGCCATAGCTCCAAATGGCTCCGTTTCGCCGGTGTGCCATGTCGTTTTGTTTCTATGTGGATCCGTATCCAATGTCTTCTGTGCTCAAAACAAAACAAAAACAAACTATTAGAGCCCAGTTTGGATTGTTTTATGATCCAAAATAAACTTTTTGGATCATAGAATAAACGTAAAGAGAATCCGGTCTCTCTTCCTGGGTTATTTTGAAGCACAAGCACGTCAGATCGTTTCATTGAAGAATGTTCAATAGGTAGCTCGAAAAATAAAGATTACTTTAAGAACACAAACACAATGGTCATGTTTTAAAAATGAACATGACCTCTTTAATATCCACCAGTATCTAGTCATAGGATTTTTAAGCAGGCATCCTACAGAAAGTCATACTGGTGACACTAGCACAGTGCTGCATTGCTCCAGGAGCTGTGAGATCTGCCCCCTTACCCAACGCCCCAAAGCAGGGACGCTTAAGAATCAGATGCACAAAAGTTCTTTCAGGGACTCAGAGTGAACTCGAGTGTCAAAATGTCCCCGCCTGTGGAGACTGGGCTGGATCCTCCAAGCATTGTTGACTTTGGTCTGGATGTTTATCCATTCATTTTTCAGACCTCTAGTCGCATGTTTATCTTGGCCATCCCTTTCCAGCCCGAGACTTCCCACACCCTGCCATCTGGCACCCACAGTGGTTTCATTCCCACAGCCCCAGCGCCGAGCAGAAACCTCAGGGGAAGCCCAGATCCTGCAAAAGGTCCCAAGTGCCGGTCCATGCTTCTGGACCCCGGTCTTCCCGCAGGAAAATAAAGGGGGGCAAAGGGAATTTTTGGAGAGCCTTTTCCAGGTTCATTATCAGCAGAGTGTAACCCTCTGTCGATTGATAGATTCAGTCAATAAATGGCTCAGTGCCTTGGTGAAGGCTATTCCCCGGTGAGGAGCTTAGAAAGTTTTAGGAGTTTCGGAGGAAGTTTTAGAACTGTACCTGGTGGCTTCTTTTATTTAAAAAATAAAATAAAAAAATCCATCATATCACTAAATATCCAACTTGTATCCTTAGACCTACAAACTAAGACAGTAAAATTTTTCGCTGCGAGGACTGAACATTTTCAATGGTAAAGAAGTTTTCAATTAATGCAAACTGAAGCAGCTACATTGTCAATTTCTGGCAAATACGTTTACTCTTCATTTGACTCGCAAATTGCCTCCCACTTTCCCACTGTCCGGCTGCCCTGACTTGTCAGATTTCCCAGTCCTTGAAGGCTCTGTTGACCACCCAAGCCAAAGAACTTCTCTCTCTAAATTCCAACGCGAGCGACACCATCTCTAGCACCACGACACCTGTCACCGTTCCTGAGAACCTACTATGTGCTCGGCTTCATGTATTATTGCATTCATCTTTCTTGTATTATCTGAATTAAACAGCTCCCGGAAGAAAGCCATCGCTTTATACATGAGGAAAACAAGGAAAGATTTCGGTCAACACCCACCGTCAGGGGAACAGTAAAGGAGAGAGAGAGCTGGACGATGCTCCTTAGAGGAAGATCCCTCAATCTTTAAACCACATTGCCTTAAAAAAATAAAAAATCAAATTCCACCTTGTCAACAACGTTTATGTCTGCGTCCTCCCCTTGACCCAGCCTATGGATTTAGCACAGTAGCTGGCAAACGGAGGAGCTCAGTGGGCGATAGGAGCTAGCTGTGGTTATTGTTGATGCCATTATCGGTAATTATTAACCGAGTGGCTCGGTACAGTCTCCCTTCTATGCTGGGGGCTGTTGAACAAGAGAAGCACGAGAGTCTGGCCTTATTGTCGCCAGATGGAGCATATAAACGTAAGGATGCGATACTTGGGATGTCTGTACACGAAGGAGAGGTATTTGTTGCTTCTCTGAAATTCACATTTAACTGGGCATCCTGGATGTTGTCTGGCAGCCCGTGTCCTGGGGCCGACCAGGGACGGCGCTAGGCAGCAAGAGGAGGCTTCCTCGCTGGGCCATCTGGTGCTGATGAGCAGCGTTGCAGGCCTCCTGAGAAGGGAGGGCACCTGGGTGCTGGGCAACCGGAGAGGGCTCCCCGGAGCAGGTGGGGCTGCGCGATCAGGCAGGCAGACGGGAGATTTTACAGGTTTTCGGCCTTCGAAAGGCTTCATGGAAGCAGCCATCGGCCCAGTGGCGTCTAATGTGAGCTTCTTAGGGAATTGGATTCACAGAACCCAGCTGGAAGAAAGAGAAGGTTTCGCTGTACGTGGGTTTTGAAAGCGCACGAGGCAGTACATTGTCCATGACGTTACCCAGATGGGTCCAAACACCACTGAGCCTTGCAAGGCCAGAGGGTCCCCGTCCCTGGTCTCATGTTGGAAGCAGGAAAAGCACAGCTCTAACTTCTGAGGCCCACCGGGCTCTAGACAAAAGCAGCGAGATGTGCTGAGGAGTAGGGTAAGTCGGAGCTTTGTTGGGGAGAAGAAAAAGAAGATAATGGGGCTGTCTTGGAGAGATGGTCCCTCGGAAGCACAGGTGTGGCCTAATCCCAGGTGGAGATGTGAAGCCCTAGGGATCTGGACGATGCCTCGCACGGGGGCAGAGAGCATTTACTCAGAGCCTTTGTGTGTTGGGCACTATACATACATGGTATAATTTTATTCTCCTAAGACTCCTACTTTGTATTGCAATCCTCTCTTCCTAGGGGAGGCAACAGAGGTTCAGAGAGCCAGGGTTTCTCACTGCACAGCACCCAGCTCGAAGTGGCAAAGCCAGGATTCAGATTTAGATCTGCCAGATCTCAAATCCCGTTCCCTCTCTCCTTCTCCGCCCCGAGATGACTCAGTTCTGTGCCAGTTATTTTTAAGGAAACACTCCTGTTGTCCTCTGCTCACAGGACAATGACTCTGCTCCCACCTCCGGCGCCGGCTTCCTCCTGGCTCAGATGGGGAACGAGAGTCCTCCTGGTTACTCAGGTCTTCCCTCATACATGGAGGGGGCTGGGGAGGCATGTCAGTGAACCTTCATTCCCATCCTTGTGTCCTCGGGAGGCCACATTCTCCCCCGGGGCTCCGATCGTCTTTTCCTACAGTCCTAGGTGGGTTCTCAGCGCCCCTGAAGCCCCAGAAGGTCCCCCCCCAGTCTTCTTTAGGGACTCTGGAGACCTCCCCTCCCGCCGGCCCTCCTTCTGTGGTGTCTTCACCAAAGACAGGCGAGGACTAAACAGGCACCTAATGATTTTCCAGGTGCCAGGAACAAAATCCAGGCAGACTGCAGGCCAGGCACCAGCTTTTGCAGATGTCCAGAAAGAGCCCACGTTTGACACTCACTAGTTAGAGGGAAAGACACTTCCAACCGTAAGGAGCCCAATGTTGATGTTGGAGGGCTATGAAAACAAGCTCTCTAATTTATTGGAACATGTTTTTCTAGCAGCTTTGGGCCAAAGCTGCGATTGCCTCCTGCAGGGATGTGTGACCTCATCCTCTTCCCCCCTGCCCCCCAACTGTAACTATAGGGTTTTCCCAGTTAGAACATAACATATGGTTTGCAGCAGGAAGTGCGAAATCCCAGGAATGAGCAGGGGCTCAGGTTTCAGACTCCGAGAGACTCAGGTGAGCCACAAGGAATGGCCTTTGTTTCCTCGGAAAACAGAGTTGAAAACAGTGTTTGGTGACCCCTGGGTTTGGAATGAGGTAATTAATTCTCCAGAAACTCTCTCCAGTTTCCTGGGCAACAAAATCAATGTGTTGTTGATAGAAATACTGGGGCTCATAAATGGGTTTAAATTACAGATTTTTTTCTTTTTAAGAGAGATTTCCTCCCTACCAACCAAAAATATGAAACAAAACAACAGAAGGCAAATAAAAAATTCAAACCAAACACACACACGGAGCACACAAACACACGTAAGCCTTAACTCTCCCTCTTCACCCTGAGCCTCACTCCTTTTCAAAGTTTAAGTTCAGTGCTGCTCTGTGAATATTATTATGCTCTAGAAGTAGGAAAGTAAAAGGTGGGTCAAATCCCAGGAGTAATTATACACAGAACAAGAAAATCTGTAGCTATTCTGCAGGTCAAAGATTCTCACACTGAATGGGGTGATGGTAGGGTCAGCATATCAGAATTCCTGAGTGTGTCCGAGGGAGGACACCAGTATGAGATTTTTTGTTTATCAATAAAGCATTGAGGATTAAAAAAATAAAACAAAACCGACTGAGCAACTGGATTAAGGCTGCCTGAGCTTTTTTCCATTTCAAAACCAACTAAGTAAAGTTTTGCTTCTTTGTAATGACTAATTTAAGAACGAAGTAAATGGTAGGTTCTCCTTCGAAATCCTATTCGCAGCACTTTGGGAAGTCCTGGCAGAAGTCAAAGCCTGCTTTTCCCCCTTCCCTTCTCATTATGCAGCGAGGCAGCAAGGATTTCTTACTGCACAGCCTTAGAACATAGGCTCCAGCTCCAAATCTCCTGGCTTCTGCCTTGTCTCTCCCACCTTCAGTATCTCATCGTATTTAAAATGCCATGGATTGTAAAACCTTATCATCACTTTAAGCATCACCAAGAAAGAAAAGAGTTGTCAGTTAAATTCTGAAACAATGCTACCTCACCCTCCATTGTATGGGGAAAAACAACATGGTACCACCCACACATTGCAAACTGCAGTTTTAGAGAAATGAAAGCAGACCAAGACAGGAGAACGATAACAGACTCTCTCTCTGCCTTGGCCTCTGAGTGATTCCTTCAAGTATACCCTGGTTCCCACAGAAAAGGGCCTGGCTTATCTGGTAATCGTTCTATTGTGGGAAGAGCTTTTGCATTCAGAATGCTCTTGTGGATAATTTTTTTGCCAAGTTTTTTTTTGTTGCTCTAAGCACTTCCTGGAGGCACCGCAGCCACAGGAGGATCCTGACCTCTGAGGGATGCCAGGTGGGGTTTGATGCAAACAATCCACACGGTGCCTGGACCAGATGGTTCCACACAGTAAGCATTGTTATTTCATTCACAAAAAGTCAGAAACAAGCTGATTTTGCTATTCGAGTGCTAGCAAATGGGAAAGTGAACAACCCTATCTTGAAATGCAGGCCCATATTGATGTAACTCATTTTCGCAAGTCAGTGAACATTGGTGCAAATGCAAATTTCCAGTCATGGCTGCGGAGATGAAGTTGACTCAGAATTAAAACCCAGGAGGGCAAAGCTCCAAGTCCACATATGCTTTCCAGCTTCTTGGAAACTCTTGCATTTTGCTGTTTTCCTTAGCCTTCTGTTATCCCTAATTTCCTCCTGAAGTTATTGAAGAAATAGGCATTTGGATGATTAGAATGTGATCTAGCTGGCACTGATTTAAAGGCACATGTCTACTTTTATACTCTACCAAGTTTGATTAAAAAAAAAATAAAATAAAGAAACTGTGTGGGATTTGGCACTGGGGTTTAGGAAGTCCAGCTCCAGAATTTGACAACAACAACAACAACAACAACAACACACAACACATTGGATTGGGGGTTAGGATACCCAAGTTCTAGCCTCTCTATTGACTGAGCCCAGGGTCAGTCTTCACTGTTGTCTGGTTCTTATATTCTTCACCTATAGAGTCTCTCCTGGCCCTAAATCCCTAAGAGGTAAGGAACTCAGGAAACATCTGGCTCTGCTGGGCATCTTTAACCACCAGGTGACAGTTAATTTTATGTGTCAAACTGGCCAGGCGATGGCGCCCAGATGTTTGGTCAAACACTAGTCTAGTTGTTGCTCTAAAGGTACTTTGTAGACGTGGTTAACATTTACAATCAGCGGACATTACGTCAGGGAGAGCAGCCCTATAATTCGAATGGGCTTCATCCACCCAGTTGAAAGTCTTAAGGAAGAAGACTGAGGTTTCTTGGAGAAGGAGGAATTCTGCCTTAAGACTGTAACATCAAAAGCTCACTTGAGTTGAAATCCTATTGGCCTGCCTTACATATTTTGTATTCAAACCTGTAAGACTAGCTCTTACCTGAATTTCCAGCATGCTGGCTTTCCCTATGGATTTCAGAATTGCCAGCCCCTCAACCACGTGAGCTAAATTTTAAAAATAAGTCTTTTTCTTCTCTCTCTCTCTCTCTCTCTCTCTCTCTCTCTCTCTCTCTTTCTCTCTCTCTCTCTCTCATCTCTCAATATATATATTTTCTACTGGACCTTTTGCTCTGACTCACCTTGCACTTGACCTCCCTACCTGACCTACCCAGCTTCTGACTTATTTTTCTGCACACGAAGTCACCTCCCTCCATATTTCTACATTTTAACCTTGTATTTTTCTCCTAGATGGCCATGATTTAAACTTTCTTTCTGGCCCAGCTGCTGTTTATTTTCCTGAATAAAACTGTCTTTGATCTGTTTCCAACCCTGAGACCTCACAGAGTGACCCCAAAGGACCTGGGTAGGTATGACTGAACTCAGTGAGGTACACGCACGAGTGTTTACAGGCTCACGACCTCCCGGACTCTTGCTTTTTGTTGCTTCAGCGGCTTGTAGCATTCTTGCCCTACATACTTCTGCTTGAAAATCATGTTCTTTGCACAGCGATCCCATACTTTTGACAAAGACTTAGCGAGAAACTGGCCTCATTTCCATCTCCGGGGTGTCGTATTTCTTATTCATGTCACAGGTGATATGTGGTTATGGGAGGACATGTTGGTTAATGAAAAGGGAGTGTGTATAATGACTTTTTTTTTTTGCTTATTTGCAAGGGAGATTTTCAAAAGTGAGTAGAGTTGTATGTGTGTGTGTAAAGTTATTTTACAGCAAATATTTGAGGAGCTCTTCGAGATCCATGGAGGGAAGTCACTTGGCTAAGGCCAAGAATTATTAGAAACACAGGCTTTGCTAATGTTGATCCTACTCGAGAAGACTCTTATCACATAAGTGTTTGCCTTCAGAAAGGGCACCTCACAGGTAGCCTGCGGCTTATAAGGATGTCAAGGCATTGCCTGTCCGTCGAGGTCTAAAGGGCTCTAGAGATGGTCTCTCGGTGTGCTGTGTCCAAGACATTGAGGTATTTTGCTCTCCCGTGCATTCTAGTGGATTCAGGCCGAGCGCGTGTTATATAACACCACCATCTCACTCGGTAATGAGCAACTTCTGAGGAGGAGGCAGCAGGGAGAACAAAGCCACCTGCCCTTTGCCAACCCCTCCGTGCTCTGCCAGTGCACCTGCAGGACACCGGGGGCTCCGCTGGGAGGAGACACCGCTCATTGTGTTCCTCTGTGTGGATCACACAGGGCCTTCCCAGGACAGGCCAGTCTGGGGAAAAAAAAAAAATCTCTGCTTTGTTTCCTGGCCAGGGTTTATCCAAGGTCTTCTAGGGGTGAGGGATCGTTAAACAGCTGCCTCGCCGAACCCCTGCCTTTCACTTCACCTGCTTTCAGAAATCTGATCGACTCAGACAGAGGCATGAAATATTTAGTGGAAGCTCCCAATGATCAGGGCCTCACCGGCCTGCAGGGTTAAATGGGGGTGGGGGGGGTGGGGGGGGAAAGGAGTGTCACATGTTGGTTACGCCTCAGTAGGACTTGTCTGCAGTTCCAGTCTGACTCGTTGGTGTGCTAAGGCAGAGTATAATGTTGTCACCATTCTTAAGTATAAGGGAAGCATCCTTCTCGCGGTCATTTCCTGTCCCTGCGATGGTGGGAGAGATGAACAGCGAGGGCCCTTTCTGTTGAGAAAAACTCACTTTTCAAATAGGTCTAAGTGAAAAGGGACATGCGTCAGATGGGCTAGCTAAAAAGCCCAAGGCTAGGATGGCTCCAGGAGGGGCTGGCTTCTTGGCTCAAATGAGGTCATCCGGACTTGGTTTCTCTCCATCTCTAGGCTCTGCCTTCTGGTGGATTGGCTTCATTTTTAGATACCCTGTGGTGGCCCCAGCAGTTCTAGACTCCCCCTTGTGGTGGCAAGATGGCTGCAATAGTTCCAGCCTCAGCGTAAAGCAGGGGTCAGCCCAGTTTCTGTGAAGGGGCCACCACATTTTAGGCATGGAGGGCCATGCTTCCATTGTAGCTACTCCACTCTGATGTTGGAGTGCAAAAGCAGCTATAGACCATATGTAAATGAATGGCTGTGTTCCAATAAAACTTTATTTAAAAAACTAGCCATGAGCCTAATTTTTTTTTGCTGTGGGCTATAGTTTGAGGATTCCTGGAACTAACTATGTATACCGTTGTAAGAAAGTGGTTTCCCAGCCAGGAACTAATCTCCCAGCTTCCCTTGCAATTGGGTGTGGCTACTATGTGACTGAGTTCCAGTCAATGAGACACGACTTAAAGTTATGTGTACCAACTTGTAATAAGCAGGGATGCCCCCTTTTCCTCTCTTCACCCTGTGAGACTGGATGCAGGTGAGGAAGTGCCAGGAGTGGCAGAGCCACAGGGTAAGGGAGTGTGATTGCTGAGTCACCCTGCAGATGGGGAGTCATCCAACAATCAGGAGCTGCTGCCATAGACTGTTACGTGAGCGGGAAACGTTTCCATTTTGCTCAAAACACTGTACATTTTGGGTCTGTTTTTAACAGCAGCTTTCCTATCTTAGGTAATACAAAAGTTGGTGTTAGGAAGAGAATGCTAATGCAAAAAAACACCTAAAATATGTGGCACTCAGTTGTGCAGTGAGAGACAAGAAAATAGAGGAGGCAGCAAAAATGGCGAGCTGTGTTATACAGTAGCAAAATATCTGTTCTAACCGTGGCCAGCAATCATCTGGAAAAGGCAGATCAAGATGGACCTGTAGCTCTAGAGAAAGCCATTAGAAAGAGACAGACTGTTAGTGTGTGTTAGAGTTGAGTGGCATGCTACAAGTTATTACTAGAAAGATATCCCTGACAATAAATGGCCAGTTTATAAGCAGAAATAAAAGGGAATGAAGAGTGCACTCACATTTGGAAAAATCTATTGATTCTGGATTCCCCACAATAAGAAATAAGATGGGAAGAATGTAATTAAAACCCCAGATTTGGAAAAGACTGAATCCCATTAAGAATTCTCATTAAATATAGCAGCTCAACCCCTGCAGCAAAAATTAGATTAAAGGTGTAGCCTTTCTACTCAAGTCTGTTGTTCAGATCACCTCGAGGTAGCTGCCATTACATTGAGAGAAAGCTATAGAGACAAGGACACAAATAATTTAGGCTTCAGAACTATGTCCAGGAAGGAATTTTGGGTGTGGTTACTGGCACTTGGAATACACTAGAAGCAAGTAAATGAGAATCTTACTAAGTTTTTGAGGGAATTGTATTGTTAAAGAAATCACAAGCTTGGATGAAATAATCTTTGATTGGTGAAACCTTTGGTGCTAAATTTGCATGAGCAGAAGGTGGTCTATGAAGGCTAGCTATTTAGAATCTTCGAGGAGGGCATTCAGAAGTGGCCAGAAGGGATAATGGACAAAGAAGGATATCCAGAGGGTGGAGTAAGGGGCCCTAGAGAAAAATAGATCATTATTTCATCCCAGAAAGTAGATTAAAGGTCTAAACAAGGGACTTACCCCTCTTACCAGGCAGAGGCTCTTCATTCCACAGAGAGGGTTCCATCATGCTATTAACCAAGGACTATTTTTCCCATTCTTCCTTTTTCTCAATAAGAGTGTCATTGCCATTCAAGTCCCTGTTTCAGACTGTTGAGTGAGTAACAACAACATAACAAATCATATTGTTTTTGAGCAATTATAAAATTTTGTATACTTGTTACCACACCCTAGCCCACTTAATACAAGAGGGATCTCGGGAGAAACCAAGATGGCAGCATAGGTGAATACCTAAACTGCTGCCTCGCACAACAATTTCAAAACTATAGCTAAAAGACAGAATGGACATCATCCAGAAGGAAAGAGAGGGGCTCACAGAGACTCAGAGGAACTACAAAAAGCTGAGGTACAGAGATACATGCGTGGAGAGGATGGGCGGAAGAGGGCCTGGCTGGCTTCCTCTAGTGCAGTGGTTCTCAACCTGTGGGTCGCGACCCCTTTGGGGGTCGAATGACCCTTTCACAGGGGTCGCCTAAGACTACTGGAAAACACCTATTTCCCATGGTCTTAGGAACCAACACACCGCTCCTCGGTGTAGCAAAATGTAGCAATGTAGTTTATTGCTATCATATGAAGACTGTTGCCCATGCTACACCACGATTCAAGACAAAATTTCATTTATTTGTAATTAGAAATAAATATTTAACAATATATAATTACATATTGTTTTTGTGATTAATCACTATGCTTTAATTATGTTCAATTTGTAACAATGAAAATACATCCTGCATATCAGATATTTACATTACAGTTCATAACAGAAGCAAAATTACAGTTATGAAGTAGCAACGAAAATAATTTTATGGTTGGGGGTCACCACCACATGAGGAGCTGTCTTAAAGGGTCGCGGCATTAGGAAGGTTGAGAACCACTGTGTTAGAGGGACAAGATAACTGGTCTTTTAGTTAATAAATTGCTGGATCAATGAATGAGGAGCCGCATTCAAACCTAATTGAAAAACCATTGTTCTTCAAGAACCCCAGATCTAGAGAGGGATGTAGTGACACAGTGGAGCTTTGGGGTGTCTTCTTTGAGAAAGGCATGGTGTAGACTCTCTGTGGTGCAAATGGAAAAAAGGTGCAAATGGACAGCGAGTATCTGGAAGTGATAGATTGACAGCTACTTACCAAAAATCCATTTCCTCTTTTTTAAAAAAAAAAAATATTTTTATTGATTTCAGGGAGAGGAAAGGAGAAAAGAGAGACAGAAACATCAATGATGAGAGAGAATCATTGATCAGCTGCCTCCTGCTTGCCCAACACTGGGGATCGAGCCCACAGCCCGGGCATGTGCTCAGACCATGAATTGAACCATGACCTCCTGGTTCTAGGTTGATGCTCAACCATTGATCCATGCAGGCTAAGCATTTCCTCTTTTTCTTTAATGCACAGCTAGACCACACTTCCTGGGTTACACAAGCAGTTAGGTGTGGCTATATGCGGGAGTTCTAGCCAACAGAATGCGAGTGAAAGTGATGTAGGCCATTTCCTGGCTAAGAAGGGTGAGTGTCCCCTCCTTGTTTCGTTTCCCTTCTGCTGGATATATATATATGAGGACCTAAACTCTAGAGGAGAGTGTAGCCGCAAACTGGAAGAACCCTTGGTTTCTGAATCATCACATGGAAAAGAGCTGTGTTCAGACTGCTGAGAAAGCAACAACAACATTAAAAATCACATTGTTTTTGAGCAATTATAAAATTTTATGTACTTGTTACCACACCCCAGCCTACTTAATACAAGAAGCAACATGGTCTCTCTCTGTGACTGCTTAACCCTGTCTCACTCTGAAGACTGGATTTCATAGTTCTGTATGTAATTCACGTGTTTGCTGGAATTTCCCTTTTCCTTGAGTTCTAGGTGAAACTGGAACGAAATCTCAATTCCTTGTCTGTTCTATGGGTATCCAGAATTTTTCCAAGTTATCACTAAATTCCCCATGGAGCTTCTGTTCTTATGGATCCCTTCCACTCGAATTTCTTTTTAGTTCAAATGGTCTCTGTTCTGGTTCACAGTGACAAGACATAAAATTCATACCCTTTTCTGACTTACACACACACATCACATACACCTCTCACTCACACAAATTATGTACAAGCATAAGACGTTGTCCCGAGTGTAATTGGTTGTGGCATTAGAGTTCTTGATCTGCACCCTCTTGGCTAGGTCACTTGGGCCAGTTACTGGAATCCTCTGTCTCCATTTTCTCCTCTGTAAAGTGAAGGAGGTATTATCATCCTCTTAGGCTGTGGTGAAGTGTAAAATAGCAGACGTGGGAAAGCCCGTATATCATAAGCCCTCTACAAACATTTAGTACATCTGAGTACAAGGAAGTTGCATTTTGCACTTTCTGAGACCTCATGTAAGTGAAAAGCAAACAAATCTCATGACTCAAGACTCCTCCTGGGGAAGGATGGCAGCCATTTATGTTGACCAGCTGGCGAGAGGATAAGCAGACTTTCCAACTCACTGGGCTCTCAGGTTAAAGAGTTTGCAGTTCTGAGCCCATTTTTAAAGTATTTGTGTTTTCAAAAATGAGTTTTTATTCTTACCTCTACATGACCCACTTTTAAATCTACTCCAATCAAATTTGCTTAAAATGCACCGAATTCCATGACTGGAGAGAGAAGAAAATGAAAAGTGCTCGTTGTGCTGCAGAATGGATGTTTTATGCTCCCGCATTGCATTAGCCTCTGGATTTGCTCAGCATTCACTCTGGAATTTTTAAAATGTCATAACAGCAGGCTTTCAAAACAGTATGCTCGTGCACCCCCACTCCAAGCATGTAATATTGTCAGGATGTTTTATCTGGTGCCATACATCTTGCACATGACAAGTCCATTTCTCCAAACAAACCATCACACACGTCCGCACCATCTATAAATTTGGAATCCTGACATCTACCTAGGCTATTACCCTCTGACATTTGGATCGGCCTGAGCTGGGCATAATTGGGGGTGATGTTTGTAAGGAAGGAAGGAGGATGTCCCTCTTTTCTTTCCCCTCTGGGGAAAGTATTGTCAGGAAGGAAGAGACAAGGCTTAACCCTGCTGGAGAAAGCCCCAGATGCTCACCCCAGGGCACCAGGAGATTAAACAGGCCTGATCTATAAGCATCCCCACTCCAGGGGTGATAACAAGGTCATTCTGTACTTAGGTTTTGGCTTATAATAATACATCTGGCATCAATAGAGTTTCTCTCTTTCCAAAGTACTTTCCTACTTATGATCTCATTGGCCCTCCTGGGAGGAGAAAAGGGAGCTGGTTAGGATGAGCAAACCTGAGTTCTTCCTGCTGTGGGGCTGGGCAAATGGCTTCACCTTTCTCAGAGTCGGTGTCTCCCTCTGTACAAAGGTATCATGATCGCTGTAGGGAGCTTAGGGTTGGATCCCCGCAAGTGTGCCTGCGAGTTGAGTGGGGAAGTGCTTTGAGAAATCCACAAAGCTATAGACAGAAGTGTGCTCTGATGATCAAAGTCACGAACTCAGTCTGGAAGAAACCTAAGAAATAAATCTAAGAATTACCACAGTCAAGAGGGTTTCACCCTTTTTCTTGTGAGGAGCCACAGATGGATTGTGATCATGACACTATTTTAGTGGGCTCAGATTTTTGTTCTCTCACTTCAAGAGTCACCTAAACTGTAGGTTTGAATGCCATTCCTGGTGTTGGCTCTGTCTTCACCCCCTGCTCTCACCTTCTAGAAAGCATAGCAGAATGCAAACGAGAGCGATGTTACTATAAAGTAACCTTGATTTCATGCAATTTATTTTTGTTCGACCTATTTTTTAAAAATTGCAAATTCAGGATTCTTTTTTAAAAATATATATTTTATTGATTTTTTAAACAATATATTTTTGATTTTTTACAGGGAGGAAGGGAGAGGGATAGAGAGTTAGAAACATCAATGGGAGAGAGACATCGGTCAGCTGCCTCCTGCACACCCCCCACTGGGGATATGCCCACAACCAAGGTACATGCCCTTGACCAGAATCGAACCCGGGACCCTTCAGTCCCCAGGCAGATGCTCCATCCACTGAGCCAAACCGGTTTCGGCTATTTTATTGATTTTTTTTACAGAGAGGAAGGAAGAAGGACAGAGAGCTAGAAACATCAATGAGAGAGAGGGACATCGACCAGCCGCCTCCCTCCCTCTCTCCCCCCGCCCCCTCACTGTGGATGTGCCCGCAACCAGGACACATGCCCTTGACCGGAATCGAACCGGGGACCCCTCAGTCCACAGGCTGACGCTCTATCCACTGAGCCAAACCGGCTTCGGCACAAACTCAGGATTCTTATGTGACAAAACCCTGACCCAAAGTGACGTCAGCAAAAGATCGAATTTATTGACTTGTGTAAGGAAAAGTTCTCCAGTGCTTTCTTAATGAGAGGTGTGCAGTTTAACCGGATCAAGGCTTCACATTGCCTGGAGGTCAAAGCACAATTAATGCCCCTTTACGAGTCAGTTCAATTCAACCAATAGTTATTGAGGATTTCTTACTATGGTATCTCTCACTGTGCTTTTGGTTGCAAGTAATAGAAAACCCAGTTCCAACAGTCTTAAAATATTAAAAGAATTTCTTGACAAACCCCAGTGGTACGATGGCCTTCAGGGGAAGCTTGATCCAGAAGTTCACCAAAGACTCAGTTTCTCCTCCCTTTCTTCTGACTTTCAGGCTATCTGTTTCACTAGCTGCCTTATGATAACAGGATGACTGCCAGAATGTTCTGAGAGCTTCCTGCTTTCTTATTTACATCCATCAGAGAAAAGCAGTTATTCATGGAGTTTATAGGATGAGGCATATTTCCCCCCAGAAAACATCTCTGCACATCTCACTAGTTCAAACGGGATAATGTTCTGCCTCTTCCTAAACTGAATGTTGTGGCCAGAAGGATGGGATATGCTGATAAACACGAAGCTAGGCCTGGCATCATCTTTCCCAGATGCCCTCAGGCTGGGGACAGGGAGGGGGAGGACCAGGGATCTTGTCTGAATGAAAACCCATGTACTGTCAAAGAAAGGGGATAATTATAAAAATGTATGTCATTCAGTGTTAGCTTTCGATTAATGAATAGAAAGGTATTGAATATTTGTAAATACAATGAGAGAACCAAATATCAAGGAGAGAAGATCATTGAAATTTTGGATATGCTGAGTTTCAAGTGCCTGCAGAATACTTGGGCAATACTATTGAGTAGAAAGTTAGAACTAAAGACCCAGTGCTGAGAAAACCAGATTTGGGCTAGAGAGAGAGGTGTGATAGTTAAAGAGATGTGACCGTGGAGGCAAGTTGGTTTAGGGAGAGCACCCAGAGGCAGTGCGGGGTGAGTGAGAAGGAGTCCTGACCCCTGCAAAATGGGAAGAGGAAGGAGGATGGAGGGAGGTGGAGAAAGTGAAGGGAACAGCCTATCAAGAAGGCCTCGGGAAGGAACGGTTCATGAAGGAGGGAGGGGTCATCTCTGAAGCCAAATAGTAATGTCTGTTTAGGCCAAGTCAGGCCTCAGCAGTTTGTTCAGTTTGGAGGTCACGGGTGGCCCTGCACAGGGTTGTGATGGGTTGGGAGTGTCAGTGAGTAAACAGGGGAAATGAGTCATGGAGGAAGTGACAGGGGATCTCACCTTGCAGAGTGTGTCCCTGAAGGTTAAGGGAAGAGAGGGCAGAATTTGGAGGGGAGGTGTGAGGGGGAGGGGAGAGAGAGAGAGAGAGGGAGAGAGAGAGAGATATCACTGTTTTTTTCTGACGGGGCCAGAAAGAGATCAAATACTTTTTGTATTAGGCCATTTAACCTATTGATGTTCCTCTCTCTGAACAGGGAGGGCAGATGTGGGCACAGCAGGCGAGGGCCAGGGTCTACTACAGATGGTGGACTGGAGCATATAGACCCAAATACTTCCTTCTAGACTAGGTCAAAATCCCAGGGCTCCCATCTGCAATGTGCTCAGGTATTCAGGTACCTTCCTGCTCCCACCCGCTCCTGCCCCAGGCCACCTACGGGCATCTTCCAGCAGTAGTTTGGGCATCCTGGGTGCAAATGGGTATCTCTCCTCCTTTCCACCTCCCACCTCATCCTAAAGGAAGGTATGGGGGCCCCTTCAAACTCCATTCAAGAACCCTCCAGAATGCCTAACGTGTAGACTACGTGCTCCAACATCCAGGTTCCCCGAATCCTTTCCCTTTCACTCCTGTCTTCATCTTACAGCGCAGCCTTCATGTGTTTCTGTTTCAGAAACCCTGTTTGACCTGTGGGAGTGCCTGTGCCTTGGGAGGATCCCATGAACATTCTTTATTAGGCTTCTTATTAACCCCTCTGTGTCTTTCATCTTCCTATCTCCCTGACTCACAGCCCCTTCTCCTTCCCATCTCTTGCTGATATGTCCCTGCTGACTGCCTGTCCCTGCCGAAAGCAACCCAGACTTAAGAGAGAGAAGATAAGCTGTGGAGACTGGGCCTGTGCCAAGGTGCCCCCAGCCCACCAGCTCCTCTTTAAGCCTCTGCTTATCAGTCAGCACTTCAGAGAGAAAATCTCAATCAGAACCTTTCTTTCTTTCTTTCTTTCTCCCTCCCTCCCTCCCTCCCTCCCCTCCCTCCCTCCCTCCCTTCCTTCCTTCCTTCCTTCCTTCCTTTCTCAGCAGAGGATATATTCCAATTAATTTTTAGAAAGGGTGAGAGAGGGAGAGAGAGACAAACATCGATGATTGAGCCCTGACCAGGGCCTGGGCCAGGGAGGAGCCTGCAGCCGAGATACATGCCCTTGACCAGAATTGAACCCAGGACCTTTCAGTCCCTAGGCCGAAGCCCTATCCACTGAGCCAAACCAGCTAGGGCTCCAGGAGGGAGGGAGAAGGGAAGGCAGAGTCCAGGGCTTCACAGCAGTGCTATAGAGAAGGCCTCTAATTAGCACCCAGGGGCACTCCTGAGCCTTCCAGCTGCTTTGTAATCACCCCTGCGCTCTGCCCTCCACCTGGGTGTTTACCAGAAGCCAAAGCCACTTCTGGGTTCGAGGAGAGAATTCCAGGAAATGCAGGAGGCCTCAGAGGGGTGGAAGTGCTTGGGTGGGGCTAAAGCTGTCTTCATCTGGGCATGCTGTAGGCTGGCTTCTTTATCAGGGGAGCTATTAGCTTTCCCCCCCGGAATCACACCTCTCCTGGCGCCTCCCTTTGTATTGGAGCAGCAGCTACTTCAGCTTCCAAGTGCTCCAGGCCCTGCAGTCTGTCTCTGCCTGTTCTGAGCAACAATTGATTTCAGCAGGAGTCCAACCTGTGCCTACACTATGCACCAATAATAGGCCACAAAGTAGATTTTTCCTACCTTTACCTCCCTTCTTTTTTTTTTCCTTTTTCTTTTTTAATATATTTTATTGATTTTTTTACAGAGAGGAAGGAAGAGGGATAGAGTTAGAAACATCGATGAGAGACATAGATCAGCTGCCTCCTGCACGCCCCCTACTGGGGATGTGCCTGCAACCAAGGTACATGCCCTTGACAGGAACTGAACCTGGGACCTTTCAGTCTGCAGGCCGATGCTCTATCCACTGAGCCAAACCGGTTTCGGCTACCTCCCTTCTTAAGCTAACAGCCTACCTCCAAACATGAGACTTCTCTAAGTGAAATACTGAGGACCAATCACATCTGTATTCAGTTCCTGGAGAAATAAAAATCAAGGCAATGCAGGGTGTCAGTATAGCCTAGAGCTGTGCTATTCAATATGGTAGCTACTCTGTCACATGTGGCTATTCAAATATAAAGTAAATAAATTTTAAAACTCGTTTCACCAGCCATTCAAGCCATAGTTGGTGCTCTGTAGGCACTTGTGGCTAGTGGTCACCATACCAGACAGTGCAAAATTATTATTTTTGCCCTAGCCGGGTTAGCTCATTGGATAGAGCAGCGGCCTGCGGACTGAAGGGTCCAGGGTTTGATTCCAGTCAAGGGCACATGCCTGGGTTGCAGGCTCCAGCCCCAGTGGGGGGCATGCAGGAGACAGTCGATCAATGATTCTTTCTCATTCATTCTTCTCTCCCTCTCTCTTCCTCTCTGAAATCAATAAAAATATATTTTAAAAAACCCACAAAATTATTTTAACTTTGCAGAGGTTTCTATTGGGCACTGCTGGCGTAGAGGCATAGAGGCCGGCCGCAGAGAATAGGTATGGCTCTGGCAGAATTAGATAGAAGAGGAGGGACTGTCTTCCAGGTGAGAAACGGTGACACTGAGCAGAGGCTGGAATGAACCTGATATTCCGGGGCCACACCCAGGAGCAGAGGGTTGGCTCCAGCAGATTGTTTCTTGGGAGGAGCTGTGCAAACCATCGTCACCCAATGGTAACGGGGAGAAGCCGCCGAGACCGGTTTGGCTCAGTGGCTAGAGCGTCGGCTTGCAGACCGAAAGGTCCCAGGTTCGATTCCGGTCCGGCGCATGTACCTTGCTTGCGGGCACATCTCCACTGTGGGAGATGCAGGAGGCGGCTGATCGATGTCTCTCTCTCATCAATGTTTCTGACTTTCTATCTCTCTCCCTTCCTCTCTGTAAAAAAATCAATAAAATACATTAAAAAAAAAAGAAAGAAAGAAAGAAAGAAAGAAAGAAAGGGAGAAGCCCATTTCTTCCCAGGTTCCAACCACTTATCCTGTCCTTCACACTCATTTCCCTCCTGAGGAGGAGGGATTTCTGACTGGACCGCAGGCTCTTGATGTCAGTGGGTGGCTGCTCGCTTGGCATCCTAAGTCCAGTTACCCGCTCTATTTGAAGACACTGCTGGGGATGGCCCCTGGGCCTGTGACCTCGCTCTTCTTCCAATCCGGATCTCTGGCAAGCTGACCGCTAAACCTCCCTGGCTGAGTGGAGAATGGGGAAGAATCCAGAAGTCAGACCCAGCTGAGTTCAAGTACTGGCTCCCTAGCCCAGCGCCCTTAGGCAAGCAATTTAACTCCAAGCCTCAGTTTACCCATCTGTAAAATAGGGGTGAGGATAGCGCTGAGCTCACAGGGCAGTTATAAGGGCTCCATGGGCAATGCTTGCAAAGGGCTTGGCCTAGTTCATAGCGAAACTAATGTTTCCTATTCTTGGTATTCCTTACTCTACTTACTCTACTGTTTGGAGGGTCACTGCAGTTCCTATTTGTTTCCCCTTAATTAAAAATTCATGTAATGAATCAACTTGGCCTTAATGATTTATATTCTTTGTGTCTTAGTTAAGAAATTTCTTCCTACACCACAATCTTAAAAGGTAGTCTCCAGTATTCTAAAAATGTTTTAAAATAAAATTTTAATTGATGTATAGTATACGTACAGGAACGTGCATAAGTTATAAGAGTGCAGCTCCATGAATTTTGATTGGATAACCACTAAGCTAACTTGCAAGATGACAGGTTTCTCCTGTTATTGAACTTTATAAAGGAGGATTCAAACAGCATGTCCTCTGAGGTGGCTGGGCCTTGTTTGTGAGTCATTCATGTTGTGCATTTGTTCATTCTCGTGGCTTCCTACGATTCAATTACATGGATATACCGCGATGTGTCTGTTCTTCTGCTCATGGACACTTGGGTACTTTCTGCTTTGGGGCTACAACGAACAGCGCTGAAGTTGTATGTGCCCTTTGGTGAACACATGTATGTAGGTGTGTACGTTGGGTGTGCAGACCTGGGAGAGGAATATCTTTGTCAGCAAGAGCAGGTGTTGAAGCACATTCAGGCCTTTGTATAACACACAGGGGTGGGGGAGGGGGGATTGAGGCCCAGCGGGGATTGTGGTTTGACTCCCTGGCCTCAAACCGCAGCTCAGCACTAGGCAGACCCAGATCTCCTAAGAGCCAGGACCTTCTCCTTACAGATTGTTCCGCTGCTTCTCGGAGAAATCATGTGGACCCCATTTCTTTTAAGCTCCATGACCACCCCCCTCTCTGCCCACTCTTAACCTTGGAGCACAGTTTTGCAGGAAACCTGCAGCCCCTTAGGGGGTGCAAAGGTCCTGAGGCACAAAGGAAGAAGGAGGGGGAGGGTTGGATCCAGCCTTGCCCAGCAGGGCAGCTTAAGGTGTTTAGAATTGTAAAGCCTGTTTCCAGTTGACAGGTCTTGAGAATTGCTCGTCATGGCATACCACGAAACCTTTAGCGATTTGGAATCTATTACTTAAAAAAAATTGTTACTTAACACCCACATGATTCCAGTTCCACCTAACTGCAGAGAAAGGAAGAGAGAGACCTCGTTGGCGAGGAGTTCATACGATAGAAACTTCTGTTTTGTTTTCCTCTCTCTGCACTGAGAAGCAGTTCTTCCTTTGCTCTTACCTCCTTCCGCCTCCCTGCAGCTTCTTGGTGCCAAAGAGCTGGGGAGAGCAGGGGGACAGGCTGTTTGTACAGCTGTGCCGAACTCCAACCCGAGAGCCTTCCATCCCATCAGACACTCGGGGCAACTCTGGGGAGGAGGGGAAGGATGTAAATCTCGCCCTCCCAAGCGGGCTCCCAGCTCATTTGTCTCTGAGCCTCACTTGGGGGCCCCTTAAGTTCTGACTGTTCCAGAGTGAGCCCCAGCTGCGAGGAAAGGTGACGCTTCAGCCTAACAGCAAGGCCTCCCCCAGGGCCAACCTGCCCTGCTGTACAGGTGCGCCATGCTTGACACAAGGCGGGCATGGACAGAAGCCTAGATTCATGGGACCGCACACTGGTCAAGGCCACCACCGCTTCTTAGGGAGAAGGACACTGCTTTTCTCATCAGTTTAGTGGACTCCATGCTCTCCGAGGACTCCTCCGGTTTTGACGGTCCCGATTTTATGAAGATGCACGGCCGTCCGATTTTTAAAATGCACTGTGGGGGTTCGCCGGGATTCGTTAACACTTACCGGGTCCTTTCTAGGCTCCAGACACAGTGGGAAGTGCTTTTCTTGCGTTCTTTTTCTTTTTTCTCATATAATTTTACTGAATTCAGAGAGAGAGGGAGAGGAAGAGATAGAAATATCACTGATGAGAGAGAATCATTGATCGGCTGCCTCCTGCACGCCCCCTATTAGGGATCCATCCCGCAACCTGGGCATGTGCCCTTGGCCGGAATCAAACCTGGGGACCCTCCAGTCTGCAGGCCGATGCTCTAGCCACTGAGTCACACCAGGTAGGGCTCGCATTCCTTTGTTTAGGCTTCAGAATAGCCTTTCCAGCCAGGTAGCCTTTTCCCCAATCGCCAATTAGCAACTGATGAGAAGAACTTGCTGTGCTGCACCGCAGAGCAAACGAGATGGCACTTTCTGGAAACAAGCCCAGCTCTGCACCAGAGGCGGCCAGGGGCCGCTGCTCAGGAGAGGGCCTGTTGTTCCGGGACTCTGCGGGGACTTGTGCTCTGAGGCAACAACGCACTGTCCTTACTTCTCTTTGAAATCTGTAAAAGCCTCCAAGCACCTGCTGCTAATTTTGTGAACTGAGGCCAAAAGGAGGCCCCTCGGCCTCCCGCTCACCCACCTCGCAGCACTGTGACGTGCTGTTTGACCACCTCCCCGGCCCACCCCACGCCCCCCACGCCTGCAAAGATCTCGGTTGCCTACCAGGATTTGTCTGTCTGTCTCATGACTGTCTTCTCTTTATTTATTTCTTTTTTAAAATATATTTTATTGATTTTTTTTTACAGAGAGGAAGGGAGAAGTATAGAGAGTTAGAAACATTGATCAGCTGCCTCCTGGGGATGTGCCCACAACCAAGGTACATGCCCTTGACCAGAATCGAACCTGAGACCTTGCAGTCCACAGGCCGACGCTCTCTCCACTGAGCCAAACCGGTTTCAGCGACTGTCTTCTCTTTAAACAGGGCCACGTAGAATGATAGTCCTCCTGCAGACCACAAATGCACCAACACCTCTTCTCTTTCTCTGTGACCTGAATTCTATATTCATACATATACTTCCAAGAACTAGGCAGGTAGCATGATGGGCGAGGCCCATGGTGGGCACTGGGTGGTACTGCTCAATCCCAGCCTGTTTGTTGGAAAGTTTAATCAGGAACTACAGGTCCAATGTTAATAGATTTTTGGAGGTGAAATCCCTTCATTTTTATGAGTTGGTAACTGTAAAAAATATCTTAAAATACCAAGTAGGAAAAGCCTGGGGTACCCACTTCGCAACCTTGGGCCAAGGTTTTCACTTGAGTGGGTTTTGTGGTAGGTAGTATGCCAGGGACCACCTAAATTTTTGGTTGGTGTGTGTCACGATGCAGCCTTTGCCGCAGTGTTGGCTAATCCGGGTTTGCACAGCTGCCTGAGTGACCGGGTCGAACTGACAAAGTGATGGAATCAGAAGACCTGGGTTTCGGTCTTCTTCTTTAGCAAACCAGCCATGTGGCCTTGCTCAGGAGAATCTCTCTCTTGGCTTGAGCATCCTCATTTATAAAGTGAAAGCGCTGGCGAAGGGATCTTTAGGGTGCTTCCAGTTTCAAAATGTCAGACCTCTATGGTTTTACTTTACGTGATTGAATTACTTTCTTTTGTTTGTATCCAAAATAGCCAGACGAGGTGCTTAGAGACCCAGGCTTATGGTTTCTATGGAAACAAACCTGATTTACTAGAGTAAATGGGACCTTGGGAGTATACTTTTTTCCAAAAGGCTTTCTTAAAACAGAGGCTAAGTAAGGGTTCACTCTGAATGAAGTGCCACTTCACTTCTCCGGTGGATAACATCACGAGGAATTTCATTTAGAATCTGGGGAGAGTTGATGGAGGAAGAAGAACAAATATACTGATAAAGAATGGTAAGCGCAGACAAGGCTGTGTAGAAATTGGAAGCCTTATCCACTGCTGGGGGACATCTAAAATAATACAGCCATTTTAGGAACTGTTTGGCAGTTCCTCAAAATATTAAACATGAAGTTATCGTATGACTGAGCAATTTCACTCCTTGGTATATGTTGAAGAGAAATGAAAACATATTCCTACCAAAAAAAAAAATCATCCATGAATGTTCATAGCAACATTACTTGGTATAAATTTTATTTATTTTTTTACTGGTAAAAATAAAAAAGTATATATTTAGGGTATGCAATGTGATGTTTTGACATCGTGAAATGATTGCCATAATCAAATGAACATATCCATCACCTCCTAACGTTACTTTTTTTTGGGTGGTAGGGACACAAGTTTCAAGTATATAATACATTATTAGTTATAGTCACCCTGATGCACATTAGGTCTCCAGAAATTACTCAACTTACAACTGGAAGTTTGTACCCTTTGATCAAAATCTCTTCTTTTCCTCTTTCCCCCATCCTCTGGTAACCATCATTCTACTTTGTTATTATGATTTGACTTTGTAAAAATTTTATTAAGAATCCACATGTAAGTGAGATCATGTAATAATTGTCTTTCTGCGTCTGGCTTACTTCACTCAGCATAATGTCCTTGAGGTTCATTCATGTTGTTTGAAATGGGAGGAGTTTCTCTTCTTTTTTAAAGGCTGAATGATATTCCATTGTATATATATCACACTTTATCCATTCACCTATTGATAGGCACTTAGGTTGTAATAAATATGGGCGTGCAGACAGCTTCTCAAGATGGTGATTTTATTTCCTCTGGGTTTATACCCAAAAGTGGGATTGCTAGATCATATGGTAGTTATATTTTTAATTTTTGAAGAGCTTCCATATTATTTTTCAAAATGTACCAATTTATATTCCCAATAAGACTGCAAAAGCATTGGTTTTTCTCCACATTTTTGCCAATACTTATTATCTTGTCTTTTTTTTTAGTCATTATTAGCATGGTTTTAATATCCATTTTAACAGGTGTGAGGTGATATCTCATTATAGTCTTGTTTTGCACTTCCCTGATGATTAACAATATTGAGTACCTTTTCTTATACCTGTTGGCATGTTCATGTCTTCTTTGGAAAAATCTCTATGCAAGTCCTTTGCCCATTTTGTAATTGGATTATTATTATTTTGCTATTAAATTGTTTTTTTTATATATATCCCTAATGTCCACTTTAATAGATAAATAAAATTTGGCCTATCCATACAGTGGGATATTATTCTTCAATCAAAAGGAATGAAGTAATGATACATGCTACAACATAGATGAAGCTTAAAAAGATTGTGTTAAATGAAAGAAGCCAGACACAAAGTTGACATAGTAAATGTCATTTTATTTATCTGAAAGGCTCAGAAAGGCAAGCAGCTCTACAGAAACACAAAACAGACTAGTGGTTGCCTAGGGGTGAAAATGATGGGGGAAATGGGCGTGATGCTAAAAGATATCAGGTTACTTCTCAGGGTGATGAAAGTGTTCTGAAATTAGATAGTAGTGATGACTGTACAACTCTCAGTGAGTATACTAACAATCATTTACTTGTACATTTTAAATGGGTGAGTTGTATAGTATGTGAATTATACTGTTATCTAAATAAAGCTGTTTAAAGAGAGAACAAGAATAAAAAAATATTTACATCTGGCCAGAGTGACTCAGTTGATTGAGCATCGTTCTGTGTACTGAAACATTGCTGGTTCAATTTCTGGTAGGGGCCCTGACTGGTTTGGCTCAGTGAATAGAGTGTTGGCCTGTGATCTGAAAGGTTGCAGGTTTGATTCTGGTCAAGGTCATGTACCTTGGTTGCAGGCACATCCCCAGTAGGAGGTGTGCAGGAGGCAGCTGATCGATGTTTCTCTCTCATTGATGTTTCTAACTCTCTATCCTCTTCCTTTCCTTTCTATAAAAAAATCAATAAAATATATTTTAAAAAATTATGACTAGGGAAAAGGATGATTAACAATCAGAAATTGTGATTTTCATTCTTGGGTATGTTCTAAGCATGAACTTGTTTTTCTGATATTTTTATGTAGTGTTTTCAAAGCTCAGGCAGCCTGTGTGTGTGTGTGTGTGTGTGTGTGTGTGTGTGTGTGTGTGTGTGTGTTTTAGCTTCATTTGTTTGAGTTTGGCTGGTTTGCGTTAGTAATAAGGATGCATTATGGCAAGGGACACTCATGACATCAGTACCAACAAGGCTGCCAAAATCCTGGAGGCCTTGCCAAACCCCAGTGAGTTACCCTGTGCTTTGTAAAATACAAATGGCAAAACAGGAAGAGTGAGGACTTGGTAGTTCATAGTGCTAAGTTTGGGGGATTCTGTGTCAACAATCTCTCTCTCTCTCCCTCTCCCTCTCTCTCTCTCTCCCTCTCTCTTCCTCTCTTTCTCTCTGTCTCTCTCTCTCTCCCCCTCTCTGTAAGTGTCAAAGATGAAAAGATCTTGGCAAGAAGTAGTTGATGTAACTCGATGGCAAGGACAATGTCAGTGGAGTTGAAATCCAGACCATGTTTTGTCAAATTTTCTAAGAGAAGGAGTCACACCTGGGATGTCTACAAGAACCTGGCAGGTAACGTAGAAGTGCCTCCACGGTCAGATGGAGGGCTCCCTGTCCCCTTTCAAGGCGGTAGCCCTTGCTCTATTCATATTGCTTGTTGCGGCACAGAAGGAAGGACCAGTGTTGCCAAACCAACCTTCTGGTTTTCCAACAGAAGCTGACAATATGGATGTTCAAAATAGCAACCTTTCTTTTTATTTATTTATTAAAAAAAAATTTTTTTTTTGCAACCTTTCTTTTTAAATGTTGCGACTTAATTAGAATAAAAAATGCAGAATGGGAACCCTGGCCAGTATGGCACCTGGTTGGAGTACTGTCCTGCACAACAAAGGGTGGCGGGTTCGACTCCCAGTAAGGGCACATGCCTGGGTTGTGGGTTTGATCCCTGGTCAAAGTGCATGCGGAAGGCAGCCAATCATTGTCTCTCTTTCTCTCTCTAAAAATCAATAAAATTTAAAAAGATGTCGAATGGGAGATAATGTTTATAAATTACTTATCTTGATGAGGGACTTTCATCTAGAATAAAGAATACTTACAACTCAATAATAAAGGTTTTTATATAGGCAATGAGTATGGATAGACATTTCCCCCAAAAAGATAATGTACATAGCCAATGAGCACATAAAATGAAGCTCAATGTCATTAGTTATCAGGGAAATGCAAATCAAAACCACAGTGAGGTACCATTTTTATATCCACTAAGGTGGCTAGAGTCAAATAGAAAGATAAGTGTTGGTGAGGATATGGAGAAATTGGAACCCTCATACGTGCTGGTGGGAATGTGACATGGTGTAACCCCTTTGGAAAAACACTTCAGCGCTTTTCTGAAAGGTTAAACATAGAGTGACCATATGACTCCTCATTTCCATGTGTAGATATATGCTCAACAGGAATGAAAACATGTTTACACAGAAACTTGTATTTGAATGATCACAGCAGCATTATTCACAATATTCAAAAAGTGGAAACAATCCAAATGTCCACCAAATCATGAATGGATAAACATTATGTGAATATTATTTGGCAATAAAAAGAAATCAAGTACTGATACATGCTACAACATAAACCTTGAAAACAATGATAAATGAAAGGGGCCAGTCAAAACATGATTCCATTTATATGACATGTCCAGAAGAGGCAAAGCTGTAGAGACAGGAGGTGAGAGAAGGAGGAGTGGAGGGAAATGGGAGGTGACTGCTAAAGTGTGCAGGTTTCTTTTGGGGTGATGAAAATGTTTTTAAAATTGATTGTGGGGATGGCTGCACAGCCCTATGAATATATGAAAAATCATTGACTTGCATACTTCAAAGCAGCGATTTTCAACTTTTTCTTTCTTTTTAAAAAATATATTTTATTGATCTTTTTACAGAGAGGAAGGGAGAGAAATAGAGTTAGAAACATCGATGGATCAGCTGCCTCCTGAATACTCCCTACTAAGTATGTGCCCACAACTAAGGTACTTGCCCTTGATCAGAATCGAACCTGAAACCCTTGAGTCCGCAGGCCAACACTCTATCTACTGAGCCAAACTGCTTAGGGAAACTTTTTCATCTCATGGCATACATAAACTAGTTACTAAAATTCTGTGGCACACCAATATATATATCTCCGATCTGACAAAGAAAAGGTATGATTTTGATTCATTCACACACAATGGCTATTGTGGTGATGTCTGTCGTCATTTAAAAAATTTATTTGACAATTTAAGGGAAAAGGTCAGTGCCCCTGACTAAATAGAAAGGTATTGTGTGTTTTTAAAATTCTTACTAGTTGAAAGTCACTGCTTTAAATGGATGAATTGTATGGCATGTGAATTATATAAAGTTATTACATACACACACAAGAGAAGGAATACAGTGAGGGTCACATAAAACACATAGGCCAGACTGTCAACTTCAAGTTCTCTGATTATGACTTGATCGATTGCATAGCAGGCCTGGGAGAGGCTGGTCAAACACAGTTTCTTAGGAAATCAGTGGAGAGGGAGATCTTCTGGTCTGAAGTCACTTGCCTTTTTAGTGGCAGGGAAAGGGTCAGAACTTGTCTCTTGACCTTAACCTCTAGGTCAGGCTGCCTCTATCCAAAGCCCAGCTTTTAAGGCATAACTAGAAAGGGATTATGAGAAGTCAACATTACGAACAGCTGGATATATACTTGCTTCCCCTCCCCATGTTTTACAGAGGGCTCTCAAAAACTTTCTGAGAAAGGGATAAAATACGGTAAAAGGAATGCACCTTAAAGGAGAAGACAAACAGCGCTTCCCTGAGCCCATTTTCCTATAGCATGGGATGTTTCTGTGTGTGAGCCACTTACTCTGTATGTTTCTGATTCATTTACACTTAGCTCATCAGCATGTTGTTTGTGCAAGAACCATTCGTTGTCCAAGAAACCCTCCCGGCCATTTTAAAATCTGAACCAGAGAAGTGAACTTTGCCAAGAGTAAATAGAACTCAGATATCAAGAGGTCTGAGTTCAGTTTTCATTGAATACAAAGGGGGAGTGAATTCTGAACGGAGCCAAGTGCATTCTCTCACCCTTAATTTACAGTGCATTGTTCTGGCAGACTCTACAATCTGAAATTTGGCCTTTCTTCTCCCATTCCTTTCTAGGGTGTAACCACAAGCCTATCTTTCAGTTAACTTTATAAAAAAAAAACAATAAGGCCATGTTATAACAATTTATGAGAGCCTCACTCATCACTGTTCCTATAACTATCAATTTTATGAAAACAAATTAAAATGTTTGAAAAGGTTAAAACCCTCCTCTGGAGTTGTACTTTGTTTGCTAGTCTGTAAGAATTTCTATTTTACAGTCCTTTCATCTGGGGGTTTATCAAAGAGGACGGACGTTACCCCCTTCTTTGATCAATGGTTAGGCCATCAACCCGTTATCAAAGTGAAGATTGGAGGACTATTGCTGGTGTTGCTCAGATTTGACAGGTCCTTCACCCTATCTTCAAAGGAGAAATGATCAGAGAAATTATTAGTATTTGAGTTTCTTTTAAATAAAAAAGAAAATTAAAAAAAACCAAACCTAGCAGAAACCTGTTTGGCTCAGTGGATAAAGCGTTGGCCTGTGAACTGAAGGGTCCCAGGTTCGATTTTGGTCAAGGGCATGTATCTTGGTTGTGGGCACAACCCCAGTAGTAGGGAGCATGCAGGAGGCAGCTGATCCATGTCTCTCTCTCATTGATGTTTCTAACTATCTCTTTTCCTTCCTCTCTGTGAAAAATCAATAAAATATATTAAAAAACAGCAACAACAAAAACCCCTAAACCCAAACCCCCCCAAAAAGAATAGCAAAATTAAGAGCACCGAGAAATCTGCCAACCCAATAAAAACACTGTTAATATTTTGTGGGTAATCCTATATAATAAAAGCCCAATATGCAAATTGTCCTTTGGGCAGTTGTTCCATCAGGAGTCCGATTGCTTGCTGTGATGTGTGCTGACCAGCAGGGGGCAGTGCAGAACATGCAGGCTCAGTGATGTGGCACTGGCAGTGGGCAGTAGTGAAGGTGATGCTAGCTCCCATGGGCCCTGAGGACAGTGGGACTGTGGCAGGATGGTGGAGCAGGTGAGTGGGTGGCGCCAGGCCACTGTGGGGTGCCAGGTGGGGCTGTGGGGCTGCAAGACTGGGGGCACGAGCTGGGGCCTGATTCCTGCAGGTCACTCTGAGGGACCATCGGTGCACAAATTTGTGCACCAGACCTCTATGATTATAAAGTAGAATATTATATTGTTTTATAATTACTTTTTTCATTTCTTAGTTCATAACTAATGATCAATATTTAAAAGGTTCCATCTAATTCACATATAAAATTCAGTCACACAGATGAAACAAAGTTACAATTATTCAATGAGGAGTCTTTTCATTGCAAATAGCAGAAAATCCATGCCACACTGACTTAAACACAAAAGGAAATTTTTGGCAGACATCCGAAAAGTCCAGTGGGAGATCTAGTTTCAAGCAGGGCAGGATTCAGGGCTAAAATAATATTGTGAGATTTCTGCTTTTGTTCCTCTCTTCTCCATCTTCTGCTGCTTTGGTGCTATTCACATGTTGCATGTAGAGGCAAGTGTTTCAGAGCATCCACATCCAGGTTCTTACCTGGCAGAGGAGAACGAGGCTCTGTTCCAGCACTCACCAGGAAACTTCATTGCTCTGGTCCGATTGTGACCTCTGAGCCTATCCCTAAGACTTATCACTGGGTCATGCTCCTAGAATCCAGGTATTTCAGTAAGAGAACACAGACTGAGAATAAAGGAGGGAGGGAAGGAGGAAAGGATGGATCCTCAGAGGGAAATAGGTGGATGGTAAATAGAAGTGTAGTGGATGAATGCGGTGTGGCCAAAATGACAGTTTCACAAGTCATACACTTGGACATTTAGAACTCATTTTGTATTGTTTCCTCTGGCTTTCAGAACAAAGTACCACCAATTTGGTGGCTTAAATGGAAATCTATTGTCTCACAGTTTGGAGGCTGGAAGTCCAAGATCAAGGCATTTGCAGGGTTGGTTCTTTCTGACGGCCATGAAGGAAACTGTTCCATGCCTCTCTCCTAGCTTCTGGTGGTTTGTTGGCATTCCTTGGCTTGTAGAAGCATTAATTACCCTGAATTTTGCTTTCATCATCACTTGGCATTCTCTTTGTGTCCAAATTTCCCTCCCTAAAAAGGATACCAGTCATACTGCATGAGGGTCATACTCTAGAACAGTAGTTCTCAACCTTTCTAATGCTGCGAACCTTTATTTTTTTTAAATTTTCACAATTCTTTTTTTAAAAATATATTTTATTGATTTTTCACAGAGAGGAAGGGAGAAGGATAGAAAGTTAGAAACCTTGATGAGAGAGAGACATCAATTAGCCGCCTCCTGCATGCCCCCTACTGGGGATGTGCCCTCAACCAATGTACTTGCCCTTGACCGGAATCGAACCTGGGACCTTTCAGTCTGCAGGCCGATGCTCTATCCACTGAGCCAAACCGGTTTCGGCTGCTGTGACCCTTTAATACAGTTCCTCATGTTGTGGTGACCCTCAACCCTAAAATTATTTTCGTTGCTATTTCATAACTATAATTTTGCTACTGTTAATGAATCGTAATATAAATATCTGTGTTTTTTGATGGTTGAGAACCGCTAGCAGGCTCATCTAAGACCACTGTATTGAAGGGTCGTGGCATTAGAAAGATTGAGAACCACTGATCTAGTGTGACCTCATCTTATCTCAGTGATTTTCAACCTGGGTGCTGCAAGAATTTTTAAAACATGCAATGCCTGCCCTAACTGGTTTGGCTCAGTGGATAGAGCATTGGCCAGAGGACTGAAGGGTCCCGGGGTTCAATTCCGGTCAAGGGCATATACCCTGGTTGTGGGCACATCACCAGTGGGGGGTGTGCAGGAGGCAGCTGGTCGATGTTTCTCTCTCACTGATGTTTCTCTCTGTCCCTTTCCCTTCCTCTCTGTAAAAAAATCAATAAAAACATATTTAAAAACAACTACATGCAATACCTCACTATTTAGTCAGGGCACTGACCTTTTTTCCCTGAGTGTTAAATAAAAAAATGACAACAGCCAACACAACAATAGCTGTCTGGTGTGAACGAGTCAAAATTATAATTTTTTTTTTGTCAAACCAGCAAAAAATACAATAAAATTTTTGGTGTGCCACAGAATTTTAGTAATTAATTAATGGGTGCCATGAAAGAAGGTTGAAAATCGCCATCTTAACTCATTATATCTGCAACGAGCCTGTATTCAAACAAGATCACATTTTGAGGTCCTGGGGGTTTGGGTTTCCACATATGAATTCTGGAGGACACAATTCAACCCATGTTTCCACACACTTAGTATTTCTGGCTCCATTTAAAACCTACCCAGTCTGGGTTGCCTCCCTCCTTCCACTGTGTGGTCTAGGCTGGATGATGTGACTTTCTGTGTTACTTCCATGTAATTTAGTGATGAAATTGTTCAGAAACTTGGAATCCATCCTGCTGCCTGAATGCACAGCAGAGCCCCATCACACACCAGCTTGCAGACTTTGGGCAAAGGACAATCTCTACAAACCTGTCTCCTCCACCAGTACAACGAGGTCACCAGGCCTTCACTCACTGGGTCGTTCCACCTCTTCAAACACAGGAGGACTGCAGAGCCACGAGAAGAGTGTTCTCAACCTTTAGTGAAAATTCGGCTCACTTTCTCCTTAAGGTTCTGCTGAAAGAGGTTCAGGAAGGGGGAGGGTGCCCTTTTGTCCTGCAAACGGGACTACAAATCTGTTTCAGGGAACACAATTATTTCTCTTGTTCTCCCCTGAAGCCAGATGCCATAAATTCTGAGCAGACTCCTCTAGGCAACTGATTACGAAATACCTGTTCCCTTTAGATCCCGGTTATCTATCTCTTTGACTTCTCCTTCTCCCCAGGACAACATGATCTTTCCCACCATCTCTCAGCTGTGGGCTGGAACCAGTCACTTTATTTACAAGCTCTCTCTTTTTGGCTCCATAAATTTGGGGAAATGGAACAGACATCTGCTGCTTTCCAAGGCACCACATCATTTATTTTTACTTTTTCATACTTGGTCTACAGGGCCGGATTTAGCTTGTCAAAATGCTTATTGAATAACAATTAGAACTTCAGGCTCTTGAAGACAGCAGAACCTATTTGATTATAGGTCTTCACCAAGGTCAAAGCAAATACACACACACACACACACACACACACACACACACACACAGCGCGGTCACTTTCATTTAGCAAATATTTCTTAAGTGCTGGCTCTGTGCCAGGTGCCATTCTAAGCACCAGGGTCATAGCAATGAACAAGAGAGGTACTGTCCCTACCCTTGAGGACTTCACGTTCTAGGGACATTCAGTCATACAGAAAATATATGAGAATGCCCTACGTCTCAGGCCTTGTTCACCATTAAACAAAATAGAAACAATCCCTGCACTGATGGCTATGGTGTGTGTGTGTGTGTGTGTGTGTGTGTGTGGTATGTAATGGTGGACAGACTATAATACATATAAATAATTTTTTAAAATAATATGAGAAGGCAGTAAGTGCTATGAAAAAAATAGAGCAGAGTAAGGGGAATTAGGAATGTGTGTGTGTGTGGGGATTATAATTTTAAGTAGGGTGGTCAAGGGAGGTCTCATTCATTGAAAAAATGTTATTGAAGCATCCATCTTATATAAAAACTGCTGTTTGAAATTTTAACCCTGCTATTTTGGCTTCTGTAAATGTTTGCTTGCTTAAATAATAAGGAAAATAAGACTACTCCCACTCCAGAGAGGCCATAAACCTTCCCTAGACAAAATTATTCATGCTGGTGCCAGGCCAGGCCTTTGGTTGAGGTCTCAAAGACCCAGCACATAGGGCTCTTTAAGAACTTGCAAAGGGGACCGGAAAACCCCATATTTGGGAGACAAAGAAGATAAAAAGATATAAATAGGGCAACTTCCTCCATAATTTGAAAGATATTTTTCTCTGGGCCTGTGCGTAATAATAATAATAATAATAATAATAATAATAATAATAAATGTAACTCCATCTCTCTAAGCATTGCTTGGTTCTCCGTTTTTTCTGTAACACTATCAGAACAGGCTTGAAAGCAGGTGAGGGAAAGGTAAGGGAGCCTGGGTATTTGGGGGAAGAGCAGGTCCAAAGGCCCTGGGCATGAGGGTAGTCAGCCTTTTTAAGAATAAGCAAGCAGGCCAGTTTAGGTTGAGCAGAGTGAACAGGTGATGAGTTAGGTGTAGATCCAGTACACCCGAGTGAAATGAGGAACCATCGCCCTAACTGGTTTGGCTCAGTGGATGGAGCATTAGCCTGTGGACTGAAGGGTCCTGGGTTCGATTCCAGTCAAGGACGTGTACCTTGGTTGTGGGCTCATCCCAGAAGGAGGTATGCAGGAGGCAGTTGATCTATGTTTCTAACTCTCTATCCCTCTTCCTTCCTCCTTGTAAAAATGTAATAATATATATTAAAAAAAGAAAGAAATGAGGAACCATTGGCAAGTGCTAAGCAGCAGAGGGACATGATCTCAGACCGGCTGCTGTGTGTAGGCAGACTGCAGGTGCCTGGTGACAGCAGGGAGGCCAGTCATCAGTCACCTGGGTGAGGCCGAGGTGACCTAGGCCCACAAGTTGAGGAAGCAGTACAGCTGGGGGTGGTGAGAAGTGGTCGGATTATGGATCTGTTTTGCAGACAGGGCCAACACGATTTTCTGACTGGCTTGATGTAGGCTGTGCAAGAGGAGGAAGGGATGGCTCTAAGATTGTGGCCCAAGCATCTGAAAGAACGGAGTAGCCACTGATTGAAATGGTGAAAACCGTTTGGTGGCGCACGTTTTTTGGTGCGTAGGGCCAGGAGCACCATTCATACAGGTTAAGTCTGGGGCGCCTATTAGCTAGCCAAGTGGAGTGGACAGCTGGATTTTGAAGCTTTCTTGAGAAGTGACTCTGGGGACAACTCTAAGACCTCAGGATGTGAGACCCTACAGAACTGGCTACGTGTCCCTCCTCTTCACCCTCCTTGGAAGGCGACTCTTTGTGCTGAAGTCCTTTCAGAGTACAAAGCCCTTTTTTTTCCTCTTTGGGGACTGGTGAGAAAAATTAACAGAAATGACACACCCTCTAACTCGCAACACTACAAAATCAACTGATGAAATGGAGTGGATCAGAGATATGGGGACGCATGGAACAGAGTGCAGAAACTCTGACGGAAGGCAGGAAGGGCTGTGGGTGGGAGGTAATCAAACAAAGACCTTGTATGTAAATATGCATAATCGATGGACGCTGACAATAGGATAGTGACGGCCTGGGGGTGGGGCGTGACCAGGCGGGAGAGGGACAATGGTGGGGGGGAAGGGGACATATGTAATACTTTCAACAATAAATAATTATTTAAAAAAATAGTCTCATTGAATCCCTAGGCCAACCCTCCCCCTCCCCATAAAAAAAAATGAGGACCCTCGGCCAGCGCCCAGCAGTAGAGGGACATGATCTCAGGCTGCACCAGGCTGCCCTCAGGCTGGATGGACTGCAGGTGCCTGCGGGCCGGCCTCAGGGTGGAAACGGCCCCGCCCCGACCTGGGCGGTGGGCGGGGCCTGCGGGTGGGCGGGGCCGAGGCGCCCGCGCACGCCACCGCCGGGGGCGTGGCCGGCGGGCGCGCGCGCGCCTGGCAACTCGCGCACCGGCCGGCCTCCCTCCCTCCCTCCCTCCCTCGCTCCCTCCCTCCATCCCTCCCGCGGGCGATCAGCTGGTCTGTGCACCCCTGACGTGGGCAGGGGCACGTCACCGCGAATGGCAGCCTCCAGGAAGGCACCGCGAGTCAGGTGAGGAGACCGCCCCGGAGCCGCGGGGCGTAGGGCGCGCGCGGCTCCCCGGGGCCCGGGGCGCGGGTGTAGGTCCCCAGCGCCGGGACGCGCTGCGGGCGAGCGGCGGGCGGGCGGCCGGCTGCAGGCCGGGGGGGAAGGCCCGGGCGGGCGGGAGGCCTCCCCCTCCCCGAGGCAGAGCTGGGGGAGGGCGCCCTGCAGCGGGCAAGCAAGTTCCGGGTGGTTTGAGGCGGGGCCGTGAGCCCGGGCCCCCGGTGTGTGTGTGTGTGTGTGTGTGTGTGTGTGTGTGTGTGTGTGTGTGTG
>JAAGEH010000038.1:11287465-11332194 GCA_011751065.1 Lasiurus cinereus
GTGTGTGTGTGTGTGTGTGTGTGTGTGTGTGTGTGTGTGTGTGTGTGAGCGCGAGGGGGCGGTGACTGTGGCCGTCCCGGGCCGCGGCCAGGCCACGCTGTCTCTGGAAGGTGACGCCCACTGGCTCCTCCGGCCAGTCCCCCTGCCCTCGCCCTCGCCCAGGAATCCAGTGGTCCATGTACCACCCTGACAATACACCTGCCCTTGGCCGCCGGACTGATCGGTCACCCTAACAAAGATAGGCAACCGCGGGCTCCTCCCCACCCCGCTGGTGGCAAGAAGGCTGGGGAAGGCCACGCTTGGACATCACCTCCTGGGGACTCCCATCAGCAACCTGTCTGTCCTGTCTTCTCCCCCGGGATAAGTCCCCAAACCAAATCTCACATTAAACACATTTCAGCATGGAGCGCACCCCTGCCCCTCTCCTCTCTACCCCGGAGTATACTTATCAGAGCAGCTAACTGACCAGGAGACTGAGAGAGAGAGAGAGAGAGAGAGAGAGAGATGGATGCAGTGTTCACAAAGGCCAGGAGCCAGACTCCCTGGAGAGCCCACCTGGGGTCAGTCAGCCATCCTCCAACCCCCTGAAATTTGAATGAACACGCGTGGCACCGTGGCCAGGCTCGCTTGCTGGACACAGACGGTGGCGGGTGGTTGTGTTTGTGGGTGGGCAGATCACAAGCCGACCTTGACGTGGACGTGGCCTTGCTGCAGCATGTAGGCATGAGATGTGCAAACCCGCCTGTGGAAGGAGCGGCCTGCAGGTTCCATGCTGAAAAGGGCGTCAGGCAAGCTCATCATGAGGAGTTAGGCCCCAGGGGGAGAGCCTTTGAGGTCCCAGGTGGTCTGGGCTGGGATCGCAGAATCACAACACTGGAGGGGCAGAAGGGTCCTTCAACATCAGTTGATGAAACCTCTCTACCTGACACAAGAGGCCAGCAGAGGCGGAGAGAAGGGAGATCATTTGCCCCCGGCCCCTCCCCTCGTGGGAGAATTTGAGTGCCACTCAGTGTAAAAGTGAGGCAGGTTAGGGGATGGAAATTGAACTCAAACTGATGTAGGTAGAAAGGGGGTGAGCTGGCTTCTGGGGCGGCTCAGTCAGTGGACCAACACTGGCATCAGTCTTCCTCTCTCTCACATCTCTTGGCTCTGATGTCTTCAGTGTTGGCCTCACTGATACGCAGGTTTTCCTCATGGCAGTTCTACCCTGTTTTCCCGAAAATAAGACAGTGTCTTATATTAATTTTTGCTCCCAAAGATGCGCTGGGTCTTATTTTCAGGGAATGCCTTATTTTTTCCATGAAGAAGAATACGGTACACATTTATTGTTGAACAAAAAATAAAGGAAATTTATTACCTGTATATGGTACGGTAGTAGTTGTCATCACAAACCAGCTCCCTGATGGACCACAGCGCAGCCGGAGCTGTTCAGGCAGTGCGAGGTCTCTTTAAATCAGGAGTCAGACGCCTTACGGTAGCTTCAGGGGCCATATAGTCCAGGCAGGCCTTGTGTTCGGGGGAGACCTTATTATTGGGGAGGTCTTATTTTTGGGGGGATGCCTTATATTACAGTGAGAGGCAAAACTGAAAGTAGGTCTTATTTTCGGGGGATGTCTTAACTTTTGGGGAAACAGGCTAGGCTGACAGCCTCCGCAGAAATAGAGCCTTCCTAGAACTTCCTAGTTGGAGCAGAAATCTGTCTCCCTGGGCTGATTTGATCCTTTTGACCATCCTGAACCAGTCATTGTAGCTGGAGGGATGGATTGACTAGGTCTGGATCCCAGAACTTGGTGAGTGACTCATCTCAACTCTGTGGACTGAAACTGGAGAAGAGACATTCTCAAAAAGAAAACAAAGGTGCTCTCATCAAAGGAAGAAGGGATGGATCCTGGTAGACAAAGACAACATTACTCACATCTCCACCCTTGAACTTGTTCCATTTTATCATTGCCTCACCTCATGGGTTATGATTGAGGATCTTTTTTTTTTTAAAAAATATATTTTATTGATTTTTATAGAGAGGAAGGGAGAGGGAGAGATAGTTAGAAACATCGATGAGAGAGATACATTGATCAGCCGCCTCCTGCACGCCCCCTACTGGGGATGTGCCCGCAACCAAGGTACATGCCCCTGACCAGAATCTAACCCGGGACCTTTCAGTCCCCAGGCCGACGCTCTATCCACTGAGCCAAACCGGTCTCGGCTGATTGAGGATCTTGGTGATCCTTGTTTTTTTTTGCCCCATCCTGAGTGATAGATTCTCATCCTGGGCTGGGTGAGGGTGGAGGGTAACAAGAACCTTGCTGGGATTTCTTTAAAAAGAGAGAGGGGGGAAATGTGCTATAACTGTCCTATGCAAAGCTTTTGCACCCTTTTTTTCCCTTACCCACCCAGTGGCACTTCATGGCTTCGAGAAGGTGTAGACTGAAGAAGTCTTGGGAAGGGTAACAACACTGAGTCCAGTTGAGAGCCCTGGCCTCTAGTTCTAGACAATCTCTGCCATCAAATTGCTGTGAGGCCTTGAGCAAGTTCTTTGATCCAATTTCTGGATATTATGACAATATTGTTATGGACATCTGTGTACAAGTTTTTATGTGGACTTATGTTTTCAGTTTCTATACCTAAGAGTGGAATTGCTGGTTTATAGGAAAACTCTGAACTGTTTGAGGAACTCTGGGCTGTTTCCAAACCTACATTCCCACCAGCAATGTTTGAGGGCTCTAATTTTTTCACATCCTTGCCCTTACTTGTTATTGTCTGTTGGTTTTTTAAATTATAATCTTCCTAGTGGATGTGAAGTGGCATCTCATTGTGGTTTTGATTTCATTTCTCACATGGATAATGATGTTGAAAATCTTTTCGTATGCTTATTGACCATTTGTATATCTTAGACATTGAAATGTCTATTTAGAACCTTCAACTATTTAAAAATTGGGTATTTTTTTTTCTTGAATTGTAATAGTTCTTTATACACACTGTGTTTACTGGACTCTTACCAGATATATGACTTGCAAATATTTCCTTCTCATTTTATGGATTGTCTTTTCACTTGTGTTCTTTGAAACATAAAAGTTATTCATTTAACAATGTCCAGTATATCTGTTTTCTTTTGTTGCTTGTATTTTTTAAAATATATTTTATGAATTTTTTACAGAGAGGAAGGGAGAGGGATAGAGAGTTAGAAACATTGATGAGAGAGAAACATCGATCAGCTGCCTTCTGCACACCCTCTACCGGGGATGTGCCCACAACCAAGGTATATACCCTTGACCAGAATCTGAACCTGGAACCCTTCAGTCCGCAGGTCGACACTCTATCCGCTGAATCAAACCAGTTGGCAGTTGCTTCTATTTTTGATATCATATTTGAGAAATCATTGCCTAATCCAAGGTCAGGCACATTTATGACTGTTTTCTTCTAAGAAAACATTCATGTGTATGATCTATTTTGAGTTCATTTTTGTATATGGTATATATAGTGTGAGCTTTGTTTTTTTGCATGTGGATCTCCAGTTGTCCCAGCATCATTTGTTGAAAGGACTATTTTTCTCTATTGAAAGGTTTTGACACCCTTGACAGTAAATGTGAGGGTTTATTTCTGAACTCTCAATTCTACTTCATTAATCTAGAAGTCTATCTTTATGTCAGTACCACACTATCTTTTTTAAAAATATATTTATTGATTTTTTTACAGAGAGGAAGGGAGAGGGATAGAGAGTTAGAAGCATTGATGAGAGAGAAACATCGATCAGCTGCCTCCTGCACGCCCCCTACCGGGGATGTACCCACAACCAAGGTACATGCCTTTGACTGGAATTGAACCCCAGAACCCTTGAGTCTGCAGGCCGATACTCTATCCACTGAGTCAAACCGGTCAGGGCACACACTATCTTGATAACTATAGTTTTATTAACTTTGAAATCATGAAGGTTGACTCCTCCAAATTCATTCTTTTTCAAAATTGTTTTGGCTATTATGGTTTCCCTTGCATTACATATTAATTTTAGGATCTACATGTCAATTTCTGCCCAGAAGCTAGCTGGAATTGATGGGTATTACAGTGACTATAGATCACTTTGTGGAGTATTACCATTTTAACAATGTTAAGTCTTCCAATCCATGAACATAGAATAGCTTTGTATTTATTTAGGTCTTCTTTGATTTCTTTCAACAATGTTCTGTAGTTTTCAGAGTATAGGTTTTACATATCTTTTGTTTAAGTTTATTCTTAGGTATTTATTGTTTTGATTCTATTGTAAATGAACTTTTTAAAATTTCATTTTTGAATTGTTTATTTCAAGTATGTGTAAATATAATTGATTTTTACATATTGGTTTTGTATCTTGCATTCTAATTTTTTGGAGATTCTTTAGGATTTCTTATATTCAAGATAATGCCATTTGCAAATAGATAGTTTTACTACTTCTTTTCTAACAGGAGTGCCTTTTAACTCAATTTCTTGCCTAATTGACTAGAAATGGCAAGAGTGGACATGTCTGTCTAGTTCCTGATCTAATGGGGGAAGCATTCAGCCTTTTAACAAGAGGGATGATGTTAGCTATGGGTTTTGTAATATTCTTTTTTAAAAAAAATATATTTTATTGATTCTTTACAGAGAGGAGGGGAAAGGAATAGAGAGTTAAAAACATCGATGAGAGAGAGACATTGATCAGCTGCCTCCTGCACACCCCCCACTGGAGGTGTGCCCGCAACCAAGGTACATGCCCTTGACCGGAATTGGACCTGGGACCTTTCAGTTTGCAGGCCGACACTCCATCCACTGAGCCAAATTGGTCTCGGCAATATTCTTGATCAAGTTGCGGAATTTATCTTCTAGTTTATTGACTACTTTTATCATGAGGGGTATTAGATTTTGTCAAATGCATTTTCTGTCTCTACTGAGGTTATCATGTAATTTTTGTTCTTTTTCCTTTCTTTTTAAAAAAATATATTTTTATTGATTTCGGAGAGGAAGAGAGAGGTAGAGAAATATGGAAACAACAATGAGAGAGAATCATTGATTGGCTGCCTCCTGCATGCCTTCTATTGGGGGTTGATCCCGCAACTCAGGCATGTGCCCTTGACTGGAATTGAACCTGGGGTCCTTCAATCTACAGGCCAGTGTTCTATCCACTGAGCCAAACCTGCTAGGGCTGTTCTTTTTTCTATTGATATTACATTATTTATTTTGTGTTGAAACAATCTTGTGTTCATGGACTAAATTCCACTTGGGTCCTTTTTATATGTTACTAGAGACCCAGTGCACGAATTTTTGGATGGGTAGGGTTCCTCGGCCTGGCCTGCAATTGGGGCCAATCGGGGCCTTCTTGCCCAGTCCCCATTGGGGTGATTGGGGCCAGCCAGCTGGTGTGGGGAAGGACTGTGGGAGGTTGGCTGGCCACGGGAGGTTGGCTGTGGGAGCAGCTCCTGTGTTGAGCATCTGCTCCTGGTGGTCAGTGTGCATCACAGTGACTGGTTGACTGGTTGTTTGGTCACTGAGGCTTTTATATATATAGATGGGATTCAGTTTGCTAGTATTTTTGAGGACATTTACATTTATATTTATAAGAACTATTGAGATGTCTTACTTTTGAATGAAAGAATACATGGTCCCCCCAGTAAAGAACATCTCATTCTGGCCACGAAATGACAGTAGCAGCTACCTGAGAGCAGGCCTGGCGCGATTGGTGACAATGTCTGATCTTCTGTTTCTGGCTGTGTGGTGGAATGAGCAAATGTGAACACCTTTTCCTCTATTAACACATACAAATGTGGTAAAATTAGAACAAAATTCCCTTTTAAGTTCATAGCTGAGTAATACCTAAAACCCCTTCTGTAGCCTGTAACAGGCTCCTTGTTGCCTCCCGGATCTTGTCTCCTAACCACTTATTTTCCCATCTCCCAGCACACTGGCCGCCTTGCTTTCCCTCTGGCACACCAGGCATATGCCTGCCTTAGTGCCTTCACACTTGCTGTTCTCCATTTCTGAAATGTTCCTCCCCTAGACAATCCACAGGGCTGATCCCTCACTTTTGTTTTTTTTTTAGGTCTCTGATAAAATGTCATCTGCTAGCAAAGAGGCCTTGCTTGACAAACCCAAAGCAGAGAACTTTCCCCTTCTGTCTCTCACCTTCTCTTCTCCTTGCCCCACTTGTCTTGTTTCATAGAACACACACTCACTACCTGACACCTGTATTCTTGTTTTGTTTCTGTTGCCTTTCCTCTCCTACCCTTCCCTCCCAGTAACCTCCCTTCCCCCACCCCTATGTAAATCTCTTGAGGTCAGAGATGTATGCTTTGTTCACTATTGTGTCTTGAATAGGGCCTGGATTATAGAAGATTCTCAATAAAATTATTTGTTGATTGAATGGACTTGAAAGAAAAATCCTCAGGTATCAGAAATTTATACTAGTGGCACTTAATTTGGAATTTTTGGGGAAGTTAGCTAGAACTGAGCCTTGGCGGTGGGGGGGAGGGTGTCATTGGATGCTATAGGCCTTCATTCCAGGGGACCAGGGTGTGAGACTCTCCCCTTAGGAGACTTGTGTGTGAGTCTCCTAGCTAAGAAGTTAACATGAAAATTAGTCTCAGAAGCAAATGACAGGGACAGAAATGCCTGGACAATCCAGGACACATCTCATTTTCTACGGAAGATAAGCTCTTATTAAAAGATGACAAAGCTCACAAGGAATGACCCACAAAGAGGGAGCCAGTAGACCCAACAAACTTCAGAATTACTGTCCCCAGACCATAGTGTAGACTCTGAAATGAATCGTAAAACAAGGGCTCCAAATAATTAAAGCTAAGAGAGGGAATAGAAACCACAGTGAAAGAATAGGACACCATGGGTCTGCCTGGATGGCTCAGTTGGTTGGAGCATTATCCCTTACACCAAAAGGTTGCATATTTTATTTCCAGTCAGGGCACCGACCCAGGTTGCAGGTTCAACCCCCAGTTGGGGTACATACGGGAGGCAACCGATTGATGTTTCTCTCTCATATTTCTCTCTCTTTCTCTCTCTCATCAATAAGCATATCCTCGAGTGAGGATAAAGAAAGAAAGAAAAAAAAAAAGAATAGGGCACCATGAAGAAAGAACAGGGAAATCTGAAAAAGAACCAGGAATTTGTACATGTGACAGTCGTTGCACATAAAGTCTTTTTATCATAGTTAAACAGGGGGTGAGCCACAGCTGATGAAAATTCATGAACTATAGGCTAGGCCTAATAAGGTTTACTGCCATACTGATGTTTTATCTGCGGTTTTCATTTATTTCATTACTGATCCCGGGGTAAGAGTTCTTTGGACTCACGAAGGAAAATTGCTCAGTCAAGTTGATGGCCTCTGTGCCTAAGCCTTGCCACGTTTACTGCGGTCAAAGTCTGCAATATCCTGTTCTTTCTCTCCTTAAGGGCGAGCCACCGCGACTTCCAGCTGAAAAATTTAAGAATAATTGAACCTTACGAGGTGATATATTCAGGAGACCCAGGTATGGACACAGGTAATAATTTTGCCGATTATTAGATGGAACATCTCAAAAGGATTTTTAGTTACCCTCGCCTCAACCTCAAGGTGGGAGAAAAGAGAAGGTAAGGGTTTAATAATTGATCATGGCTGCCGTTGGGAGGATGTATATCAGGAACTTAAAAACCACTTTGTTGCTTGGCTTTCTGGGTAGTTGGTTACTGTTTTGAAGAATTCGCTACTTTTTTTTAGGGTAGTAAGTTAGAGAATAAAAGTTGTGGCATTTCCCATTCCAGGGAGGGGTAGTTGTGCTAAATTACTAGTCTAGTTTTTCTAATCTCTAGCAGAATCCTCTGTTGGCTGCCTTAGAGATTAGCTTTCAATGTTCATCCTGTGATTATGAAATGAGAAAAGTTTGTAACATGCATATTATTGTGCTTTATAAATTGAATGTGCGTTCAGGAAAATCTTTTTTGGAGAAAATTTCTGGAATTATATCTTCTCCCTAGAATTGGTTAGTTGCATTGTTGGGTTGCCAGAAACCTGAATTCTGAAAAGTGACGCATTTCTGTATTTTTAGCCCCCGCAAGCCAGTGCTTTTCTACGGACTACCCAGGAGAACCACAATGCTTCCTTTTAGCTGAGTGAAAAAATCAATCCCAAGGAGCACAAGAAACCATGACTAATCTCTTTGGAAGATTAGTGCTATAATTGTGCTAATCCTTTTTCTTTAAAAATACAGATTACGCAAACACATTTTGGGCCATCTTGGGAGGGAGGAGAGGGGAAAAGGGGACGTAAAGAAAGGGGAGAAGTGATAGAACTATCCAATTTAGAGGTTGGAGAGAACTTCCCCCCTTCTTATACATGAAGAAATAGAGGTTCCGGGGGTTCAGTAGTCTGAGGTTGCAGATTCCAGCTGGAAACCGGAACCCACTTGTTTTGATTTCATTGGTCTTAGAATACTTTGAGAGCCTCTGTTATGATCCCTTAGATAATGAAACATGGACTTGGAAATTAGATAGATCTGGGTTTGGGTTCCTAATGATCCAGTGGACTTGGGCAAGTATTTAACTCCTGTTTCTTTAGCTGAAAAATGGGAATAGCGAAATCTCCCTTGGAGAGTTATTGTTAGAATTAACCACTAATGCCTAGAAGTCCCTTGGCTCTTGCTCAGATGCTGGAAGCCTGGCATCGTGGTTCTCCTGTGTACGTGGTGAGATGCTGAAATTGGAGAAAAGCAGCCCCTTCTATTGTTTTTTAATTTAAATTACTTTTTTATTTTTAGAGCAGTGGTTCTCAACCTTCCTACTGTAGCAACGAAAATAACTTTATGGTTGGGGGTCACCACCACATGAGGAACTGCATTAAAGGGACGTGGCATTAGGAAGGTTGAGAACCACTGTTTTAGAGTATGTTTGTGAAAGTTAGAGATAGTGAAACCAGCAAGGGCTTAGGGTAGAGGAAGCAGCAGGAGAGAGCCGAGGCGGGGCTGCCCTGGCTCCCTGGAGAGTCAGAGAAAAGGGGCCTTGGAGACAGGTTCAGGGGGTGAGCCCTGGACGAGCTGCTGCTGCCCATTGCTCCCCTGGTTGCAAGCTTCTGGGGACCCTTAGAGTTTGGGAGATGCTTGCCTGTCGGGGAGGGATTGGAGGGAGGGAAAGGATAGGGTGTTTTCCCAGGAGAGAGGGAAAGCGAGCATCCCTTTCTATTCTTATAACAAGGCTTATAGAAATCCCAGCTGGTGCTTCAGATCCAGATTCAAATCCTATTCCTTAAGCTCCTACAATGTACCATGTGCTGTGCAGGTTGCTTTCACACATGTTGTCATGTTAAATACTTCTAGCCACTTAGCCAGGTTAATGTGGTGTGCTTTTCATGAACTTCCAAGGAGGGAAAAGTCTCGTTTGTGATAAAGTCTGAAGGTTTAGAAACTTATTTCTAAAAGCAGATCCCCATACGCAAGAGACTTTTAAATGAGTCATTCATTTTAAAAGCATGATTTAAAAATACCTGGCAGTGTATAGGCTAATGTTACATCATGGGCTAGGTTTGTTGCTCTTGGCTTTCCACTTCCCTGCACACCCTGATTAGCTCTTGGCTGCTTCTGACATTTCTGAGGTCATGGGATGTGGAATGAACAGATGCTATAATACGGCATCGGCTAAAATCGTAGCTTTCACGGGAGGTTCCTTACTGTTCATTATACTGAGTCTGAGAAGATACTGAGTCTGAGAAGATCACAGATACACAGTTGTGATATCCACCCAGCCATCTTGGAGTGAGCAGATGTGTGTGTTAATGGATTTAGAGGTGATGGAATCAGAGATGAAGATGATGTGGTCCTGCCTTAAGGAGAAGCAGTAGATACACCTGTGGCGCCATTTATCACATGGCTGTCAGAGTTAGTTCATTGTGCACTCTAAAAATTGCAAGCATATAACGTTTACTATGTACCAGGTACTGTTTCTAAATGCTTTGTAGAGAGCAACCCATTTTTTTATATATATATTTTTATTGATTTTTTACAGAGAGGAAGGGAGAGAGATAGAAAGTCAGAAACATTGATGAGAGAGAGAGACATTGATCAGCTGCCTCCTGCACGCCCCACAGTGGAGATGTGCCCGCAAGCAAGGTACATGCCCCCAACCGGAATCAAACCTGGGACCTTTCAGTCCGCAAGCCGATGCTCTATCCACTGAGCCAAACCGGTCTCGGTGAGAGCAACCCATTTAATTCTTATAAAAATTACCCTCTGCGGATCGCCAGCCATGCCTTTCATCTTCTCCATCTTTAAAAAAATATCTATTTTTATTGGCTTCAGAGAGAGGAAGGGAGAGGGAGAGATAGAAACATCAATAATGAGAGAGCATCATCAATGGGCTGCTCCCCTGTACGCCCTCTACTGGGGATCAAGCCCCAAACCTGGACATGTGCTCCAACTGGGAATCAAACTGTGGCCTCTTGGTTCATAGGTTGACACTCGACCGTTGAGCCACACCAGCCGGGCCTCATCTTCTCCATCTTGAGTACCTTTTCAGTTGCTGCCACCTCAATGGCTGGGTTTTATACCTGTACTAGCTTTGCCCCCTCCTCAGCTCTAGCTGCCCATCCACTTATTTTTTTCAAGACCTGTTGTCCTTGTGGCCATAGCTGTCTCAACACCTTGCTCATTGCATTTACATGAGTGGTAGCTGCTTCCGGGGCCACAGCACACGCTGCCTCAGCCACTGCATGTTGCTGTTGCTGCTGCAGCCTAACTATCGGTTGTAATATTGGGAGTTTTTTCATTGGGTCTAATGCGAGTGCCCCATGTTGGGCGCTAGTTGTGAAGGTACCCTTCACATCCTGCGTGGTTCAGGTTTAGGGTTTGGGCTCTGGAGGAGGCCGCACACAAATGAAAGAGACTAGACAAGAAAATGTTAATTTGGGAATTGGGGGCCAGTCAGAAGCCCAAGAGAGGACTCTGCTTTGCTCTGGCCTTACAATCCCTTTTATTCAGGTTTGGGATCCAACCATAGCCCTTCGGCAGGCACTTTCCAGTAATAGGCAAACTATCTTATCAGTAAGGATTTACAGGAGACTAAAAGGTGGAAGTTGCTTCAGTTCCCTTTGTCTCAACTAAATACAGTGGTACCTCGAGATACGAGTGCCCTAACATACGAGATTTTTGAGATACGAGGCGTCGAGCGAGTGATTTGTGCTTTGAAATACGAGCAACATTTGAGATAGGAGTAATCGCACGGATTGGCCGGCTGCACACGACCTACCAGTTTACTGCAACTCGAGCGTCTCATAGTTTCCCACGCCTCAAGGTTATAGAATGAATTAAACTCGTATCTCGAGGTACCACTGTAGTGGGTGTATGGCTCTGACCCTTGCCAGAGCCTCAAGGTTGACCAGCCTTCCGTACCTCTCTGCTAGTGAAGGCAATGGGCAGCTTCCAACAGTCTGATATAGGTGACAAGGAAGTGGCTGCTTCTGACTAAGGCACATGTGAAGAGCATGAAGGGTGAGGAGGAAGGAGCAGGGGAAGTATCCAGAGTGGTGATGGGGGCAGGTGGCGTTGTGGAGGGAAGTGGGAAGATGCCACTGCAGTAGAGTAAAGCTGATGATGCTGATGGTTTTGAGGAGGTAGGAGATGGTGAGGAAGGTCAGAAGGTGGTGGTCAGGAGAGAGGGCTTGTGGTCCCAGGAAGCAGAGGATGTCTTTGGCTGGCTCCATTTGCCTTGGATGGTTTACAGTTTGTAATTGAGGATTTTGTGCTTGCCATTGGTTCTGTTGACTTTGCTGATGAAGTTAGTGGCTGATAATGTTGACACATACCACAGTCAATGCTATAAACACCCAGTCAGTGCCATCAAAGTTCTTAAGTCAGAACCTGCCCAAATAGAAGCCAGGTTCTGTAAAGAAATTAATGGTCTTGAGAAAAAATATATTGGCTTCTCTCCTGTATTTGCTTTTTAAAATTCCAGATGCCCAGGCTGTACTCCACACTAATTAAATCAGAAGTCCCCCAGGAAGTTCTACTATGCAGTCAGGGTTGAAGTACTGGTCCAAAGGAAATCTACATTTTTTTCTTGATTCTAAGAATTAAGTTACTCAGAAGTATGGTTTTGAAATGCGTTAAGTCTATTTCAAAGCTCCTGGAAGGTGTCATAATTACATTTTCGGATGCTGGCAAGCTGATGAGGTCGCAGTGGGGTTCATTTGAACTCAGTGGAGGTGTTGACTTAGGTCAGCCCCGGTACTTCTGCTCCCTTTTTCACAGCTAGGTGAGAGATTACAGGCTCAGGACATCAGATGCAAGGAAAGGATACCCATCTGAGAAGTACTCAGAAGCAGCGATAATGCACGGCACATGGACATGTTTGAATTGTGACTAGGACCTTTTTCAGCGGGTGTCTCCTTGAGTACTACTGTCTTCGTAGACTGCGGAGGTAGAGCCCGAGGCGGTGGCTGAAGCTGTCCTGGCTGCAGGTTATGAATGGGGCAGTTGTTCAGTGAGTCCCAAGATCAGTCTAGTACCGCATAGGGGATTCTATTGGAGAAAACCATCTCGACTGATGTATGGAAGGAAGCCCACAGTGCTGGTGATGAAGGAGAAAGAAGCAGATGAAAAGTTAAAGAACCACAAAAAGGGTCCAAACCTAGCCCCCGTAAGTTAGGGCAACAGCCCTGGAGAATGAGCGATGGTGTAGCTGCCTCCGAGTAACTCTGTTCCTTGGAGCATTGTGCGCCAGCACATTTTTTATTAAGTAAAACGTTTTCTGTTTGTTAAAAAAAATGGGTTGGCAAAATCAAAAACACCAACAATACCAAGTCTTGGCAAGGATGTGGAGCAACAGGAATTTTTACTTATTAATGGTGGGAATATTAAATGGTACAGCCTGGTTGGAAGACAGTTTGATAGTTTCTTATAAAAATAAATATACTCTTTTTTTTTTTTTCAAATCCTCACCCCAGGATATTTTCCCATCGACTTTTAGAGAATAGAAGAGAGAGGGAAAGACAAAGAAAAACATCTATGTGAGAGACACACATCGATTGGTTGCCTCCTGCATGTGCCCTGATCAGACCTGGACTGGGGAGGAACCTGCACCTGAGGTACATGCCCTTGACTGATAGCGAACCCAGGACCTTTCCGTCTGCAGGCCAACACTCTGTCTACTGAGCCAAACCGGCTAGGACTAAATAGACTCTTTACAGTGATCATGCTCCTTGCTCTTTTCCCAGAGGAGTTGAAAACTATGTTCACACAAAAACCTGCATGTGGATGTTTATGGCAGCTTTGCTTATAATGGCTGAAACGATGTGATTTTTAATTGTTTGATTGTGTACTGTTGGATGGGAGGTCATTTATTTAACCAGTCCTGTATTTTCCCTCCATATTTTTACTACTATAAACAAAGATAAGCACCTACACCTCTGTGTACCTGTTTAATGATCTCCTCAGCATAAAATCCTAGACATGAAAGAGGTAACTAATCCATTTGGAAATTAGTCTTAGTAGCTCAAGTTTTTTTTGGCCACAAGTGGCTGTTTGGAAGTGGTATTTAAGAACTGGAAACTGGCGAGTTTGGGGGCAGCTTTGGTTTTGGTTCAGTGGCGGGTGGTCATTTTGAAGCTGCCTCTGGGAATGGGGCAGAACAAAGCAGGTGCTTCTCTGGGGCTCCATTTGCTTTGTCATCGAGTTGCCCGGGGCAGGCTGGTTTTGAAACGAACTCTCCTGTTGTTGCAGACGGCAGAATGCCTCCAAAAGTAACTTCCGAGCTGCTTCGGCAGCTGAGACAAGCCATGAGGAACTTGGAGTATGTGACAGAACCCATCCAGGCCTACATTATCCCGTCGGGGGATGCCCACCAGGTACTGAGTGGAGACGGGTTGGTGGTGATGCAACTGATCAGTCCCTCCTCTCATTTCATTCTTTTCCTCAACGTGTTTATCGGATTCTATTTCTCAGTCCACAACTAAGCGTGTCCTCCAGGGCAGCGGTTCTCAACCTGTGGGGCTAGAACCGCTAGCAGGGTCGCCTAAGACCATCAAACACAGATATTTACATTATGATTCATTAACAGTAGCAAAATTACAGTTATGAAGTAACAACGAAAATAATTTTATGGTTGGGGGTCACCACAACATGAGGAACTATATTAAAGGGTCGTGGCATTAGGAAGATTGAGAACCACTGCTCCAGGGCCTGGCATAGGGACCTGTGTTCAGTGTGTTCCTCTGAATGCCTGTTGATTTGGTTCTGCCTTCCTTGTTTCCAGTGAATATAGCCAACTTTGAATAAATGATGGAAGAATTAGAGGACAAATGAGGGGTAGAAGTCGGGACCTTTCTGTTGCTGACACACTTTACTCACCTCCTCTGTCGCACTCTGTCCCTAGCTGAATTGTCTGTTCTTCCTCCTTTCTCTCCATCCAGATTGTCCAATTTTCTGACAGCCAGAAGAACATCTGTAAAGTCATTATTGATCTTCACCCAGAAGGTCTTAGGGATGATTTTGAGGATCATTCCCTCCTTCCCCCAACATCCATCTTAATAAAAGCAACCAGGAAGTACCCTTTACCTCTGAGAAGACTAGTTACTTAAATATAGGAGGGCCCTGGCAGGGTGGCTCAGTTGGTTGAAATGTTGTCTCGTACACTAAAAGGTTGCAGGTTTGATTCCTAGTCAGGGCACACATACCTACCCTGTTTCCCAGAAAATAAGACAGTGTTTTATATTAATTTTTGCTTCCAAAGATGCGCTAGGTCTTATTTTCAGGGGATGTCTTATTTTTCCATGAAGAAGAATACGGTACACATTTATTGTTGAACAACAAAAAAGGAAATTTATTACCTGACAAACCAGCTCACTGATTGGCCGCAGCACAGCTGGAGCTGTTCAGGCAGTGTGAGTTCTCTTTAAATCAGGAGTCAGATGCCTTACGGTAGCTTCGGGGGCCTTATATTCTGTGGAGGCCTTATGTTCGGGGGAGGCCTTATTGGGGAGGTCTTATTTTCAGCGGGATGCCTTATATTACAGCAAGAGGCAAAACTGGAAGTAAGTCTTATTTTGGGGGGATGTCTTACTTTCAGGGAAACGGTATATTGTGGGTTTAATCCACCTTTGGGGTATGTAAGGGAGGTGACTGATCAATATTTCTCTCACATTGATGTTCTCTCTCTCTCTCTCTCTCTCTCTCTCTCTTCAAATAAAATAAAATAAAATAAAATAAAATAAAATAAATGATCTTGGGTGAAGATTAAAAGAATAAATATGGGAGAATTGGATTTGGAGCAATGAAGACCTCATGTTATGGGCTGAAAGGCAGAAGGAAGAAAGGATTCTAGGATCTACTGCTTTCGGTCCTTGAGTCAGCAATATTTGCATTTCTTTTTGTGGTCATGGTACTATAAGGTTACAAAGATGAATTTAAGATTGAATTCCTGCCCTCACTGTGCTTACGTTTTAGTAGAAAGATAAAGTGTGGACTGAATTCATAGCTGAGAGGGCATACTAAGCTGGCAGGATCAAGGAAGGCTTCATGGAAAAAGTACATTTAATTGGAGTGTGAACAGGTAGAATTTAAATGCTTGGAGGTAGAGGTATAAGAAATACCATGAGCAAATCCATGGACGTAGGAGATCATGAGTAATGATAACCTTAAAAAAGAAGGAAAAATAGGGGCTCGATCAAGGTCACTCATGAGCCACCCATGACTTGTCATGGGGATCCTTGACCACCAGAGTCAGGAGTTGAGGTTTGGTTAGATAGTAGGGGCCCATTGAAAGTCTTTGAACAAAAGAGTGACCTGATCTGTGAGAGGGAGCAATGTGTAGTATGGACTGGAGAAGGGAAGCACTGGGAGCTGAGAAACCTGTTAGGAGGCTCTTGTAGGATCCAGAGGTGGGGTGCAGAGCACTTGGACATGGGTCCTGGCTTTAGGAGAAGAAAAGAGGGGGAAAAGGGTTTGGAGGAGAAGCAGGCCAGAGATTGGATCTTCAGGCAAACGGCAGAGGGCACTGGGAAGTTTGGAACCCCAGTGTTCCTTGTGCCACCCACAGAAAGAAATAGAAGTCACGAGTTCCTTGTTTTGGTTTCTGTGGAGAGGCATGGTTGGGTGACTGTTAAGTGGGATTCTGGGTCCCTGCCAGGAGGGGGAGGACAAGGAGGAAGGGCTGGCTTTGTGTGCGACCTGCCACAGCAGCCTCCTCAGCAATGGTGAGGCCGCTGTTCGTTGTGGCTCTTGTTCCTAATTGTTTCATTTCAGGCTAGATTCAGGGTTGCTGGGATTTCTCCTACGGGTGGGGAAGGGAGAGTGTTGGAGAATGAAGGGGAATCTCAAATTCTGCCTTTTTTTGTATCTTCCAAAAAACACAAACACAGACACCCACTCACTGTTCTGTGTTAGAGAAGAAAATGCACCCCAAATGCGCAGTTACGCAAGGACTTGGCACTCCAGGGGTCGGCTTCTCTGCAACTCTAAGGGTTTTCTCTGTGTAAACTCGGAACAGGGTGTGGTATTAATGAGTTGGGGCCCAGCGGGACTTTTCCAGTGAAGGGTGTTCGTTCTCTCTGGTAATCTGGAGGCTTTCATGGGCCATCTAAGTCCGATGTTGAGATTGGTGGGCACCACTGGCCCCAAACCGGGAGGAGCATTGGTAGGGGCTGGGGTCGTGTCAGCGTGCTTTTGAGAAATCCACATTCTTTGCCCTCCCCATCCTCTTGAGATCGACTTCATCAAAGGGTCACGTTCTGTAGGGGGTGCCCCTGCCAACTGAGTTTTTGGCTGCGCTTCTGGTTCCTCCTTCTGGAAGACATGAATCAGATTTTCCTAAACTCCTTGGATCCTATTCCCATTCCTCCTGGAGTCCGCTTCCTGTTTTGTTTTGTATTTCTTAAACAGACTCTGCCCTGGGGTAGGAGGTGGTGGTGTTTTATCCCAGAGTGATTTTATCTCCTATTAATTAGAGTAATGCTAGCTGTGGTGATACATCTTGAAGTTTCAGTGGAGCTTTATTCCTTGCCCACGTGGCAGTCCCGAGTGGGTGTGCCCTGTTGGTGGGTGACTTTCTTCCACCGGGAAGAAGAATGACTTAGGGATCTAGGTTCTTTCCATCCTGTGACACCAACATCTTCACTGGAAAAAGAGGTAGGAGTGTGATAAAGACACACCCATGTTTCCTGTCCTGAGCCAGACATCACTTCCACTCACATTTCATTGGTGAGAACTAGTCATGTGACACCCCCACCTAATTGCAAGGGGACCTGGGATGTGAAGTCCAAGATGGGAAGCCCCCTTTCAGCAGCTGTACAGGAAAGGGCATGAAGCTGTTTTTCCCACATACCTTGCCTTGGTTTCACATAAGAAAGAAGAAGATGACGAAGGCGGGAAGTTACCTTAGTATCTGGGGACAGGCAGCCCTTGTCTCCATGCACAATCTAACCTGGATTGGTGGGTCAGCAGTTTGAAAAGCTCACTCCAAATGTGTGAAGAGTGGCTGTAGGCCAAGCATGTCAATCTCGCAGCCGGTGGGCCGCCGAAACGAGGCGTGCGGCTGTGAGATTGACATGCTTGCTGTAGGCAGGGGTCCAGGTAGAGACGATGGAGGCCTGGACTGAGTACCGACATTAGAGATGCAGAGAAGTGGAGGGCCTGGGGAAGAAGCCAACAGCCGAGCTGCTGTGCCTTGTTCTTGCATGTTCCGGCCTTTTGCTGCTCTCAGGGGAGAGTGTTCCTGGCCTTTGCCAGCTCACGGCTGGGGGAGCGCAGGAGGCCTGGGCCTAGTGCTTGTCTGGCCTCTGTGGAGCCTCGAGGTGACAGCTTCGGTAGGCGACGTCTTTCTGGCGGGTTGACCACTGAGGTCATGTCTAGACATGCTTGCCCCAGGCCTCATCTTGATCCCAAACCAAATATGTCCACCTGCTGTTAATACGGGGTGTCCCCCCAAAACGTATACACGCTTTAACAGCTGAGAGCTCAGTTTTGAAAATGAAGTGCATTGTAGTAAACACTGCTTTGATAATTATCCAAAGTGTGTGTATACATTTTTTGGGGAAACACCCTATGTATTACCTTCCTTTGGAGAAACCTTCCTCTTGCCTTTGCTGATGAGTACCTCTAGGTAAACCCCCATGGGTGCCCTGCCCTCCTCTGAGGCTTGCCCAGGTAGGGGAGGGGCATCCTCTAGAAACGTGTCCCCACATGGAGGAGTCCAGGTGGGCCGAGATCAGTAGTACCTTCTCTGCCAGACCTTCGTCAGCATCCTCACTGTGTGTCACTGGTGGGGGAGCCCCCAGCCAGGGGAACCTCGTTGTTGTCGATAGTGTCCCCGCTGTGTCTCCCCCAGTAAGCACTGGTGATTTTTAGTGTAAGAATTATTTTTGTTAACTTAGTTGTCTGAGATGCCTTTTCACCATTCCGGAAGCAGACATGAGTACTAGCTCTTCCACTGCAAATGGCCAGCACTCTTAGGTTTCTGGAGAGTTGCTTTAAACATTAACTTACTGTTCCTCACAGCAGTCCTGGGGAAGGGTGTGACTTCTCTCTCCACCCAGTTTTGCCTTTTTTTTTTTTTTTTAAGTCTTGCACCCATGATTGCTGGGTAAATAAACCAATGAGGATTCTCCAGTTCCTACTGTTGATCATCATTTCTTTCTGTGTCCATGAAATGTTCCTTTATGTTTTCGGGATAAAACATGAGCCTGCTGTTGCATTCAGCATTCCGAAATGACCTTCTTGGAAAGAGGAACTGATGCCGAGGGAGGCGATGAGACTCGATGCAGACCACATAGCTGAGCCGGTAGACGGCAGGTGTGGCTCAGAGCGTCTTTGTCCTGACATCACGATTCTCTCTGCTGGTTCTTCTAGCATCTCCCTGGGTGGTGGGCTTGTGGCTGGTCTGAGGATGTGCTGTGGCTGCCTTGGGGAAAGGGAAGCTCCCACAGCAGGAGTGGAACATGAGCACTTTCCCCCCTAACATCATAGACACCCCCTAAAATGCCTCAGGGTCCCCATTTTCCACCCGAAGCATTCTTCACTTTGCCAGGTTCTTGAGCTCAGGAGAAACTGCTAACAGGAGGAGGAGCTGCAGCTCTGGTCTGAAGCGGATCCGGGCCCTGCTGTTAACCTGGCAGTGGGCAAGTTACTTAAAGATTCTGTCTTCCAGCTTCCGTTTTCTTGTTTGCCGTTGGTCTTATCCTGGAGAGTCCTTATGAGGATGAGATGATGTGTCCTATGGGGGCAGCAGGCAGAAGGCTTCAGAGTCCAGGCTCTGGAGCTGACAGCCCAGGTTCAAATCCTGCCGCTGCCGCTTACTAGATGTGTCAGGCAATTGCCTTAACTCTGTGCCCCATTGACTATCGCAGACTGTGGCCTCATACCCTCTGCCCAGGACTGAGAACCTCTGACTTTCTCCAGTCCCTACCCGCTTCCCTTCAGAGGCAAGGGATTGTCCTCTGGGGAGGACCAGGGTTTGGACATGACGTTTCATTTGTTATCTCCTCTCGGTTAGAGGAAGCGTTTCCCTTCTTTCCCTAACAGGAAGGGACAGGGTCTGTCTGCGTGGGAGCGATTGGTGATGCTACCTGGGAAAAGGGACAGGCACAGGAAGTGCAGAAGCAAGCTCATACCCAGAAAAGTTTAAGTTAGAGAATTGTTGGCACTGAAGACAGAACTCCAGCCTTACTTTTCAGAAAAATAACAGATGCCTAAATGTCAGTGGCAGGAAGGGGGAAGGCTCTCGGTTTGTTTTTTGAGTAAGATTTTGGTGAGGAAAGAGCAGCTTTGATCTGTTTCTCTTGATTCGCTTTGTGCTCCAGATGAGGAACGAGAGACAAATGGGAAAGCTTGTTGAGGCCTTTGTTAATTAGGAGGGTCTTCTGCATTGGGCACTCATTTTTTATTTTATTTTTAATGTTCGGCCTGCCTTCTAAGCTAGCCTGTCTGTCCCTTGAAGCCAGGTGCCAAGGACTCGCCAGCCCGTGTCGTCTCTGTGGGCCTCGCACAGGGCTGAGCCCGGCGGTGCCAGCGTGTGACTGACTGGGGTCCAACTGCTCGTCCTTCTTGTTTTTCAGAGTGAGTACATTGCTCCGTGTGACTGTCGGCGGGCCTTCGTCTCTGGATTTGATGGCTCTGCGGGTGAGTCGCTAAACTCTCTCTCTGTTCTTTCTATACCTTTGTTCGCCTCCCAAAAATAACTGGAACGAGTTTCAGCCTGTGATAAAGCACCAAAAAGAAAATGCAAACCAGACGTTTCCCATCGAGCCCCTGCAGAAACGTGCGAGTTCCCAGCATCCTCCAGCTCCCCGCCGTCCCCTGGAGTGACCCTTTCCTCTGTGCCTTGGCTTTTAGGTTTTGTTTTTTTTTTTATTTAAAAAATGTTTTGGAACTTTTTCTTGAATAAAACAGAAATATGGGAAATTATATCAATTAAATGGAATATCTCCGTGCACCTAGCACTGCAAACAATTCATGGGACCCTCACATCTCCCAGCACCCCCGCCTTCGCTTACTGGTCCTGCTTAGTTCTCCAGATGATTGGCTTTTGATTTCTTTCCTTTCACTTCCGGCGTAAGTGGCAAAGGTTAATGCTGAGCCTCATCAGTACCCTGCCCTCACTTTCCCAAAGCTGTTGTGCCCTTGGTTTTTAGGGTGTTCCCATTTCAGACTCACATCCCCCAGCCAGCGAGAGTTGGCAAGAGCTCCTCTCTCCTCGGAGCTGGCCCGTGGCTTCCTTTGATGTAAGTGTTTGTGTTGGTTGGCACTCAGGATTGGCTGACACCTCTGCCGAAAGCCCTGGGCTCTGCCAGCACGGTGGGAACTGAAGGCAGGTGGAGGTGGGAGCCACACACTCCCACTGAGCCATCACCGACACTCCGAAGGGGTCCGGGGGGTCTCCCACTCCTTCGGGGTGTCTGGTGGAGTGGATCCCTGTGATCACCGAGCAGGAACCATTTCTCTGTCTTGTGGATTATGAGGACAGTTTGGCCTCAGATCCCAGTCTCTGTTCTCCTGGCCTTGACTCATGCCGCACAGGTACCAGGATCCAGGCAGGCTGGGCTGCCTCTGGGCTGTTTCCTTCAGAGCCTGGCCCGCTGCTGCTTCTAAGGGCTTTGCCTTCTCTTGCCTGGAGGCTGCCCTGGAGGGAAAGGCCCCCTGCCCACTGGGTGGTGGGTGGCCAGGCTGCACAGGAGCTGGTGCTCACACCGTGCTTGCCTGTCTGTTGTCATTCTGTGCAGCTTTGGGGCAGTTGTCACAAACCTTTCTCCTGTCCTTGTTCCCTTGCTCCAGGCACAGCCATCATCACAGAAGACCATGCAGCCATGTGGACGGATGGGCGCTACTTTCTCCAGGCTGCCAAGCAGATGGATAGCAACTGGACGCTCATGAAGATGGGTGCGTAGACGTGTGGCCATCCTAACCTTAGTTGGCAGCGTCTCCTGGATCTTAACCCTTTTATGGGGTCATGGACTCTTTTTAGAATCCAAGGTGTGTTGGTCTATTTGGGCTGCCATACAGAATGCCGTAGACTAGGTGTCATCCACGATAGAACTTTATTCTCTGTCTGAGGATGGAAGTCAGAGATCAGGGGAGCAGCGTAGTCAGGGTCTGGTGAGAGCACTCTTTCTGGTTTGCAGACTTCTCACTGTGTCCTTACATGTCTAGGTCCCTGTCTCCCTTCCTTCCTCAAAGGCCACCCCACTCCTGTTGGATTAGAGCTCCACCCTTGTGACTTCATTTAACCTCTGAAAACCCCTGCCTCCATATGCAGTCACATTGGTGGTTAGAGCTTCAACATGCGAATTTCTTTTTTAATTTAATAAATCTTTATTGTTTAGATTATTACAATTGTTCCCCCCCCCCTATCTCTCCCCTCTTTTGGGTTCCCACCCCACCCTCTGCCCTTACCTCCCCCCCCCTCCCCCCCGGCAACTGTTCTCATCCATAGGTGTACGATTTTTTTGCAGTTTCTCCCCATACCCCCTACATTCTTCTCCCCCTCCTCCGAAATTGTCAATCTACTTCCTTTCTATGCCCCTGATTCTATTATATTCACCAGTTTATTCTGTTCATCAGATTTTTAATTCACTTGATTTTTAGATTCACTTGTTGATAGACATGTATTTGTTGTTCATAATTTTTATCTTAACCTTTTTCTTCTTCCTCTTCTTAAAAAATACCTTTCAGTATTTCATATAATACTGGTTTGAAGTTGATGAATCCTTTGGCTTTTTCTTATCTGTGAAGCTCTTTATCTGCCCTTCAATTCTGAATGATAGCTTTGCTGGTTAAAATAATCTTGATTGTAGGTTCTTGCTATTCATCACTTTGAATATTTATTGCCACTCCCTTGTGGCCTACATAGTTTCTGTTGAGAAATCAGCTGACAATCGTATGAGTGTTCCATTGTAGGTAATTAACTGTATTTCTCTTGCTGCTTTTAATATTCTCTCTTTGTCTTTTGCTCTTGGCATTTTAATTATGATGTGTCTTGGTGTGGTCCTCTTTGTTTTCCTTTTGTTTGGGGGTTCTGTGCGCTTCCTAGATTTGTAAGTCTATTTCTTTCACCAGGTGGGGGAAATTTTCAGTCATTATTTCTTCAAATAGGTTTTCAGTATCTTGCTCTCTCTCTTCTTCTGGCATCCCCATAATTTGGATGTTGGTATGCTTGAGATTGTCCCAGAGGCTCCTTACACTATCTTTACATTTTTTTATTATTTTTTCTTTTTGCTTTTCCAGTGGAGTGTTTTTTACTTCTTTGTATTTCAGATCTTTGACTTGATTCTTGCCTTCCTCTAGTCTGCTGTTAGGTCTCTGTATAATATTTTTTATTTCAGTCAGTGTATGCTTAATTTCTAGTTGGTTCTTTTTCATCTCCTGAGAGTCTCGCTAAATTTATTGGCCTTTTCTAGGAAATTCTTGAAAAACCTTATAACCATGGTTTTGAACTCTATATCAAGTCGTTTGCTTTCCTCCATTTCTTTTATTTGTGATCTTTTTCTTTGTCTCCGCATTTTTGCTGCTTCCCTGAGTTGATAGAGTGGCTTTGTGTGCTAGGTGTCCTATATGGCCCAGTGGCTCAGCCTCCCCCAGTTACCTGAGGTGGACACTTTGGGTGCACCCCTTTGTGGACTGGGTACACAGCCTTGTTGTAGTTAAGTCTTTATTGTGTTGGTATCACTGGGAGGAATTGACTTCCAGGCCAGCTGGCTGTGAGGATCAGCTGTGTCTATGCTGCGAGAACTTTTGTACTGGAGACACTGTTATGAGACAAGATTTTCAAAAGCCTCTGTGCTCAGCCTGGATGGGGTGGAGTCTCAGGGCTAAGCAGACAGCCTTGGCTTCCCATCAATCCTGCCCTATGAGGCCCCTGGGTCTCAGTGTCCCTTGGTAATCGCTGCAAGCACCTCTGAGAGAAAGCCGCCCTCGAGTTTCGCCCGCTGCTAGATAGTCCAGTTTCTCCCTGAATGAGTCTGAGTTTCCAGAAACTCATCCAGAAATGGAGTTCAGTGCAGTCGAGAGCTTCCATCTCCCTCCCACTTTAGAAAGCCAGCCATGTACTCAGCAGTCAGTCCTCTGCGAGCACGCGCCTCCATACCTCTGCCTTCCGCAGCTCCCCTGAGTCTCAGTGTAGTTTCTCTTTTCCTGACAGTCCAGATCCCTCCAATGGGTCTAGGTTCCCAGAGTCTCGCCTGGGACTGGAGTTCTCTCCAGTTGGGACCTTCTTTCTCCCTCTTGCTTTAGTAAGCCAGCCACGCACTCAGCCGCCCATCCTCTCTGCATGTGCGTGTCTCTGTACTTCAGCCTTTTGCAGTTCCTCTGAGTCTCAATGTGCTTTTCTCTTTCCTTCTAGTTGTAGAATTTCCACTTAGCCAGCTCTCCTGTGGTTCTGGATGGTGTCCGTTTTGTCTTTTAGTTGTAGTTTTGATATTGTTGTGCAAGGCAGCAGTTTAGGTATTTACCTACGCCACCATCTTGGTTTCTCTCCAACGTGTGAATTTTGAGGGGACACAATCCAGTGCATGGCACATGGGAAACCAAGAAAATATCATCCTTGTGTGTACATACCTTCGTGTACGCAGTTTTGGAAGGTTCCGGTTCAGGATGCTCATTTTAGTGAGCGGAAACTGCGGGTTGGAGAAGGCAGCTGATTTGCTATAGATCCCATGCCTTGCCATGTTCTCAGCAATGCACCGTGGTCACTGCTCTTTGCTGCCTCGTGATTCGGAGTCAGATAAAGGTCAGGCGCCGTTGGCAACAGGGGCTTGGAAGCTCTCCCGCAAGGATCCTGGATTTGCCTCTGGCAGCTCAACTGTGGAGAAGAGCACAGGTCTGGAACTTTCATGGTCAAGTTACTCCACTTTCAGGGCTTCAGTTTCCTCATCTGTAAAATGAGGTAATACAGTGGTACCTCGAGATACGAGTTTAATTCATTCCCTAACCTTGAGGTGTGGGAAACTATGAGACGCTCGAGTCGAGGTAAACTGGTGGGTCGTGTGCAGCCGGCTGATCTGCACGATTACTCCTATCTCAAATGTTGGTTGTATTTCAAAGCAAAAATCGCTCACTCGATGGCTCGTATCTCAAAAATCTCATATGTTAGGGCACTCGTATCTCGAGGTACCACTGTAATAGTAAGTATCACATAAAATGTGAAAATTAAATAATATATGGAAAGCATAGAGTTCAGTGCTTATTGACCAATGTGTGTGTGTGTGTGTGTGTGTGTGTGTGTGTGTGTAAAAACTCTGGTCTCTGTTTTTTCATTGAATTTTCCTTGCCATTTAAGTAGTCTCCAGGAACATGGTTTTAGAGGCTGTACAGAGGTCTCTTTCTCTTGAATTTGTAACTTGGAGAGTAGAAGATAAGGAGGGAAAGAGGGCTGTCAGAAAGAGAAGAGGAGGCAAATACCTGACACTTCTTGTTTGATGTCGGAAGAGGAAAGCAGACTCCCGGTTCAGGAAACAGAGGCTGTTGGCACTGAGTTGAGTTGAGGTGACACGAAGATCCATGCAGCTAGCCTTCAGAGGTGGGGTGTGTGCTTGTGCGGGGCCCACACTCTCCATATACATGGATAATGTGCTGTTTATCTTAGGGCGGCCTGAGGACATTTTGTCTTGACAATGGATTTATAGATTTATTGTAATTCTCTCTCTCTCTCTCTCTCTCTCTCTCTCTCTCTCTTTCTCTCTCTCACCCCCGCCCTCTCTCTCTCTTTCTCTGTCTCTCTCTCTGAAACACACATACACATACACATAGGCATTTGGACTGTGGGACTATTATAAATGGACAGGCCACTAGGCCTATAAATTGTTAATTGCATGCCTCTGTTAATGGCTCATGCACCCTTAATATGTGTGTATGTCTATGTGCTAGTGTTCATCTGCATTACAAATTTGAGCAAAGATTAATTTCTTTATTTTGTGGAAAAAAGTACAAATGGAATCTCTCATATTTCCTGCTTACACCCAGTGGATCGCTTGGCGTAACCCTGAGGGTGTGGGCATCTCTCCTTGGGGCCCAGAACTCCAGCTGTGAGTTCTGAGAGCACTCAATAGGGGTCAGGTGTCCGAGGAGCGATACTGTCTGCCCACTTCTTGAAGTGGGGTGTGGTGGCCCCGAGGGATGAGGCCTTGTTCCCTCTCAGCCCCCCTTTAGTTTCTTCTCTGAGACTTCTCTTCCCTCAGCCCCCCCTTTCCTCAGGCGACTCGCCCGCGTCAGGAGATTCTGGTGGGTTTGGTTGCTGAGTGACTCATCCTTTGGCTTTTCCAAGGACCTGTCTGCCAAGGGAGGGAGGACATGGCTTCGTGCTGTGAAAGTTACGCTAAGGGCATTAAAGAAACGTCATTCAAAAGTGGCTTGCTCAGCAGTTTGGAAAAAATAGGAAAGAATCGAATAGCAAAAAAACAACCCATTTCTAGCTTCCAGGAAGTTTTGTAGAACTTATTCATGAGCTCATTTCCTTTTAAACCTTTGAACTTCCCTTCTGTGGTTACAAGGTTATCGGTGCTCAATAGAGAAACTAGTCAAGATAAGTAGGATCTTATTGTAGAATATGTGAACTTTCACTCTAAATATGCATATATTTTAGCCAGTTATTAATTGTTTAGCCAAAGTCCCACTGAAAACTTGTACATCCCAAACATGGATGGCTTGGATGAAAGGAAAACTGGAATATCTTGAGGCTTCCTTGGTGTCCTAGGGGGAGTCTCTGAGACACAGGAAGGCTGTTCCTCTGGGGGTGGGAAGTCTCGGGGGGCGGGTTGCGGTTAAAGACAGTGATGGCCATCTTGTGAGTCCCCTTGGGATCTCAGGGAAGATTTGCTGCTGAGACTCGTGCTTAGCCCTTTCGTCAGGCCTGATTGTGGGACAGGCTCTGCTCTCCGCAGGGCGGCCTTGCAGATGATGGGGGGTCCTGGGGCGTGTGTGTGTTCCCCTTACCTGGTGCGGGATGTAAGGGAGCTCCCAGCCCCCAGCCTTCACCTATCTCCACCCACATTCTCTCTGTCTTTTTTTTTTTTAATGTATTTTTTTTATTGATTTCAGAGAGGAAGGGAAAAGGAGAGATAGAAACATCAATGATGAGAGAGAATCATTGATTGGCTGCCTCCTGCACATCCCACACTGGGGATCAAGCCTGCAACCCAGGCATGTGCCCTTGGCCGGAATCAAACCCGGGACCCTTCAGTCTGCAGGCCGATGCTCTATCCACTGAGCCAAGCCGGCTAGGGCAGCCACCCACCTTCTCACCCAGTGACCAGCCTGCGATGCAGTGACGGAGGGCTGGTGAGATGATATTCACTATGACACAGTGTACCGACGACAGTGTTTCCCCGACTGCCTTTTCTACCAGGGTTTTATGAGAATCCTGCTGCTCTCCTTCTTCTCTCTCACCCTTATTTGATGCTTCCCTTACCTTCTCAGGCCTTCCCTCTATAAGGGAGCGTCAGATTTTGCAGTCCTGCCAGTCCACCTTAAAAGGTGCTCAGTGACAACCCTGTGGTCATGCTCTGTTGGTGAACTGCATCCTTCTGGGTGGGACAGCCCCTGGGACTTGTTTCTCATCAGTTCTTCCCTCTGCAGGTCTGAAGGACACCCCAACTCAGGAAGACTGGCTGGTGAGTGTGCTTCCAGAAGGATCCAGGGTTGGCGTGGACCCACTGATCATTCCTACAGGTGAGCGCGCAGGGGGGCCTTTCTCTCTGTGGGAGGAAGTGGGTGCTAGGTGCCCCCCTTGCTTGCTCGTGGGCTGTGGAAGATTTGTGGGTTCGGCATGACTCGCTATCGCAATAAAGGTCACGGGAGGAGATGAATTCTGGCATCGAGGCCGGGGAAGGCCACTGTGGTGAAGACGTCCTTTTACAGTTCTCATCCCCGCATCCAGCACACGCCCCCCCCCTCCCCTGCCGCAGGATGGCCTTTCAGAGGGGGCTGGGCTCTCAGGCCCTGCCGCCTGTTCTGGGCATCCTGCTGATGGCCGGCCCGTGTGCTTCTCCTCAGATTACTGGAAGAAGATGGCCAAGGTTCTGCGAAGCGCCGGCCATCACCTCATTCCTGTCAAGGAGAACCTGGTGGACAAGATCTGGACAGACCGTCCTGAGCGCCCCTGCAAGCCCCTGCTCACTCTGGGCCTGGATTACACAGGTCAGGCTGCAGCTGTGCCCCGCCTGGCTCCCACATCGCCCCCTCCTCCTGTGCCCAGGTCTCCATCCCTGCCTCTGAGTCAAAGTCAGGGCTATGGGAGTTTTTGCACCACCCTGGTCCAGGGGGGCATTTTTAAAAAAATATATTTTATTGATTTTTTTATAGAGAAGAAGGGAGAGAGATAGAAAGTCAGAAACATCGATGAGAGAGAGACATCGATCAGCCGCCTCCTGCACGCCCCACAGTGGAGATGTGCCCACAACCAAGGTACATGCCCCCAACTGGAATCGAACCTGGGACCTTTCAGTCCTCAAGCCGACGCTCTATCCACTGAGCCAAACCGGTCTTGGCCAGTGGGGCATTTGATGAAAGCAGTAGCTTTATTTATTTCCACTGTGGCCACCTGCTCACCACTTACTCTGTCAGAGTTTATTCTTGCCAAGCGCTTGGGGCAGGCTTTGGGTGCCGCTAAGGTGTTTTCTTCTTTTGTTTTGTTTTTACCACTTAGTTGCTCACTGTCCCTGAAGCTGTCTTCTTCTGGTTTCTAGGAGCCACTTCCTTTTCTTCTGCTGGCATTTTGTGGGCTGACCTTCCCAGGTTTTGGGGTGTGCGTAGGTTTCTTCGGCCTGTGTAATAGTGGTGGGTGAGGAGAAGGTTCTGTGAGAGTTTGTAGGGCTGGAAGTGTGGGTTTATGGGACAGTGAGGGGCGCAGAGGGGAAGGCCCGGGAGGTGGGGCTGCTGGGGAGAGAGCCTGGTTGCAGACACAGAGACGAGAGGTGGATGGGGGATGTCTGGAATGCAGGCAGATTGCCCAGAGGGGTCCTGGGAAGAAAGCATTACAGCCGGGACTCTCAGCCAAGTTTTAAATCGCATTCCTGTGCTGAGCTTCAAAGCGGCATTTGGTCGTGGGGGCAGCCCCCGCTCTCTCTCCTTGCGATGCCCTCGCTGAGAGTACAGCCGATTGCGGGGGGATGGGTCCACTGAGTGGCCCAGGTCAGCTAAACGTTTTCCAGCAGCGTGGTTTGAATTTTTTTCCAATGTGAAGCAGAGGCTTGTGGGAGAGGGGAGAACAAATGTTGCTGGTGAGGCTTCTGTTCAGCCAACATTTGAGTGCAGGGTCCCATCCGGGGTGCTGGGGGGACAGGACAGATGCCTATCCTGTGCACAGGTGGCTGTAACCAGAGTTACAAGTGCTGCTGGATGGTGGGTGACAGTGGGGGGTGTGTGATTTAATCCTGGGGAGCAGCAGAGAGCCTGTATCCTACCGGGCAGGAGTGATTAGAAGCTACAATCACATGGAATCAGGCTGCAGAGAACCCCAGGGTCCTAACCCTGACAGATGAGCTTGCTGCTCCAGGAATGTAAGTGGGGGTGGTGCTCCCCTGAGTGGAGACTTGAGGAGCTCTCTCTCAGGGGAGTGTGTTTCCAGTGTTCCCAGTGCTCTCCTGTGGCACTGATTTTTAGACAACAGTGTAACGCATGGCCAGTTTAATTACCCGTAAGACTGGTAAGCCCCATGAGGGCAGGGACCGGTGTAGCTCAGGGACTGGGGGTGTGGCTCAGAGCTGGGACAGCAGGACCGGCACGGGCCGGCAGATAGCATGCCTGGGAAGTTTGATGCTTCATAGACAGTTGCTGGATAAACACATGAATTCGTTTGCTGGCCCCAGGTCATCATGGTTCTCGCCGGTCACATGGCCGGGACGGTCACACCTCTTGTGTAGGGCCTGATTGCAGGTTTCCGCCTGCTCACACGACGTGCTCCCTGGGACGTGGCGCTGGCTAAGGATGTTCGGGACCCGGTCCCCGGGATCAGGGCCGGAGTGGCAAGCCCGTGTATCTTTTGCAGGCATCTCCTGGAAGGACAAGGTGGCGGACCTTCGGGTGAAAATGGCTGAGAGGAACGTGGTGTGGTTTGTGGTCACCGCCCTGGATGAGATTGCGTGTGAGTGCCCAGTGGGCGTGTTGCCTCTTCACCCCCTGGGCTCTTGGGCATCGGCTCTCAGGCCACTCAGCTCTCTTGAGTGGCCAGGGAATACCGAGGAGACTGTGTCACCAAATGGTTACACACATGCCAAGGCGGATGGAGGAGTTGGGGGGGGGGGGGGGGGGGGGGCCGCGGGGCGCCGGGGGAGTAGCCCGGCCTGAGCAGTGTTTCACCCAGGCTGGTGCTCCATCTGCTGATGCCGAGTCTGCGGAGACGTCCACCTCCAGCCAGTTTCCTGGGCCTGGGACACCCGTGAGGGAGGACCTTTGCTCCCCACCCTGTGTACCTGCCAGCGTTCGTGTCTCTCTACAGGGGGACAAGGGCTGTCACAGGGACATTTTACTTTATCCGCTTACCCAGTGGTGCCCTAAGTTCTTTACAGGGAGAATAGTCTAGAAATACTTAGGAACGCAAAAAGTTTTTCGTGAAGTCTTTGGATAGAGTAGCAGTTTCTCAAACTTTAAACCCTGAAACCACCCGCATGTAATTACTCAGTACCTTCTGTTATCTCCTCGAACAGAAGGAATCTGTTCTGTCTTCTGTATTCTGACTTGATTTGACCCAGGGTAGCTGAGAAGAGGCACTGCCTTCACTTTTTATTTTCTCACGAGTGAGAGGCCCGATAGTGTCCCATCTTGCCAGTCCCCAGCCCCAAACTTTGTCAACGGTATCAGTGTTTACATCCCTAATTAACTCAATAACCTCAGCACTTGAGGAGGTAACAGATAAAGCTAATTTCTCCCCTTGGTTACTAAAAAACCACACATCCCCAGTGTGCAAAATGCAGAGCAGGTAGAAAGAAGAAGAAAAAAAAATCACAACAATCCTGTTTCCCAGAGATAATCACTTTGAACATTCTGTGCATATATACAGTTTTGTAGCTTGATTTTTTAAAATGTATCAGTATACTGTAAGCATGTAAGAGCATTATTTCAAATGATTATTAGGTATCCTAGCATATGGCTAGGACACCATTTACGTAACCGTTCCCCTAAGGACGACCTTTGGTTACTTCCAGTATCCCCACAATTTTAGTAGGATGCTACCCCACAATTTTAGTAGGATGCTGCCATCCAAATCTTGGTGCATCAACATTTGGGTCTTAGTTTCCCATCATTTTCTTCCTCTTTCGGGTGAGCTTTCAGGGGTGGGATCACAGACTAGAGAATGAACATGTGCGTGGTGGGGCTGCCAGGAAGGTTGACCAGGGGCATCATGTGAGTAGGCCTCTCGTGCCACAGCCTTGCCGGCCCAGGCCCTGTCTCTTTTTTTTGCTTGTTTAGTCTGATAGACCAGAACTGTCGCCTCCCCCCTTTCCTTTGAGGAGCCCTTCTGTTAGACGGAGGCAGCCCTTTCTGCACCCGGTCTTGTGCCACTCTGGCCCCCGGGAGGGAAAGCATTGGGCAGCTGGAAGCCCGGGGGCCAGGGCTGCGCTCTCTGCCCCTCCTTCTAGTTTCTCAGGCAGCAGTGACCTCGCCGAACCCCCTCAGGCGGGCTCACCCCTGGGTGGGCCGCAGGCTCGGGTTTCCTCGTGGGCTCCTCTGACTCATGCTTTTGTTCCTCTGCCGGGAAGCTCCGCCTCCGTGGGGCTCCTCCGGCCACCCTCCTGGGTGGGTCCCCGCTTGTCACCCTCCCTTGTTTGCCTCGGAAGGGAGACAGGGCCTGGCTCCTTCCCCGTTCGTGGGGAGTGCCAGAGGTCTTCTGCGGTCAGGCCTGGCAGGTCACCACCAGGCGGGCATGGCAGCCCTTTGTTTGAAGTGCGTTTCTGGTTCTTTCTGACTAATAACGCCTCCATCCCCTCCTGGGGCCCAGGAGGCGGCAGCCTAAGGAACGGTTCTGGCGCCCTCGTTTGGTGGACACATCCACTGCCGGCCCGAGGTGGAAGCAGGAGGCGAGGTGCCTGCCTTTCAGAGAGGCCTCTGAGCCCTTGCACTTGGAGCCAGAGCTCTCAGCTCCCCTGCGAGGCACCCCTTCAGATGTCCCCGCAGGCGGGTGACAGGGACTTGTGTCTTTTGTGCGTGTGTTTTGTAGGGCTGTTCAATCTCCGAGGATCAGATGTGGAGCACAATCCGGTGTTTTTCTCCTACGCAATCATAGGACTAGAGACGATCAAGTGAGTCTGCCCCACAGCACCTCGGAGCTCGGGTCCCCCTTCTGATCAGGCCCCCCAGTCTCTGCCTCACATTCTGCTCTTTCCCTTCCTGCCCCTTTTCCCCTTCCTCCCCTCTTACCTTTGTGAACAGCAGGTATTTATTTATATCCTGCCTCTGTCCCAGATGATTTAAAATCTAGGAAAGTCTCCATAGCATTCTGGGATGTAATAAAAGTGTAATAGCATTAGACTGGACAGCCTAATGACCTTCTGGATGTCCTTCCAGACGAAGACGGGGCTACGAGAACTGCGGCTGCAAGGGCTGAGCCCCTTGCATGAATTTCATGCATCGGGCTTCTGGTTATAGGATTAAACAATAAGTAGGCAAGTGAGGTTAGTTCCCAGAATTCCTGCTGCAAAGTCTTGTTCAGGCCGCCCTGTTCACAATCCTGGGTTCACGGTGCAAATAAACCCAGTCACTTTGGAGGTCAGAATGACGCTGGAAGACCTCTTGAGTCACACCTCCTCAGATCGTAGTTGACCTTGTCATGTTGCTTGCGGCCTTCCTGCCGTTACTCTTCTATTGGGACGGCTTTTTGCATGCAGACAACATATTTACTGAGTGGCTATTATGTGCTAGGGTCTCTATGGGTGCTGGAGTGAATGAAACAGACCAGGTCCCGGGTTAGAGTTGGAGAGATGAGTGTCTTCTCGGGGGATTTGGGCACGTAAGTAGGGACCAGCAGGCTAGTAGGATGGGTACAGGTGTTATAGGAGGAGCCTGAGCTAGACTTGGGGTCAGGAGACTCTTGGGGAGAACAGAGCAGGGAGTAAGGGTTCCCGTGAGTTGGCCAGGTGCATGGTGGTGATCTAAGCATGGGGAGCCGCATTTCCGAGCCTCTGGGCAGGAGAGGACACAGTGTGCGTGGAGGACCCAGAGGAGTCAGTGTGGTCGGGACATAGAGTGTAAGGTCAAAAGGGGAGCAGAGGCCACATATCCTGAGGGCCCCGGGGAGCTATCAAATGAGGTTTTCAGAGGGATCAGCCTTATAAATTATAAAGAATTCTGGCTGTGGCCGAAGCCAGTTTGGCTCAGTGGATAGAGTGTTGGCCTGTGGACTGAAAGGTCCCAGGTTCGATTCCGGTCAAGGGTATGTAACTTAGTTGTGGGCACATACCCAGTAGGGGGCGTTCAGGAGGTGGCTGATCGATGTCTCTCTCAGATGTTTCTAGCTCTCTATCCCTCTCCCATCCTCTCTGTAAAATATCAATAAAATATATTTTTAAAAAAATGGAATTTTGGCTGTGATAAACAGGCTGGGCAGGGAAGGCTGGAGTCGGGGACCAGGGAGGAGGCTGAGAGATGCCAGTGGCCCTAATGAAGGCAGTGACTGGGACAGGCGGTAGCTAAAGCTGGAAGATTGGATAGGCATTTAGGCTATTGGTCTAAAGAGCTTGAGGAGGGGAGGAGGGCATCAAGGAAGACCGTGCCCAGGTCAAGACTCGGGGAATCGGGTGGATGGTGCCAGGACACTCTGGGACAGTGTACACAGCTCGCAGAGCAGGACTCGGGAAAGGAATGGGGAGGAAGGAGAAGCTGCCTGGTGTTGATTGCCAGAGGGCTGAGCCTGTTGCGTGTGGGTCTGTGCTCCCATCCATGAGCCCTCTTTCTGTCGCCTCACCTGTGCCCCCTCTGCAGGCTCTTCATTGACGGTGACCGCATAGACGCCCCCAGCGTGAAGGAGCATCTGCTGCTTGACCTGAGCCTGGAAGCCGAGTACAAAATCCAGGTGCTGCCCTACAAGTCCATCTTGAATGAGCTCAAGGCGCTGTGCACCAGCCTCTCCCCGAAGGAGAAGGTGTGGGTCAGCGACAAGGCCAGCTACGCTGTGAGCGAGGCCATCCCCAAGGTTGGTAACCCCACTGAAGCCCAGAGAAACTCTGCCACACTCCACGGGCCGGCCCCTGCCCAGTTCTGGCATCCCGTAGCCTTGTCTTTGAAGCAGAGGTTGGTCAGGCAGACCCCCAGGACTGGCTGGCAGGTCGGAGGTGTCGTCTCCCTGGATGAGCCCTTGGGGTGGAGCCATCCTGAGAGTTCAGGGCCCTTAGAGCCCACCGGGTCCTGTGCTTTCCAGAGTGTGGTATGAAAGATGGTCTTCGTTGGCACACGTTAATACTTTGGTTTATTTAAAGTTATCTGCTTTCAGAGTGTTTTAGTGTACACTAGGAAAAATATAACCAGCATGTGATAGTGTGATATAAAAATTATTTCTTAAGACAAAGTTGAGTTTAAGAAACTAAGTTGATTTAAAGATAGTTTAAAGAAAAGCTTTAAGTAAATGTGAGAGCAGGGGGTAGGCAGCCAGGTAAGAGCTGTGCAGGTGGTATGAGAAAACGTGAAGATTGGGGAACATAACTCTACCCCCAGACCCCAACATCTTGTAAGTAAGGAGACCTGAGGCCCAGAGAAGCTTTGGGAATTGGTGACTTGTCCAAGGTCAAATAATAGTGGTAGCCCTGCCCTTGACTGAGCTTCTGCTGGGCAATACCTGTCCCTTCATTTTAATTGGGGCCCAGGCTAGGACTGGAGTACAGACCACCTGAAATGTCACCATTATGTCCTCCCTGGCCTCTGGCCGCCAGGTGGCCATGGACAAGCCCAGTGATGTCCCCCTTCTCCATTGAGCGTGGGCCATCTGGGAAGAGCCCAAGCCTGGGCCTCTAGACCTTGTCATCACACCCCTGCCACTGTAAGACACTGTGAGACACTCAGTTACCCAAAGCTTTTCTTCCTTAAGTGGAGATCACGCCTGCCTTCTCTGTGTGTGAGAGAGAATAACAAGAGCGGAGGGAGCAAAAACCCTTTGAGAAGCTCTGTGCAAGTGTGAGGTGGTCCTGATCCCCCTCCCCATAACACAGGCTGGATTCAAACTTGTTCTCAAAGGGTGGAGGGTTTTCCCAGCCCTTCAAGGTCAGACCATGAATAGTGCTGATGTGGGAGCCCCGAACAAGAAGGGGAAGGAACAGGAGTCCTCCCTCGCCGGTCATGTGTGTCCCCAGACTTTGGCAAAAGCCTCCTTTGTGCAGCAATAAAGGGGTTATTTCAGTCTAACTTTGATCCCTTAGGGAACTCTCACCACAACTCTGGAAGCTTGAAAAGCAATATCTTGCTGATCTGGCAGCCAGCAGCCTCAAAGAGCTCAGGGGGTAGGTGATAGAAAAGAAAAACCTTGTTTGATGTACTTCATCTTTTTAAAAAACAAACAAAACAAATATATATATATATATATTTTTTTTTTTTAGTGATTTTGAACAAGAAGGGAGAGGGAGAGAAAGATAGAAACATCAATGATGAGAGAGAATCGTTGATCGGCTGCCTCCCACATGCCCTACATTGGGAATCAAGCCCACAACCAGGCATGTGCCCGACTGGGAATCGAACTGTGACCTCCTGGTTCATAGGTCAATGCTCAACCACTGAGCCATGACGGATGGCCTACTTCATCTTTTTTTAAATTTTATTTTATTTTTTTAAATATATTTTATTGATTTCTTACAGAGAGGAAGGGAAAGGGAGAGAGAGTTAGAAATATCGATGAGAGAGACATTGATCAGCTGCCTCCTGCACGCCCTCTACTGGAGATGTGCTCGCAACTAAGGTACATGCCCTTGACCAGAATCGAACCCCGGACCTTTCAGTCCCAGGTAGATGCTCTATCCACTGAGTCACACCGGTTTTGGCTACTTCATCTTTTTTGATGACCTCAAGCCCCTTTCATTATGCTCAGTCATCAACCAATAGAAGCAGGTCTTTGGATCTCATGGCTTGGCCACTTGGGTGGGTTGTGAGTGGAAGTTCTTCCAGTGGTTTGTGTGAAGTGTGGTGTGCCAGGTGAAGAGGTGGTTGCCTTGGTCTGGGTGAGGGGAGCCAACCTCGATCCCCATTCTACTGTCCTTTGCCCCTAGGAGCATCGCTGCTGTATGCCTTACACCCCCATCTGCATTGCCAAAGCTGTGAAGAATTCTGCCGAATCAGACGGCATGAGGCGAGCTCATGTGAGTAAGGCAGCCTGTGCAGAAGAGGGGATGTGTGGTGGTCCGAAGGCCCAGCTCCTCACCTGCTCTGTGGCCTTGAGCTTGGCACAAGGTTGGAACCTCTCTGAGCCTTCTAGAGTTAATGAGAGAATAGCATTTGATGGGCTAGATCTTGACAAACTATAACATACAACACAAAAGGAGATATTGATGATGATAGTTTAGATGATGGTGATGATTACAAAGATGAAAATGAAGAAGGCGAAGCCTCATAAAGGTCTTAGGTGACGCTGCTAGGTTGAGAATTGCTGCTAGAGAGCCTAAGACCATCAGAAAACACAGATATTTACATTATGATTCATTATGAAGTAGGAAGGAAAATAATTTTATGGTTGGGGGTCACCACAACATGAGGAACTGTATTAGAGGGTCACGGCATTAGAAAGGTTGAGAACCACTGGTCTAGAGAGACTTGGGGCCCAGAGATAGCTTTGGGCAGTGGCCTGGCTTTTATGGCCCCTAGAGGATAGGAGTGAACCTGCTGAGGGAGCTGCGTGTGCTCTGAGGGGGGGTCCCTCCTCACTGTACCCGAACTGCTGGACAGCAGAGCAGCCTGTCCCTATTAGGGGACTGCTGCAGACTTGTCGCAGGACATGCATGTCGAGCCCCAATTGCTGATGGGTTGTGCCCTGCAGATGCAGCCTTCTCTATCATTTTAGGACTAGGTTCTGAAGCTGCTGTTTGATTTTCAGTAATACTTTAAAAACGTCTCTATTGTTTGCACAGATTAAAGATGCTGTTGCCCTCTGTGAACTCTTTAACTGGCTGGAGAAAGAGGTTGGTTCTTTAGTCTTTGTTTAATAAATGGATACAGGTTGTCCAGGAATTAATATGTGTAATTTTGACCAAGGCACCTTCTGTGCTCTGGTGTTCACAGTGTCTAAGATCTGGATCTGATTTTAGTCCTCTCTTTTAATAGTTTTATTTTTCTTTCTGGAAATTTGCTTTGTGTATGTTTAAAAATTCTTTATTTTTTTATTTTTTTACTGATTTCAGAGAAGAAGAGAGAGAGAGAGAGAAAGGAAGAGAAAAAGAGAGAGAGAGAGAAACATCAATGATGAGAGAATTATTAATCAACTGCCTCCTATACACCTCATTCTGGGGAACAAGCCCATAACCCAGGCATGTGCCCCAATCGGGAATTGAACCATCACCTCCTGTTTCATAGGTTGATGCTCAACCACTTAGCCAAACCAGGTGGGCTAAAAATTAGTTAATTATAGAAAAAAGTAATAAGGATAAATAAATAGTACAAGGAAAAACAGAGAAGATCCTTTGGGGGTCAAGGAATTGTCTTATAATTATAACTAAGTGGAATTTCATTATAAGAAAAACTAGAGGCCTAGTGCTCTAATTCATGCACAGGGAGGAGGTCCCTTGGCCTGGCTGGCAATTAGGACTGATGTGGGGTGGGGGTGGATAAGGGGGTGGGTGGGAGGGTGGGGAGAGGTGGAGGAGGGCCAGCCGGCTTGGGGGGAGGCACTGTGAAAGGTTGGCTATGGGAGCACACTGACCACCAGGGGGCAGCTCCCACATTGAATGTCTATCCCCTGGTGGTCAGTGCACATCATAGCAACCGGTCGACTGATTGTTTGGTCATTCAGTCACTTAGGCTTTTGTATATATAGATGACTCTCATGATAATATTGTAAGTAAATTGATCATATTAAGAGAAAAATATCTTTGTGTACTTAAAAAAACACACATTTTAATTGATTTCAGAGAGAAAGGAAGAGGGAAAGAGATAGAAACATCAATGATGAGAGAGAATCATTGATTGGCTGCCTCCTGTGCTCCCACCACTGGGGATGAAGCCCACAACCTGACTGGGAATCGAACTGTGACCTCCTGGTTCATAGGTTGATGCTCAATCACTTAGCCTAGCCGGCCGGGCTGTTTGTGTACATTTTGAACATCAGTTTAAGCCATTAAACTTTTTATGTTAATTCCTGCCCTTTCATTCCCTAGGGTTGACAGGAGGGTAGTTTTTTGTGTGCTATTATTGCATAATATCAGATTCCCTTTAAATGTTAAAAGTCACTTAAAACTGACCACCAGTGTGACTATTTTTCTCTCTGCGGGCTATTGTTCATCAGTGTAAACCATTTTTTTCATTGTAAACCATTTTCACACAATTCTCAGCATGCAAATAAGATTTTGTTTTGCTTATTTTATTTACTTGGCATAATAACGTGAGCATTTTCCATGTGCTTTGAGGCTTTTAAGCAATGATTTAAATGGAGACTGCATTTAGTGGCTAGACTGATTTAATTACCCATTCCGGCTATTTTCAGATGTTTAGATTGTTTTGAATTTTTTTTTTTTTGCTATTACCAGTAACCCTGTAATAATATCATCATACTTATCTCTATTATTTATTTTGGATGACTTTCTTAGGAGGGGATGCTTTAGAATTTGTTAAACTCAGATGTATTAAGTTTTGGGAGGTGCCAGATGCAATCCTGAGATATAAAATAGTGAGTGGAAAAACTAGGTAGAAACCCTTCACCTTGGATAGCTTTGGTGAGAGCCTTTGGAAATTCCTCCTTATTAAAGATAAGACCTGCCCAAACCGGTTTGGCTCAGTGGATAGAGCATCAGCCTGCGGACTGAAAGGTCCCAGGTTCGATTACGGTCAAGGGCATGTACCTTGGTTGCAAGCACGTCCCCAGTGTGGGGCGTGCAGGAGGCGGCTGATCGATGTCTCTCTCTCATCGATGTTTCTAACTCTCTACCCCTCTCCCTTCCTCTCTGTAAAAAAATCAATTAAAACATATATTTAAAGATGAGACCTAATCTGCGTCCTATATATACATTGGACAGTTGGGACATGGGAGCTGTTTCAGTATAGCCACCCACTTTAATGTGGAGCAGACACATGAATGGTCACTTCCTCGTTAGGTGCCCAAAGGTGGCGTGACGGAGATCTCAGCTGCCGACAAAGCGGAGGAATTTCGCAGGTAGGGCTCTGGTGAGGGTCCCGGGAAGCTTGTGCTCCTCTCCCTGGCGAGTGAAAGGCGGCTGGGAGGGCCTGAGTCTCTCTCCGCACAGTAACCAGCTGTCCCTCTGCTCCGTGTGTCTTTCTGCTCCAGGCAGCAGGCTGACTTCGTGGACCTGAGCTTCCCAACGATTTCCAGTACGGGACCCAACGGTGCCATCATTCACTACGCGTAAGGCCGCTGAGGAGCCCGCTGCCCGGCCTTGTGGCTGCTCCTGCACCGGGGCTGAGCAGGGGAGGCCCCGTGCCCAACCCTGTGTGTTCGCTGACACTGTTCCTCTGTGGGCAGTAAGACTCTAAGGTCTTACTTTCTCCAAATCCCCTGCAAGTCTCTGCCTCTGGGAGCCATCTCTTTAGGCTCAGATGTATGATTGACGTTCTCCACGGTTGTCAAACGGTTGTCCCTCCTTCCTCTTTGAGGGAGCAGAAGCTGTGTTCAGAGCCCTGAGTCTTGATGATTAGAATTTTAGAGAGAAAGAGAGAGAGAGAGAGAGAGAGAGAGAGAGAGAGAGAGAGAGAGAGACTGTGTATGTGTGTGTGTGCATGTTTTCCCTATAATGGCAGCTTTCCCTGATGCACCAGTCCTAAAAAACTCCATACTAAAAAAGCTTATCACTAGAGAGAGAGAGAGAGATAGAGATAGAGAGAGAGAGAGAGAGAGAGAGAGAGAGAGAGAGAGAGAGAGTATGTGTGTGTGTGTTTTCCCTATAATGGCACCTTTCCCTGATGCACTAGTCCTAAAAAACTCCATACTAAAAAAGCTTATCAGTATATTGTGGAACACCCTGATATGAATGGGGAAATAATCAGCACCTCCTTTTCCCTCTCTGTGGGCTTGAAGCCTGGCACATTTGGAGACCCACAAGAGCCCAGGGGTGCTGCTAGGTTCATTGTGCTGACTTGGGCACAGGTTCCCCACCCCCTTTTTGATCATTCCTTTTTGAGTTTCTGGTCTTGGGGCGCATTCTGAAGCTGTGTGTGGGAGCTAGTCACAGATGTGATTGCACAGTTCTCTCGCATGAATGCCTCTGTTCCAACATGCAACTGTCGAAAGATCTCCAGCTTCTGTCTTATGTTTCACTTGGGTGATAAATTTCCTGGCTGGACACTATCCTAGCATTTCCAGGTAATGAACACATTAAACATTTCAGAGCAAGGGCAGGGATTTGCTTCTTCGCCTTCATTGCCAAGGAGGAGGTAGTGCTTGGAAATAAAGAGCACCTCTCTCCGCTGCGGGGCGGAGCCCTGGACGGCTCCCATCCCTTTTTAGCATCTCTCAGGGCAGTGACATTGTGTGGAAAAAGGCACGAGGAAATGAGATCACTTTTTAAAAATACCTCATGCTCCTTTGAAAAAAGTGCTCGGCATAAGAGCATTATGCTCCATCCCTTTTCACAACAAACATCCTTGTGGTTTTTCTCCCAAATGGAGCCATTCACCTGCCTGTCTGGTGGTCTGAGAGGCAAGTGGGGAGTCACCTGATGGGGTGAGCACCGAGGAAGGGACATGGAGCCTGCGACAGGGCCACACACCCAGAGAGGAGTGACTCTAGGTTGCTCTCTGCCTGGTTTTAAGGCTCTAGTTTTGCCCTGTTGTGTCTCTTGATAACTATTTTTGTAGCTTTTACAATTATCTCACCAATACCTATTTTGTTCCAGACACAAATGGAGATAGGCATAAAGAAGTATGTTATTCTTCCTTTTCTTAGCTCTTTCTCTAGTTGGGGAGATAGGTTGACTGGGTCTTTAAATAGTGGAAGTTTAATATTAGTTGGAATAATTAAGTTTTTGGGCAACTTACTTTTAAAATATCATTTCAGATGTACATAAGTTGTAAGAATAGCATGAAATATGCCCTCCTCCTGAACTCAGCAAGTGAATACATTTGTGGAGTAACTCATTTTTTATTTACTTCCGTAGGCCGGTCCCTGAGACGAACAGGACCTTGTCGCTTGATGAGGTGTACCTCATTGACTCAGGTGCTCAATACAAGTAAGTGAGCTGGGGCTGTTCCCTTAACCAGACAAAGTGTGAATGCCAGGGTGGCCCCATGTATAGAACTCCACTCTGCTGAGCCAAGGCATTTGAGTGAGGGGACGAGCCAGTCTCCAGCCGAGAGCTCAGCTGGTCACCCCATTCTGCACCGGCCATTCATTAAGTCTCTCCCGTGTCTTGTCCTGTTTTTCACCCCTCGTTGACATAGCCCAGTTGTGACTCTCATCCACAAAAGACTGTTTGACAGGAACAGTAAGCCCTTGGCCGGAAGTTGTTAAATACTAAATAAATAACTGAAAGCGAGCTTTCAGAACCACTGCAAAGTCTTCTGCCCCCACCCACGAACTTCCCTCTGTCTCCCTGGCCTTGCAGCGGTCCAGGGCCTTGTGAAGTGAGGGCATGACTTTGAATGAATGAATGAGAAATGAAGGGTATCCCTGAATTTCTGAATTTCCTCCTTCATGTTTTGCTATTTTCATCGTCATCCCCTAGAATAGTATCTCAGAGGAGAACCCAAAATTGGGTTGGGTCTTGATGTGGAACCCATGAGTAGGAGCTGGAGTAGGTGTTGTCTGCAGTAAGAGAGTAGGAGCAAGGCCTATTCCTGGTCCAGTCCCCACTGTCACCAGAACCGGGGCTGATGGGAACCTCATTAAATGAGCTCAGCCAAGTACATGGAGTCCACAGCCTAGCCTTGGGCGTCAGTAATAGCAGCCTAGCACAGAGGTCGGCAAACTCATTTGTCAACAGAGCGGCAAACCTCGGCTCATGAGCTGCAAGTGGCTCTTGAGCCACAGTTTGGCCTAGCACTTAGGGCATGGGATGTAAACTCTGGTTTGCTTTTACATTTTAGCAGGACTCAGGAAGTTATCTTTTCTGTGTCAGGGCTGTGGATTAGGATGTTAAAAGAGATGCATTTGGGTATTTTTACGTCCAGCAAACTTTCTGTCCTGATAAGAGGAATTGGAGTTTGGATGTCATTTGCTAGAAACGGGCTCCTGTTTGCTTTTCTTCATAATCCCCGCAGCGCTGTCTCCCATGAAACAGTCCTCACCTTGTAGACCAAGTGCATGTGAGTCAGGGCCTGAGTTTGCTCCCACTGCATCAGGCCATCCTTGCATTCACACTTTGTCTCATTTTATTTTGGATAACAACCTTCTTGAGACATAATTCACACACCACACAATTTACTCAAAGTGTACAATTCATGGTTTTTAGTGTACTCACCGAGTTAGGCAGCCATCATCTCAGTCAATTTTAGAACATTTTCATCACCCCCAAAAGAAACCCCATTTCTATTCCCATTCCAGACTCTTCCCTTTTGCCCTCCCCAAGGAACCACTGCCGTGCTTTCTGTCTCTGTGTGTTTGCCTATTCTGGACATTTCATAGAAATGGAATTGTATGGACTTCTCTGTCTGGCTTCTATCATTAGCCTAATGTCTTCAAGATTCATCCATGTTGTAGCATGGGTCAATATTTTTATTCTTTTTAGTTGCTGAATAATATTCTATTGTGGGAACACAACACATTTTGTTTATTCACTTGCCAGTTGATGCACATTTAGGTTGTTTCTACCTTTTGGACATTGTAAATAATGCTGCTACGAACACTTGAGTATAGGTTTTTATGCAGATATATATTTTCATTTCTTTTGGGAATTTACTGAGATGTGGAATTGCCGGATCATAAGGTAACTCAAGGTTTAACGTTTGAAGGAACTGGAAACTGTTTTTCAAAGTGGCTGCACTATTTTACAAGTTCACCAGCGGTACATGAGGGTTCTAATTTCTCCACACCCTTGCCTGTCTCATATGTGAGCAAAAGCTTATTTTGACTGAAAACTAACTTGCCCTTTTCTTTTGGAAAGAGATGGAACCACAGATGTGACCCGGACGATGCATTTTGGGACCCCTACGGCCTATGAGAAGGTAAGGTGGAGCAGGAAACCCGACAGGCCCTCCCTGTGTTCTTAAGAAGAGCATTGTTTTTATGAAAAGGGATTGTATAAGTAAGTCAGAATTATGTGTGGGATAGTAAAATAGCCCATTAATGTGGAGTCTGGCTTATCTGCTTTATGACATCCAGTTAATTAATCATTAGAGAACTTTTAAAAGCATTCTGTCTGCTAAGGTCAAAGCAGCTCAGATTCAAGTTTAAATGGTTTTGGCCTCAAGTCAGGAAATCTCTTTGGGGATGGGAGTGGGTTACTGAAATCCATGCTTTTTATAAACAGTACCTACCGTATTTTCCCGCGTATAAGACGACTTTTTAATTCAGGAAAATCTTCTCAAAAGTCTGGGGTTGTCTTATATGCTGGGGGTCGTTTTATAAGGTGAGTATATCCCCAAATCTATATTTTAACTGGAAAAGTTGGGGATTGTCTTATACTAGCAGTCGTCTTATACACCGGAAAATACGGTAGATTTTTTCAAGTTCAGTGTTTGTGTGTCTGAGCTCATCTCTCTAGGCTCTGCATGGCACACACTACTCAGGTTCTGGTCTGTCCCTCAGGAGAGGAGGAAGCAGCTGTGAGGTAGAGAGGGGTAGACCAGGAATCCGGAGACTGAACTCCAGTCCTGTCCGCTGCCTGTTGGCTTTGTGGCCTGGAATGAAGCACTTAGACCATCCATAGTCACGGGGATGAAAGCACCCGCCTCCAAGGCTGGCCGGGGAGGTTCCTTGAGCTGAGCAAGTTCTGGGTCCCAGTCACTGCTCAGCACATGGTGGCTGAGTCTCTGAGTGAATCCCTCAGGAAGTTTATCCCAGGAAGGAAGGTTCTCTGTGATGCACTGGGGCAAGTTTCATAGTTTTGGTCCCTTGCCTTGTCTCTCTGTAGGCACCAGCACCTGAGAAGAGTTTGACCTTGAGTCCAGATACCCTTGGGTGTGACTCTCTTTGTGTTGTAGGAAGAACCCCAGACCAGACTGAGGAGTGTGGGGTTGAGTCCTGACTCTCACCTTAGTGGCAAGCCTCTGACTTTCCAAACAGCCCTCTTCTTCTTCTTTTTTTTTTTTTTAATATATTTTATTGATTTTTTACAGAGAGGAAGGGAGAGGGATAGAGAGCTAGGAACATTGATGATGAGAGAAGCATTGATCAGCTGCCTCCTGCACACCTCCCACTGGGGATGTGCCGCAACCCAGGTACATGCCCTTGGCCAGAATTGAACCCAGGACCCTTCAGTCCGCAGGCTGACGCTCTATCCACTGAGCCAAACCGGTTTTGGCACAAACAGCCCTCTTCTTGTCCAGGCACTAGGGATAACCCCGGGTATAGCAGGTGGTACGGAGCCCAGAAGTTGAGGCAGGATTGCCTGGTTGAGGCCAGATGCTACCACTTTGGAAGTGCATGGCCCGGCCTGCTGCTTCTGGTCTCTGTGAAGTGTGGATGACAGTAGTGCCCAGGCAGGAGATGTGGGATGAAACGTAGTGTTTAGCATTGTGCCTGGCACAGAGCAGTGGCTAAGTAATGTTAGCTCATGTCCTCAGTGCATGTTGGGAGAGCACTGGTTACTTTTCCAGTCTTCCGAGGCTCAGATGACATGAGGGTGTCCGAATGCTCATGTTAAGGAGAAAACCTGGGGGGCCATCTCTCCCATAGTTCTTTGCTGAATTTAATTCCAAGATTTTCTGGAAAATTGGTTCCAAGGCCAACCTTTGTTTCCACCAGACTTTTTTTTTTTTTTACTCTGATCTTCTGTGTGGTATTGCTGACAAATCTTCAGAGGCAAGGCTTTCTGAAGTACATACTAGAAAACCACAGGATTGCGTGCCCGTGCCTGCTCTGCAACATGCCCCCTGGCTTTTCTTTGGCAGGAATGCTTCACGTATGTCCTCAAGGGTCACATAGCTGTGAGCGCAGCCATCTTCCCAACCGGAACCAAAGGTAGGTGGTTCCTTCTGTCACATGGTAGCCTTTTCCCATCCAGGCATCAAACACATCTGAGTAGAAGAAAAGAAGGCCTT
>JAAGEH010000038.1:11332204-11352092 GCA_011751065.1 Lasiurus cinereus
TTAGGTGAAAGGGGATGAAAACACATAAAGGGCACAGGAGCCACCCTGTTTAGAGGCTTCTGCCCCACTGGCACCAATCTCTTGTGGTGGCCCGTAGGCTTCTGGGGTCTTGGCTAGGGACGCTCCAGGAGTAAGTCACTGTTGTGCTCAAAGCCCCGTATTTATCAAGAGGTAAATGGGAAAGGGACCCTTTGCTAAAAGAGGTAATGTGCTCTGCTTGATAGGTGAAATACTGTTGTCCACAGTGACTTGTGGGAAATGCTTATGATCCTAAGGTAATCCGTAAAAATTAATTGGACAAAAGAATAGTTGAGTGATCTGGGTGTTCAAGGTGTAGTTCGAAGGCATAGTACAACTCTCCAACAACATTCTGTTCACTGGGCGATTAAAACACCTGCTTGTGGCCTTTTACTGTCATCTCTACAGATGGTCTGTCTCCCTTGTCACTTTGCGGAGTTTGGGGGTCGGGTCAGCATTCCCATCCACTGTCACCAGGTGGCAGCAGAGGACTTTGGTTGGATGTGAACAGGGGCAGCTGCAGGCTGTCAGGGCCTTTGGGAGGTGGCTCCGGGGCCTTCCTCCTCCTCCCCCTCCCACCGGGCCTGGGGGTTCGCTGTGGTCCATGGCTGGCTCCCGCTGTGGCCTTCACCTTTGAGCTGCTTGGGCAGCAGGCTGCCGTGTAGCCCTGCAGACACAGCATTCGCTTTCTTTTGACGCTGCCACCTTCCCAAAGCACAGCAGGGCCCGCAGGCTCTTCATCAGTGGGGATCAGAGCCCTCGAGGGGCCCAGGTCACATCACCCCATCTGTCTGCCCTTGGGCCTTGAAGACGTGAGCCCATCTTGACCCCTTAGCCAGGCTTTGGTACCAGGTCCAGACTGCAGACTTCAAAGCCCATGAATTTGTAACAGCACTGCCTCCCCACCCATGGTGGTGCCAGTTTGCCAACCTCGTTGCAGGTGGGTATCCAGGCAGGCCCACTTCATAGGCAGTGAAGGGAGGGGGTTATTGTCCTCAAGGTAGAAACCTCACTCCGACCTTCATTCCTCAAGCCCCATCCACACAAGGGGGCCATCCTACCTTTTACAGCTGCTGGACCAGCAGTTCTCAACCTGTGGGTCGCGACCCCTTTGGGGGTCGAACGACCCTTTCACAGGGGTCGCCTAAGACCATCGGAAAATGCAGATATTTACATCACGATGCATAACAGTAGCAAAATTTCATGGTTGGCGGTCACCACCACATGAGGAACTGTATGCAAGGGTCATGGCTTTAGGAAGGTTGAGAACCACTGTGCTGGTCTTTCACTATCAGACCCAGGGATCTGCCTCACCAGGCACCAAATCCTGTCTACCTCTTTTTTATCTCTCACCTCCTGACGTGGTGGCCACAGCAGAGTCTGGCAGTCAAGGTCACTCCCTGCCCCGCCCTGCAGTCACATAGCCGGGGGCCACCCTTAAAGGCCCACATCCTAGTGGATTCAGCTTTGTCAGTGGATACAGGATGGAAGTGAGTGTGGGCCGGCCAGCCTCACAGATGTCTCTTAGGCGCCTCCATAGCAGCCCAGGACTGTTTCCCAGGCCCTCTCCCTCCTCAGCACCCTCAGATAACTCAGATGTCGGGGAGTAAGGCCCCTTGGGTGGGTGCAGCCTCCTCCCTCTTCTAATGGCCTGTGAGGTTGGCTCCCAGGGTCCTGTTTGCAAGTTACTCAGCACTCGGGGCAGCCTGAAGGCCTTGCTTGCCATTAGGTGTTTCTGTTCCCTCCTAGCCACTGCCAGTCCTCCTAGCCGTGTGGCCTCGTCCTGTCTGTTTCCAGAAAAACGGGGGGAGAGTTTTATTCTCGGCTGGGCGCTCAGCACCTGGGCCCCCCACACTCTGCCTGTGCAGCCTTCGGGAAAGGGGACGATGACCACAGTGTCCGTTTGTCTTTCTCTCTTGTAGTGTGACTGGCTCAACAACTACCACCAGACCTGCAGGGACGTGATTGGGAAGGAGCTGCAGAAACAGGGCCGCCGGGAAGCGCTCGAGTGGCTCATCAGAGAGACGCAGCCCATCTCCAAGCAGCACTAACACCCGCCTGCTGTTGGTTTCCAAAAAGGCTCTGGGGCGGTGGTCGGCAAACTGCGGCTCCCGAGCCACAGGCGGTTCGAGAGCCGAGGTTTGCCGCTCTGTTGACTAATGAGTTTGCCGACCTCTGCTCTGGGAAAGGAAGACACTGGCAGCCCCTGCCATCCTCCCCCCGTCCTCTCCTCCTTTCTTACCTCTCCTTTTTACTTTTAGACATTTGAGGAGAACGGAAAATCTTCTTATCCTCTTTGATATTTTCTCGCAAACACTTGATCTTTTATGATTTTTTTAAAAAATTGGCAAGAACGAGCCAAGAATAAACTTGCTGCGCCCGAGGCCCAGTCCCCTCAAAGCTGAGCGCTCCCCCCACCACCCTGGCGGGGGGGCGGGGGGGGGGCTGCGGAGCAGCTGCGGCGAGTCCTCAGCCGGCAGGGGGCAGCAGAGTGCTCTGTGACGGCCAAGTTCCAGGTGCTAGTCCATTACCCATGATCACCTCGATGCTCACGAGATGCTATTTATGACCCGTGAATAAAAAGCCCCACCGTGCTTTGTCTCAGCCTCTCTCTCCTTGCTGTGCTGCGTGGCAGGTGGGCAGTGGCCTTTGAACGGACCTTGTCTGGACCGGAGGCCACCTTTGGGGTGAGGAGCCTGGGCTCCCCGCACACTGTCTGGCTTAGGGGTAAGCCTCTTTTTCTTAGGAACCTAATATTTGGGTGAGTGTTTTTATTGTCGGTTTTCTTCCTGATTTTAAACGTCATTAATATGCAAAACAAAAACAAAAGTTTGAAAGCATGGGAGCCTCCGAGCCTAGCCTGGCCTGGATCCTTGGAGTCTAACCTTGGGCCCTAGCTTCGGGGTCACCTATAGCGCCACAGTTGTCAGGATCTGATACTTGTAGACAACGGGGCTTCTCCTGACTTGCACACTCGGGGCGAGCTCGAAGGGCTGGCGGAGCTAATGTCCCTGTGACCTCAGGTCCTCATGGCTGGGGTTGGGAAACTGACTTCCTCCCTCCCTGGCGGGGATGTCTGAGGCGTGGCCCATGCTGCCTTCTCGGTTTTCCCGTGGGGTAGAACCCTGGTTGCCCACTCTGATAACTTGTTGAAAACACGCCCTTATTTTCTTCCTTTCTGTGTCTCACTCTCTTTTCTCCTACCGTTGTGTCCTGAGGCCATCCCCCAGTAAACTATTTACATGCACATCCTGTGCTTCTTCAGGGCCCAACTTAAGATGGACCCATAGAGCCACTAATTATAAGTTACATACAGTTAATATATATGCTCTATAGTTAATATATAAATATGTGTATGTTATATTTAATAACATGCTATATATTTTTGCCTGTTTCTTTTAAAAAAATAATTTTATTGGTTTTTTTGCAGAGAGGAAGGGAGAGGGATAGAGAGCTAGAAACATCGATGAGAGAGAGACATCGATCAGCCGCCTCCTGCACGCCCCCTACTGGGGATGTGCCTGCAACCAATATACATGCCCTTGACTGGAATCGAACCCGGGACCCTTCAGTCCGCAGGCCGACGCTCTATCCACTGAGCCAAACCGGTTTCGGCGCCAGTTTCTTTATATTCAGTATTCAGTAACATATAGAGTGTGCCTACGTATAAAAGAATATAGATACACACATATCCCTTGTACAAAAAGTGGGTTATTCTGTACATACGCAATTTGCTTTTTTTTTAACTTGGCAAGATAGCTAGGTTATTTTTCCATATTGCTGCATAGAGATCTAGTTCTTTTTCACGACTGTAGACGATGCCACTGTATGGCTGTGCTCTTTTTGAAAACTCATTCGATCCTCAGCTACTTCTTTGATTGGGATGGCTTGGCTTGGCCACTCACCAAAGCATGGTTGGCAGTCTGTTACTACCAGAGCAGGAAATGGTTTACCGTTCAGAACCAGGTGGCAGCCGAGGAAATGTGACCGCCTTTGTGAGGGTGAGGCCAAAAGACAATCTTGCCAACCTTTCATCACCCCTCCTTTCTTCTCTTCTCTCAAGCATCATTGATTCCAGCTTGCTCTGTGGGAGGAAGCAGGAGAACACGGCTAGTTCTCCCCTTATGTTTGTCATGTGGCCTCACAATAAGAGGGTAGATTTTGACCCGCCAAAGATCAATTCTTGAATGCCTTTGATTCACACTTGCTCACATTTCTAATAAGTGAGACACTTGTCTTTTTGAAATTGTGGCTTCATTGAGATAGAATTCACATACCCTGCGATTCACCAGTTTAGATGAGACATGTTCATACTGGTGCTTTCTTCGTCTCCCCAGAAGGTGTCTGCCGCTTTTGCACGGTATTTATCGCATCTGTAAGCCGACCTCTATTTTGTCATGATTGACTGGTGGTCTGCTTTCCATTAGACAGTGAACTCTACGGGTGTAAGAGGCTATATTTGTTCTCACCATGTCCTCTCTAGCACAATGTCTTCACTAGCACCTAGCACAATGAAGTCTCAAATAATTTTCTGTTTATTCAACAAATATGGATTGAGCCCCCAATGAACTGATTCTAGTGACTGTTACACAGTGTGAGAAAGGAAAGCAAGAGCCCCGAAGAGGATGGTTGTGGAACTGCTGGCGAGAGGAGAGTTGCAGGGGCAACATGATTTAAAGAGGCAAATGAACGGCATGTGGAAGCTATGAGACAGTTTCCCGGTCTCCGACAAAGAGAGGCTCTTGGCAGGTCACACTTCAACTCACACCTACTGCCAGGTGCTTGTGGTTCCCAGGATTACAGACTCACTGACACAGTCAGCACTTTCTGGGGGACATCAAAGTGGTCGTGGGGGGTTGCTATGAGCTTTGGGAAATTCAGCTGAGATTTTTTATGTCATTTAGCAAACATGCACTTAGACGTAGCCCTTCATGTGGTGGTTCTACCATGTCAGGACCAGCAGGAAGAAATGGGTCAGCCACCGGGCAGAATGTGCAGGACTGAGCCACAGCCTTGGTGTATTTACATCATCTCAGGCATGTCTGGAGAACACCATGTTTCAGTGAAAAACACCTGGAGATGAAGGACATTTTTTTTTAAGGAAAGTTTTCTTGGACAGTTGGAGTCCCTGCATTCAGAATTCACTGAGTGGTAGAATGAATAAAACTACACCCTCTGCCTTAGGCATTGATTGCACCATAAATATTTCTCAGCTTAAATGTGCCGTGATCAGGTGTGTGTTCAGTAGTCAACTGAGTGAGGGTTGAGAGCAACAAAATGAAGGCCTTTTCTTTCAGTTCAGCATTTCCACCTGGAGGCTTTAAAAAGATGCCACAGAGAAGATTCGCTCCCGCAGGCGACGGTGCTGGTGATGCCAGAGTTGAGCAATGGGAAAGAGATAGTCCTGAGTCTTGCAAGGTCATTGGTGCCTCCATTTTTTTTTTTTTTTTTTTTTAGGAGAAAATCCCCTACAAATGCTCATGGAGGTACTAGTCTATTTTGCAAATTTGTTTGGGCAGCAAATGTTATTAGTTTTCAAATAAATTAGTGAATAAAGATTGAAAAAGAGGTTTAATGTTGATGCGGCCTTGAGATCAAATGATCAAACAAATCATTTTTTACAAGTTTTATTGTACATTTACTATGTATTGAGCCATTTAATCTCAAATTTGAGATAAAGGTTAGGGGTTCCTGGCACCCCAGAGATCAAGATCGGTTTGAACCCCTAATTCCATGTTCTGTGACAGTTTGCATTCCTCTTAAAGGAGTGCGCCTCTTAAGAGGGAAATAAGGGTGAGTTCAGGAAGAGTGACAGTGTTGGAGAGAAGTCAAGTGTACAGAAGAGAAAGAGGAAAGTGTTTAAAGGAGAGAGAGGAATACTTCAGCTCAAAGAATCAGAGTCGGCTTTTTAGAACCATGGAGATGTGTTTACATGACAGCGGATACAATTATGGACCAAGGAGACAGTGGAAGGACAGGGTGCAGGAAGGTGTGGGCAGGTGCAGGGAAGAATCTGAGAGTGTAGCACTGAGGAGTGGTGAGGATTAGCCTGGAAAGGCAAGAGAAGACTAGATTACTGGGCCGAGGGAGGTGTAGGGGTGGGAGTGGGGGTTGGTGGGGGGAGGGGACTTTGGAAGTTAAGGATTTTTGCCTTTAACATCATCTGTGGAGATATTATCCATATGCCCTGTAACATAAGGACTTGTTCTTATCCCAACACTAATGACATGTACAATGATTTGAGAACCTGTTTTCAATTCTTTTGAGTATATGCCCAGGAGTAGGGCAGACTCCAGTCTTGATGCTGTTACAGTTTGGTCCCAGATCCTTCTTGAAGAACTCAAAAGCACCCTTTTCCTGTTTTGTGCGAATGTTCCCTTTGTTTTTTAAATATATTGTTATTGATTTCAGAGAGGAAGGGAGAGGGAGAGCTAGAAACATCAATGATGAGAGAGAATCATTGATCGGCTGTCTCCTGCATGCCTCACACTGGGGATTGAGCCTGCAACCCGGGCATATGCTCTGATCAGGAATCTAACCATGATCTCCTGGTTCATAGGTTGATGCTCAACCATTGAGCCACACAGGCAGGGTGTGAAGAGGTCTTGTATTCTCTCTGTTGAAAGGCAGTGAGGGATAAAGGACCCATGATTAGAAATCAGAAGACATTCAAGCTGGAACCAGATCTAGCAACTCGTTAGCTAATTGTGTGTCCTTCAGCTTAAACCTCAGCTTTCTCCATTATCCCCTTCATTCCTTCCAAGATTGTCATTAGCATCAAGATAATTGGTGTTTTGGAAAGTATTTTCCAAATATTAACAATTGCCCACATAGGGCCTTAACATTTCAGGTCAGAAAGGACTTCTTTGGAGATGAACTGCTATAAGATTTCATTATGGGCCAGAGAAGTGGACTATTTAAAGGGCTGAATTTGGGGTAAACTCCACATCTTCTGACTCTGAGGTCTGGGCCCTTCCAACCTCCCCAAGTTCGACCTTCTGAGCTCAATCAATCCTTTATTCTTTCTTCTCTTACTGGGGAAAATCAAAAACTGTACCTCGGAGTCATTCACTGAGGCAGTCTGGCTGCCTTGTGACCTCTCCTGAATTTCCTTCTCCAGTGTGGGGGAAATCCAGTCCTTCTCCAGCCCCCCTGCTCAGTCTCATTGGGACATCTCTTATTTGTATTCCTGTCGGCGCCATATTTAATGCACCAAAGCCCGTGTTGAAGCAATAACCAGCCTGAAGTTTATGAAATAGATTGATATCAGCTTCATGAAACTCAGGCAAGAGCAATATCTTTCCTATATCTGGCCATGCCTTTAACTCTAGGAACCTTCATACTTGGTGGCCACTGAAAAATGAGATAACAATAATAATAACAACAATAATAAAAAACGACAATCTTCCAAGAACCACAGTTTTGAGTAATGTTGTCTTTAATTTTTTTTATTGATTTAATGACAAGCGGAGATTAGACTTAGTACTTTCTTCAGTCTCCAAGTACATTTTCACTTTTAAAGGAAAGATCAGAGTGTGTAGCTGAAAGGTGGTTTTGTTCATCACCTGGCTTATTTATGTGTTGCGGGCTTGGGCAGCTGAAAGTATGACCACAGCCACTCTGTTTCCTCTCCAGGAAAGTAAAAATCAGGAGGTAGGATGAAGATGTACTTTCTTTATCAAATAAAACATTCTGAAAAGTAAGTCAGCTTTATACCTGTTCTTCCAGAAGGTCATTCCATCTCACAGGGTGAGCTATTTGCACAGAGAAAACACAAGTGTCTATAGTAAGTATAGGATTTGACATTTATGATCCAACATGATTTGGCTCCATTCAAACTTCCTAGTCTTACCTCCTGTTACTTATCAAACCTGGTGAATCGGACACTTGCCATTTACCATGTGATTATTTTCTGTTTTACTTTATTCAATCAGACAGCCTCTGCCCCTTAATTGGCGAGTTTAATCTACTTATCTTTAGTTAGGTTTTAGTTCCCAGTACTGCTATTTGTTTTTCTATTTGGGCCATGAGTTCTTTCTCCTTCGCCATTCCTTCCCAGCATTCTTTAAGAGTAACAGACTTTTTTTCTCTTTAGCATGTTATTTTATCGCCCCTAATGGCTGTTTTAAATCCCTTGTTAATAATTCCATCACCTTTTTCATTTCCATATTTGTTTCTATTGACTGATTTCTCTCTTGAATTTGGGTCATGTTTTCATGTTTTTCCCCATACCTGGAAAGTTTTGATTATCTGTATTTCATCATCTTCCTGAATAGAAGTGTTAAGTTTTTGTTTCGGCAGGCAGTTTACTTACCTGTGGGTCCTTTCAAGGCTTGTTGTATGCACAGAGTGAAAAAGGGTTAGAAAAATATCATGATTTAAAGTTAGAAAAATATCCAGGGGCCAAATCACTGCCAGTAAGGAGTTGGGATTTTATTATAAATAAGTAAAAAGCTATTTGAAAATTTTCAGCTAGAGAATCACATAATCTGATTTATTCTTTTAAGAAGATTGCTTCTTTTTTTTTTGTTTAGTTAAAAATATACTTATTTAAGACTCATTAAGAGACAGGACATGTGGGAAGCATTGGAAACAAGACCATGAATGAATATATAGGACATCCTTGCCCTCAAAGAGCTCACAGCAGGATTGGGGCTATTATGTGTCAACATCATGAGGGAGGAGAACTCAGGGGAAATAGAACTGATGCCTCAGCTCGGAGACAGAGTTGATGCCTCAGCAATGGTGTCTTAGGGACGGCTAACCTCTGCTGCTCTTAAAAAATGATAGGACTTATCCAGAGAAAAGAGGACAGGCAGAACATCTGGATGAAAAGTATGGAGACGTGAGAGAGTGTGTGTGGAGAAACAAAGAGTTGAGTTTTGCTGAGAGTCAAGTGCGAAGCTTTATCTGTCCTCTTCTTCCTTTGCCTTGAATGTGCTTTCCATCTCAACCTGAGCTCATGTGTATTTGCCTTCACTCATTCTTCCAGGTTTAATTCAAACATCTTCTCCATGAAGCATTTCCTGGTGCCCACAGAGAAGTGGTGAATGCCTTCAGCGATGGTGTTTCTATTATTTCATATCTAATCATCCACATCCAACGTACCTGTGTTTCAGCTGCGTCAAAAGGGATTGACCCATACATAGTGAATGCTCCACAGATATTTACTGATGAACCCCTTCAGTAAATCGGCCAGGATGCTGATCTCTCAGGATATTACCAATCCCACCATCTCTATTCAGACTCACCTGTCTTTTCTCCACATTGGGCTTATCTGTTCAAATAGTTTGCCCAAATCCCAGGCAGCCACATCTCTCTTTGCACCACACTGAGTTCACTGACCTGTTTTAGTTTAAGCAATGAGGCATTTATTTACTTTTTTCTCCATCTTCTTGTATCAAATATCGGGTGCTTTGAATCTTAAACCTGAAAGAGCTCTTAAAAATCACTTAGCTCACTGAGTTCCAAACTTGGCTGCACATTAAAGTCATGTGGGAGAACTAAAAACAACAATAAAAAAAATAACTCCATGCCTGGGATCCATTCTCCAGAGATTCTGATTTAACTGGCCTCGGTAGAAACCTGGACATCCTATTTTTAAAAAATTCTTCCCAAGTGATTCTAACGTTAAACCAGGAATTATAATGATTGGTCTAAGGCAGTGGTTGGCTAACTCATTAGTCAACAGAGCCAAATATCAACAGTACAACAATTGAAATTTCTTTTGAGAGCCAAATTTTTTAAACTTCTTCTAACGCCACTTCTCCAAAATAGACTCACCCAGGTCGTGTTATTTTGCGGAAGAGCCACACTCAAGGGGCCAAAGAGCCGCATGTGGCTTGCGAGCCACAGTTTGCTGACAGCAGGTTTAAGGCAAGTTCCATATATATATGGAAAGGAGAGAGAAAGAAACATCAACAATGAGAGAGAATCACTGATCTGTTGCCTCCTGCACACCCCCTACTGGGGCAAATTCCTTATATTTTACCTGACAAAACATTACCTATTACATGGGAAGAAGCTCTCGTTCAGAGAGGTCAAGTAACTTGTCTGAGGGTCACACAAAAGACCCAATTTATAGCAAATCTGCACCTAGGACCAAAGTCTCCTTTCTATGCTGCTCTTCTAACTCACCCAACTGCTTTCTTCTCATGTTATTGACTGACCAGCAGTCATTACTCTTTGGACCTTGGACCATCTCCCCTTACCACTTCTGTGACAGAATGAACTCACATTTTCCAGAGCCTGATGGGCTCAGGTTTGAGGGAGAGCATTTGTTTTCATGATTGAGCCCAACTCCACGACAGACAAGCTCTTATTTGTCCCAATCGGATCATTATTTGAGCATAATTTTACTGGAAAACTTCTACAAAAACAAACTTGTACTGAATTGTCTCACTCTCAGGATTGTTGTGAGGATTGAATGAGATAATACAGAAAAAGCATTTAGCGTTGTGCCTGTGACGAAGTGTGCTTAGTAATCAGGAACAATCAGCAACGTTATTATCATCGTTATTACTAATCAGTGCTGTGTCACATGCCTAATTAAGAGCGATGCTGATTTACAGTGGGTGTGGGGAATGGCACTGCTTCAGTGTCTGAGTGACTGTACCAGGCACTTCGTACACAGTTTCATTTAGCCTTTATATGACCCCTTCTGTGGGTATAGTTATCTCTAGCTGACATATGAATAAACTGAAGCTGAGAGCATCAAGGTATATTGCTCAGTCTTACTTATAAATGATGAAGATAGGGTTGGGTCCCAGTTTGGGGCTGGTCCCAAAGCTTAGGTGCTTTTATCCTCAACTGACCAGCTCATCTTGTCACAGCATTTTGCAGATGGGGTCATGGAAAGGTAAGGCTTTTATATAGCACTAGAGGCCTGGGGTATGAAAATTCATGCACTGGATGAGGGGGCTCTCAGCCTGGCCTTCTCCCTCACAGTCCAGGAACCCTCAGGGGTGGGAGGCAACCCAGCAATCACGGGAAGGCGATGTCCCATTACACCTCTGCTGCTGCCACTGCCAGTAGTAGCTCAAGCCTCAGTCAACCCTGGTTACCTGTGCCTCAGGCAGCTCTGAGCATCTGGGTAGCCATCATCTGAGGCTTGTCTGTGTCTCAGGCTGGCCCTGGGTGGCTGGGGGGCTGAGGGGACTGAACAAAGCCATCTTTTGAGGGCGTGACAGTCAATTATTGGCTGTGGGCTCCACCATCTTTGCATTGGCACGAGGGTCAATTAGCATATTCCCTCTTTATTAGATAAGATTCCTTACCTTTTCAGCTCAACTTCACAGGAGGCAACAGTCATGACCTTCTTCAAAATGGGCATTTCCGATGTTCCCGCTCCACCTGTCACAGCCCCATAACATAAGCATGCCTTGTTGATCAGGTTGGTCCCATGCTCTTCACCTACCCATTCTAGTCCTGTCTCTTGGCCTGTGGTCATGCTACTCTCACCATATGTGACACTTTTCTTATTGTGGGTGGGGGTGAAGTGACTATCCACGTCCTGCTGCTTATTAATAGCAGCAAGGCTTGGGGTGAAGGATGGTTGTCTCCCCACAGCATCTTTCTCCCCAGGGGTAAGTGGCCAGGCTAACACACTGAGCTTCCTGAATGGAATGCTGCCTGACCAATTGGCCCTCTCCACGGGTGCTCCCAGCAAATCACCTCTGTGATTCTTGATTCAAAGCTGCATCTCTTTGGACAAGCCATCTCTATACACTGGCAGATTGCAATAGTTATGATCACAGGAATAACATCACAAGAACAATCAAATGCTATTGAAACAAAAATGCACCAATTTAGGTTAGGCTTCAGCTACGGTAATGCGCATTTAAGTTTATGCACATTTATGATTTATGATAAAGTCGATGTCCTTTGTGATCCCCTGGAAGCTGTGATAGATTGCCTTCTGCAATCTGGTTCTGTCTCACAATTTCTTTCCCCTTCTCCCACCCTCACTTTTGAAAGGGATAGAAACCACCCCATTTGCTACAATCTGAGCCTACACTTAAGTAAAGCAAGGAGAGCATCATGCTGAACTACTAACTGATTATTCTTTTCAACCCACTTTTCACTGGCAGGACTAGTGTGGGCTTGTGTAAATAACCTTCCTGCAGCGATCAGTTCAGCACTGGGTCCCTTTATTACTTCCCTGAGGCTGGCTGGAGACTACATACCCTGTCCCATGTCAGTTGATCTCATTCGGCTGCTCTGGTAATTTTCAGACTCTCAAGCAGTCTTATGTCTGCCAATGATCTTCTCCACAGAAACACACAACCTGGTTGGTAGTGGGCACCAAAAGATTTTTAAAAATTTTATTTTTATTGTTGAAAGTATTACAATTGTCCCTTTTGTGTTCTTTTCCCCATTGTCCCCTTCCTCTCCACATCTGCCCCTCTCAAGCCTTCACCACAATATTGTCTGTGTCTATGGGCTATGCATCTCTATACTCATAAAAGGGCAATATGCTAATTAGGGTGAATGTCTTCCAAATGTCCATCCAGACAAAGCCACAGCAGCTGCAAGGCCCGGGGCTCACAGCTGCTATGGACTCAGATAGTCATGTGCTCAGGCAGTTGGAGTCCTAGCAACTGCGAGGCCCAGGGCTCAGGCCTTGTAGTCACTGCAGCCAGCAGTGGCAGCAGCAGCAGGGTGATGGGGGCAGTGCCTTCCTCTGACCAGCCAGGTCGCCTCCCACAGAAGAAGGCCAGACTGCAGTTTAGGCCTGTTCCCCTAAGTCATCAGTAGGACATCCCCTGAGGGCTCCTGGACTGTGAGAGGGGGCAGGCCAAGCTGAGGGACACCCCCTCCAGTGCACTAATTTTCATGCACCGGGCCTCTAGTAGACATTTAAGTTCCCTGGTTAATCTCCTCCTCCCATTCCCAACTCCCTACCCATACCTTCCCTCTGAAATTCATTAGTCTTTTCCATGGTCCTATGTTTCTGGAGCTATTTTGATCATCAATTTATTTTATTCATTAGGCTCCACATATGAGTAATACTTATCTTTCTCCGACTGGCTTATTTTGAAAATACTTCTTTTTGAAGGGATCATATTTGCAGCACATCAAGGACACTGGGTTTACTTTGATTGTGTTTTGATGGCTTGGGAAGAGTTGTTGCAAGTAGATTTAGAACTTTCTCTTCTTACCCATTAGTACCACCAGGAGGGGACCACAGATTGGAAAGATTTGCTTTGCTTTTCCAGATCCATTTTAAATTCCATCTTCCTGAGGTGGAATTCCTCTCTCCATCTCCATAGTACCTTGGCACACTTGACCTGTCTGAGCACTTGCTACAGCCTGCCAGGTACTAGGATTAGTTAGGTTCATGTATCTTTTCTCTAGTCCATGTTGACATCGTAAGAGGAGGAAGAGTGTCATAGTTATTCCTTGCATGTGTGTTAGAGGTTCAGTAAAACCTGAGCAGATTAAATTATGAAAGGCAAAAAGCAGTTGATTATATTTCAATAAAGCTGGGAGGGAAAAGTCAAATGCCAGACAAGAAGATGGATTGTATTCAGGCTATTGCAATAAAAAGAGTGCCCCATATCTGAAGATCAGAATGTCTCCACAGTGTGATTTTGCCTTAAACTTTTAAGGGAGGGGAAGAAGAGTAATAAATTGCAAATGAGCTGAGTTACAGTTGGGGTTGTTTTGCAAGCAGAACAAGTCTCAGTTAGTTATTGGGCCAGGACATGTTCTTCTCTGTGGTTAGCAACATTTCAGGAGGACAAAATTCTAATCTCAGCTAATCAACCAGAACAAGAAGGTGGGAGAGACTGTGATCAGCCTTGTCAAAAAGTTCAGACAGAAGGGGAAATGTCTGTGTTTGGCCTGGTTGAAGGTAAATAAGGGAGCCACCCCCATATCTTAGGCAGGTCAGGAGAAAGAGTGGACTTTGAGTCTTATCTAAGTCACATGGGAAGAATAGATTTTTTTTTTGTGGCAAACTGTAATGAAACAGAAAATCTTGGGGGGAATTTTTAACTGTCCCTATTTTCTCAGCGCACAGGGCTCAGGTAAAGTTCAATATTGTCAAACTGAATGGAAGCATATGTGGAATAGTTTCCTCAAGTGTGAATATCCTCCTATGTCCTTGTCCCTCTCTCACTGAGCATCTATCTACACACACACACACACACATACACACACACACACACACACACACACACACACACACATACACACACAAGAGTCCTTGTGTATGAAATTTATGCATGGGGGTTCCCTTGGGGCATGGGTTGGTCTGGGTGAGGGGCCTGCGGTGGTTTGCAGGCCAGCCAAGTGAAGGCCCTGGTATCTGGGATTTATTTATCTTCTATAATTGAAACTTTGTAGCCTTGAATGGAGCCAAGCTTCCTGCTTGCTCCATGGGTGCAGCCATTTTTGTTGGGATTTGTTTATCTTCTATAATTGAAACTTTGTAGCCTTGAGTGGAGGCTAGGGTCAGCCAGGTTGTGCAGAAAGCTTGGCTTCCTACATTGTAGGGAAACCCAAACCTTCTGCTTGCTCTGTGGCCCCAGACATCTTGGCTGGGTCAATTTGCATACTCACTCCTGATTGGTTGGTGGGTGTGGCTTATGGGTATAACTGAGGTACAGTCAATTTGCACATTACTCTTTCATTAGATAGGATATGTATATATATATGTGTGTGTGTATGTGTGTGTATATACATATCTATAATAATCGAAGTATAATATGCTAATTAGACTGGACATCTTTCTGGATGACCTTCTGGATAAAGCTGGGGCTGTGAGGGAAGCCTGGGTTCCAGGAGCCACAGAGAAGCCAGTGCCAGCAGCTAGGGAAAGAAGGCCTACTCTTACATGAATTTTGTGCATTGGGCCTCTAGTACATATATATTAGTATGTGTTCTTTCTCTGTATATACACATATATAGAAATGGGTTCCTTTCCAGCTCAGAAAGATCTATAACTCTGATTGGCCTATGTTACTATGAAGATCAACCTAGGAAACTAGACCTTTCTTCTGAGTTTGTTAGTGGTGGTATATTGGGGCAATTTATGTAGCAAGTAACAGAAAAACAAACAAACAAAAAAATAAACACACACACAAAAAAGAAAACTCCATCCAACCATGCCAACCAGATAGGAACATACTGGTTCATAGAGCTGTGAAGTCTAGGGCTACTGTTGGCTTCAGAGATAGCTTGGGCCACTGATTAAAACACCATTTTTAGTAATGTATTCTGTCTATCTGCATGTGTGTTTTTTTGATCTGGCATTATGGAGTATGTACTCAGCATCTAAAAAACGTCATCTGTTTCTAGGTTGAGGTTCCCAAAAGCATCGAGAAGAGCAGCATGGTAGAGAGGGAAAAAGCCAAGGTTCTGGAGACAAATCCACCCTTGCTATCTCTGTGTGATTCATGAAGCAACGTATTTTCCATTTTTTGAGCTTCAGATGCTTCATTTGGAAAATGAACTTAATACATAAATTAAAGAACAGAGTAGATATTTGTGAAAAGCTTATAAAATAAAGGTACTCTATGCATGAGTTACTATTGGATTATCATATCACATCAATGGTAGATTTTTTTATTGACATTTTGGGTGAAAGTCAAAGATATGATTATCTGATGAAGCCAATATAAAATACCACAACCTTTCCTTGGACCCTAGGGTGCTAGGTGGTAAGGACAGTGATCTGCCCTGATATAACAATGCTTATAGTTCACATATTTTGAGTTTAAAAAAGATTTCTGCAATGCCCTGCAAAGTTGTAATAGAAAAAAAACTTCATAGAAATTATCATAAACATGTAATGGGAAAACAGATGCTATTTTGTGGGGGGAGGGAGGGGAGAGACACAACTTTACTTATTGATGGATGAAAATTATATGCAGACACTGATACTACAGCAAGCTATACATAATAGAACTTTTTTATTTTTTTTAATCCTCACCCGAGGATATTTTTCCATAAATTTTTAGAGTGGAAGAGAGAGGGACATATTGATGTGAGAGAAACACATCAATTGGTTGCCTCGTTCATGAGCCCCAACCAGGGTCCAGGCCAGGGAGGAGCCTGCAAGCAAGATACATACCCTTGACTGGAATCAAAGCTGGGAACTTTCAGTCCATAGGCCAACGCTCTATCCACTGAGCCAAATTTGCTAGGGCTATAACAGAGTGTTGTTTTTTTTTTGTTTGTTTGTTTTGTTTTTTAGCATGAAATGCTAGCTGGACTTAGTCTCCTGTTTCCAGAGAATTTATCCTTTGATCATTGAATCAAGAGCAGGCAGAGAATGAGAACCCTGCATTGATTTTTCTCTCCTGGGCCCAGGGTGTTTCTTAGTTGAAGAAGGGAATCTTTAACCTTCCCCCCCTCTGCTTTTATTCTAGTTCCTAATGAATTTGACCACAGGAAAGCAGTGGATATTTCTGTTGGTGGCTAGAACTGATTTCAGTACAAGTTAGAGAATTCAGCCTAAAGAAAAAGTAAGATGAGGAGAGAAGGGATCATTGTCCCGTTAGGGATCATTGTCTTCATTCCAATATGGCAGAGACAGATGTCTTTCTCTTGGAAGTCTTTCTACCATGTAATGGAGCTGACTCTTGGGAAGTTCTTGACATGTTATTGTGTACAATTTCTTCATAGATTTTCCTTTATTTACTTACTAGAGGCCTGGTGCATGAAATTCATGCACGGGGGCGGGGGGTTGTCCCTCAACCCAGCCTGCACACTCTCCAATCTGGGATCCCTTGAGGGATGTCTAATGGTCTGTTTAGACCAGATGCCACTGGGATCAGGCCTAAAGGGGCAGTTGGACATCCCTCTCATAATCCAGGACTGCTGGCTCCAAACTGCTCACCTGCCTCTGCCAGATTACCCCAAACCCAGTGGTTCTCAACCTTTCGAATGCTGTTCCTCATGTTGTGGTGACCCCCAACCATAAAATTATTTTTGTTGCTACCGCATAACTGTAATTTTGCTACTGTTATGAATTGTAATGTATATATCTGTGTTTTCTGATGGTCTTAGGTGACCTTGCTAGTGGTTCTCAACCTGTGGGTTGCGACTGTAGAGACTAAGACCATCAGAAAACACAAATGTTTACATTACAATTCATTAACAGTAGCAAAATTACAGTTATGAAGTAGTAATGAAAATAATTTTATGATTGGGGGTCACCACAACATGAGAAATTGTATTAAAGGATCACAGCATTAGAAAGGTTGAGAACCACTGCAACTGATTTCGCCTGCCAGTCTGAGCACCCCCAACCACTCCCCTGCCAGTCTGATCAATGCCTAACTGCTCCCCAGTTAGCTCGATTGCCCCTAACTGTCCTCTCCTGCTAGTCTGATCGCCCCTAACTGTCCTCCCCTGGTTGCCCCAACTGGCCTCCCCTGCTGGCCTGGTCACTCTTAACTGCTCTTCCCTGATGGTCTGGTCTCCCCCAACTGCTCTCCTTTGCTGGCCTGGTCATCCCTAACTCCCCTCCCTTCTGGCCTGATTGCCCACTACAGTCCTCCCCTGCAGGCCTGGTAACCCCCAACTGCTGTACCCTGCAGGCCAGGTCCCCCCAAGTGCCCTCCCCTGCAGGCTTGGGTCCCTCCCAACTGTCTTCCACTGCAGGCCTGGCCCCCTCCCCCCAATTGCCCTCTCTTCCTGGCCTGGTCTGCCCAAACTGTCCTCTTTTGCCGGTCTGGTCACCCCTTACTGCCTACAACTGCCCTCCCCTGCAGGCAGCTTGTGGCGGCCATCTTGTGTTCACATGGGGGCAGCTATTTTGTGTCTCAGAGTGACAGTCAATTTGCACATTACTCTTTTATTAGATAGGATATTTCATAAATCAATAGGAATTTAAAAAGAGAAAAGCAAGTAGTTAGGAGATAGGGTAGAGAGTAGGTATTGGCTGGAATGAAGAGGGACAGGAAACAGGCTGGGGCAGGATCAGCTCAGCAAGAGGATAAGCCAGGGGGGAATGACCCTCAAAATGAATCCAAGGAGGCAGCAACAGTCCAGATCTACAGGGAAGTGCCTCCTTAAGTTTGTGAATTTTCTTGTTTATTTCCCTTCTGAGCTGCACTGTCTCTCACAATGTTGATTTCCATAATCTCTCTAGTTTTGGTTGATTTTTAGGTTGTTCCCTTCGAATTGATATTTAATCTATTTCAAAACTTCATAGCTGTCCTTGTTAACCTAAATAACCCAAGTTTTTTGTTGTTGTTTTTAACGTATATTTTTATTGATTTCAGAGCAGAAGGGAGAGGGAGAGAGGTAGAAACATCAATGATGAGAAAGAATCATTGATGGGTTGCCTCCTGCATACTCACTATTGGGGATTGAGCCAGCAACTCAGGCAAGTGCCCTGACAGGGAATCTGATTGTGACCTACTTCATGGATCAATGCTCAACCACTGAGCCAGACCGGTAGGGCCAACCCAAGTTTTTAACACCAGTCCTGGGAATACTGGGGAGTGGGGCTGAGGCGGGCAGCTTCACGCTCCTCCACCTTGTACCCTAGCTGTTGCTTTTCCCACAGACCCTTTTCCCTGGTTCACAGTCCCATGCTGCCCCATTGTTGAACTCTGGTCTACAAAGTAGATTTCTGAAGGAAACACAAGAGGGCAGTCACGGAGCACACAAGAGGGCTCTCCTGTCTCCAGAGCCCAAACAGGAGGAGACTCACCCACTCTACCTCCTATGGGGGCAGTGAAGAGCAGAGATACCAGTGGGTATAGGGAGGATAAAGGCCTCCATGATATTCTCTGTCTATAAAAAGACATACACAAATTGGAGAGATATTTAAAGAACTATTTCTTTGTATCAGCCAGAGATCAGCATCATTTAAACCCTCATTGCTACATTTTTAATAATTACTTGAACCACAAATCCAACTGTTTACTGCATCCCAGGGCTCACTATGGTTCTTGGAATAACATTCAAAATTGTCCATGTGAGCTATAAGCCTTTGCTGATCAGGTCCTTGTTTGTCTCTCCACTCCCACATCTGGTCAGTCTTGCCTGCATTCTAGCCACAGTGACCATCACCCATTTCCTCCAATCCATCACTCCCACTGTAAGAATGGGCTTTCAGATGCTGCTCCCTCTCAGTCTCTGCCCTTCCTCTAATTAATCCCCACTCACCTCTCATACCATTTCTTACTCCCCTGGTCTTCAGGGAAAACTCCTGAACATAGATCCCTGTCATAGGCTCTTAGGATTTTGCCTCCACTGCAGGTATAATGAGACACATAGTCACACAAGCATACATGTGTGTCCACTCCATTGGACTGTAAACTTCATGAGGACAGAGACCTGGTTTTCTTTGCTCCCCACAACATCACTGAGTAGGGCTTGCTAGTGCTTTAGGCACATTGGAAGCTTGCTCCTTTCTGTGGGGAAAATGACTGTGTAGGTATAATCCATGCTCAGAGCAGGCCTGTTAATAGCAAGGTGTGAGATACCTGGGAAGGGCCAGAGCGACCATCAGGATTCAAGACCGGTGGGTGGTGGTTCGAAGTGATTAGAACAATTGGCACCAACAGTTTAAACTGAGCAGGGGAAGCCTCTTCATTTGGAAACTAGTTTGTTGCCGGTTAAAGTCATCAAAGCAACGCTCCAAGGTTCTCCCAGATACCTTATGGTCAGTTCCCATCCCCCTCCCGCACCTCAGACATTCTCACAAAGTCATTGCCAATCCCCTCAATGTTTTGCTTCCTTTCCCGTTGTGCGTTCACTGGCTTTCTTTTCTGTTCTTTCTTTCTGTCCTTTCTTTTCTTTTCTTTTCTTTCTTTCTTTCTTTCTTTCTTTCTTTCTTTCTTTCTTTCTTTCTTTCTTTTTTTCTTTCTTTCTCTTCCTTCCTTCCTTCCTTCCTTCCTTCCTTCCT
>JAAGEH010000038.1:11352192-11418226 GCA_011751065.1 Lasiurus cinereus
TTTTTCTTTATCCTGCCTTAACTTGTTAACTCACTGAGACGGGAACATACATTTGTTTCTTCACAGCAGCCAGTGCACTGTTAAATAACACAATAGTACTTAAGGATAACAACCACAGCATATGTCTTGGGAAAATTAAAAGGCTTTTAGAGACCCTTTTTATTTTTCTTACATTGTGGGTAGCTCACTGGGATATTTAAGTCCAAGTGAAATGTGTATTAGAAGAGTGAAGAGTTTCATTCGCATTACATATATAAGCACAAATCATCAATTATCCAGAAGATGCATCATTCAACGACATGGGTAAAGGGAACTCATGGATAGAAAGCCCAGTGGTTGCTGGAGTCACTGAAGCACATAAGCAGAATAGTCATTTCGGGAGGAAAGAGACTGGTTAGGAAATGTGATCGTGAAGAAATGAGAGTGAACAGTGTTCACTGCGAGGAAGACAGAGGGCCTGAAAAGTGGGCAAGCAGGACCATGATAAACATCGCCATCATCAGCTTGTGCTAAGAGTGAGTTGGCAGATAGCTTCCCTTACAGGCTTGGCCGGTGCTAGGAACAAAGAGCTCAGTTCCCATTTCACCTTAAGTTCTGAGTAGGAAGGCAGAGGTCAGTCGTGGATAACACTATAATGACCAAACTGAACTATTAAGGTTAAGCAAAGGGAAAACAAACAAACACAAACATCATAGACAACAGTATGGCGATAACCAAAAGGAAGGGGGTAGGGTGGGAGAAAATAGAAGAAAGTAATGGCATAAATGGTGATGGGAGGCGACTTGACTTGGGGTGGTGAGCATACAACATAATACACAGATGACGTATTATAGAATCGCACAGTGAAACCTATATGATTTTATTAACCAATGTCACCCCAATAAAGTCAATTAGAAAAAGACCCACTGGCCCAAGGGGAGGTGATCAGGAAGGTGGAGAAAGTCAGGCCTTCATCTCCTAAGTAAAGTCCTCCTTCACCTCCATCCCAGGCATCTCTTCTCAGCTAGACTCCTCCTGCTCTCCCTGCTGTTTCACTCCCCTGGCCTTGAGGTTGGATGCTTCTCGTGGTCTGTATCCTTAGTATGTCTGTATCCTTAGTGCGGAGCCGCCTTGTTGCTCTAGTTAGATCAAGGACACCAGGGTCCTCTTCTGCCTCTGTCTTGGCTACCTTGGTGCATGGTAACGGATATGGCTGCTGCATACATCTTACATTTGAAAACAGTCTCGTTCTGAATCCAAGTCACACATGGAAAAACCTTTGGTCTAAGGCTGACCTCCCAACTGAACAGCTCTGTGTTTTCAGGCTTAGCTTGTTGCAACATATTTTTCAGGAAACATCAAAGAAACCACAGCATGCCTCTCTTGGAATCAACCACAGCAGTGGAGTTTTCTTTCCTTTTTATTCTCTCGGTGCTACAGTTGTTTGAACAAACACTGGTTATTGATAATTCAGGTGGCCCAGTTTCATCCCATGTTATGAGCCTTAATTAGCTTCCCCCTGGCTCATGTTTTTTGGTCTCCTGCTGGGTGTTCCTGAATGCAGGGCCAGGTGGGTGGTCTGAGAGGACTCTTGTGTTTCCGTACTGAACTCCACGGAGATTATTGCTTTAAGTGATTTTGAGCTCTGTCGAGTTGTTTTGCTCTCGGTGCTCTCTGAAAGACATCATGCCTATTCCATTTTCTGCTGATTTAAAAACTTAGATGCATGATCGAGAGCCAAGATAAAGTGAGAAGAGAATCAGATTCTTTCCCATTTTTAAAAAAATCTCCACCAGAGGATATGTTTATTGATTTTTGAGAGAAAAAAAAGAAGGAAAGAAATCCATGCAAGAGAGAAACAGTGATTCATTGCCTCCCTTATGTGGTGTGACCAGAAATCAAATCCACAGCCTGAGTTTGGGCCCCGACAGGGATTCAAACCCACAACCTTGTGGTGTACAAGATGGCATGCCAACCAACTGAGCCACCTGGCCAGGGCCCCCATATTTTTCAGAAGCGAAACTAACCAAGAAAAAATTGTGATGTCTTCAGTTTTATGTTTAGTAGAATAACAGAGTGGAAGATGGTCTAGAGTAGATTTTACTCTGTTCTTTAAACCCAGTCATCTCAACTTTTGTGGTCACTGCTTTTTCATCTATAAAATCAAAGGATTATATTAAATGGACCAATTCTAAGGCCTCTTTTGGTGCTAATATTCTGGGGAAATATGCTACATAAATCTCATAGGCTTTTAGAAAAAGGGAACTGTTCTAATCCAATGGTGAATTTTAACTTGATTAATAGAAGGTCACTAGAAACTGGAAAGACATGAGGAGATGTCCTTCATTTTTCCTATGAAAAGGAGTTTGCCCATGGGTTTTCTGAGTGCAATGTTTTAACACAAGTCAAGTAAAAGAGAAAATGATAGAAGAGACAAAAAAAGGGACTTACACTATATAGTAAGCACAAATGATTTTATTATAATTTTCACAATAACTCTATCAGGTAGACATTATTATCTCCACTAGACAGATGAGAAAACTGAGGCCTAGAAGGGTTCAATAAGGCTATGTCAATTGCTCAAGACCTGTTCTAATCCAATGGTGGATTTTAACTTGACGGATATAAGGATCTGATACACAATAAATAAGTTGTGTATCTCAAATTCATCCAACTTTTTTTGATTCCAAAGTTTCTGTTGCAAGAAAATACTATAAGAACAGATGCCATCTCTCCAACTTGGATTTATTACCAACATTAATGCAAGTGATTCTACAAGGAACTATGAATTATGGGCATGAGGAGTTGCCTCGTTTTTGTAATAGGGAAGAGATGGTCTTTTAAGAGCCTTTTTCAAGTCTCCATGCCATATCCATCTCATTACTGTTATAAAACATGTCTGTTCAATCAGACCAAATCATTATCATCATTATCATCATCACCATCATCGCCATCATGGTCAAATGTGAAGCAGGAACACAAGTTTCCCACAATCCATACTCTGAAGATCGCTCTCCTTTGCTATGTAAGCAAATGTAGATACACTGGCTGGGGCTGGAGCTGGGGTTTGGGGGTTGGACCATATGAAGGATGATACATGATTTTGGTCTTAGAAACATGCTCTGGACCATATGAAGGATGATGCATGATTTTGGTCTTAGAAACATGCTCTTCTTAATAGTTGAGAATATTTGATTTCAAGAAAACAGTGTAAAACAAAAATGGAAATCCATCCTAAAGATGGGGGAGGGGGCTCTGACCAGTTGGTCCAAGGTTCGATTCCAGTCAGGGGCATATATCTTGGTTGCAGGCACATCCTCAGTAGGAGGTGTACAGGAGGCAGCTGATCAATGTTTCTCTCTCATTGATGTTTCTGACTCTCTATCCCTCTCTCTTCCTTTCTGTAAAAAAATCAATAAAATATATTAAAAAAAAAAGATGGGGAAAGGGGACTCATAGATGCAAAGCAGCACAGCTGAGCCTCTGGAATGAGCTAGAATGAGTAGCATGCATAGCGACAGGAATCCAGGGGACCCTCTCTGGGCCTCTCACATGTGTCCGCCTCAGCAGACGGGCTCTCTTTGCAGACAGTCACATGGCAGAAAGGATCTGGGTCTGGTCCACAGGGGTAACTTCTAGTCTCCATCCCCTGAAAAGAATTCTCATTGGTCTAGTTTGGGACTGATGCTGTGTTAATTGTAACATTGGTCCCAATTCTTTACTACCTTTCAAAGAATTACCTAAAATCATTGCCTGGCCTCTTGGAGGACAGATGGCATCGAGGGCCACTGTTACACAGTGTCAGAAGCATGTTGTGTATTGGTAAACCTTTGTAAGAGGATCGCCTGTGGTAATCTGGGAAACAGGGAGTGTTCCTGAGCATCGAGTTAGCCGGTTGGAGAGCAGAACTTGACAACGTGTGCTGCTTGCTATGAGCTTTATTTTGGTAAAGCAGGGAAGACAGAGATGAGCTCAGGAAAGAAGGTTTGCAACAGATTCACATAGACATCAAGAGCCTGGGGTGCTTGGGACTTTCGGGGCTGGAAAACAGAATTGCTTTTCACCATGTCAAAGTGTGGCACAGCCTCAGGGCTGCGGCCAAATCCAGAGCGATGGCACGAAGATCAGATATCAGAGCAGGTAAATGTCACAGCCTTGGTTAACATTTTTGAAAAGACGAAGGTATTACTGACTAGATCCTTTTATCCAGACAGAAGTGCTGTGAGAAATATTTAAAACGTGGTCCCACCTGCGCCCTAAGCAGCAGATGTGACTGGGGCCTCCCCCGGAGGACCTGGGCCAGCGTGGTGCCCTCCGTGTCCTGGCGCTGCAGGTGTGGGCTGCTAATGGCTCACACCTGTGACTCATCTCCACATGCCTGTCCTTGGCTGAGCAGAGCTGTCCTGAGCACCCTGCAGCCGGCAGCCTCTGTCCCATCACCTGGTGGCCTTTCCGCAAATAATTCCCCATGACCCCAAAGGTAAGATAAGAAGGCAGGGCTTAACATGGAAACCTGGGTCAGCTCTAGGAATTCCATCATCAGGAACCGGAAAAGTGACTCCGTTTTATATAATTATTGAACATAAGATTATATCCAAGAAAGACAGTCCCACAGCATGTAGGCAACATTCCTTCATGTGATGCGGATAAAAATAAGACCCGACTCACAGGCATCATCCTTTCTTCCAGTTCCCCCTGGCATTTTGCTGAGGTTTGAATGAGAATAGGGCACGTACAGAATATTTCCTTACATAGAAAACCTATTACAAAGCCAGCTCACACCGCCTCGGTGACTATAACAAAGGCAACTGATATGAATAGCAAGCAAGGAGAGTCATTATTATCCAAAATATCTTGACAGGTGAGTGCGGCTGACCTTTTGATGCAGAAATTGTAGGAGGGGGCGCAGCCTCTTGAAAGAATGTGCTGCTTTCTTCCACCGCAGGCAGTGGCTCTGTTTAGCTCTAATTGTGTCGCGGGTTCTCTGGCTCAGTCACCACCTGTCTCCTAGGAGCAACCGATGTGAAGAAAGACCACCGCCACCAGGAGCTGGTGGACAGGGGCTGTGCAGGGCCTTCCCAATCTGGTCCCCAGTCCTAGCCGTCTAGCATCCTATCTCGTGACTCTCCCCTTCCCTGGATAATATTTTGATTCTTATCTTGGTTTATTTCCTCTAGGCCAGTGGTTCTCAACCTTCCTAATGCCACGACCCTTTTATACAGTTCCTCATGTTGTGGTGACCCCCAACCATAAAATTATTTTTGTTGTCAACCTTAGGAAGGTTGAGAACCACTGTTCTAGGCAATGAATGCATGTCATTCATTCACTTTTCTCTGTGGTCAAATCATTGTTCAAGGTCAAAGATACCCAATTTAGCTCTTTAAGTGGAACAAAGTGATCCTTCTTCCGGGCTCTGTTGGAATGTTGCCTACCACTTCCAGCCTCTTTGATGACTTTGTATTACATGCAGGATAATATCCAAAAATCTCTTCCGTGGCTTGCAGTGTCCTGAATAATCGACTCTGGCTTCTTTTTCATGCATCATCTCATGATATCCGCCCATGGCTCACAAGTACCTAGCCACACTGGCTTCTTTCAATTCCCCCAAAGCACGAAGGCTCGGGTTCTTTGTCTAGCCCAGTGGTTCTCAACCTTCCTAAGGCCGCGACCCTTGCATACAGTTCCTCATGTGGTGGTGAACCCCAACCATGAAATTTTGCTACTGTTATGCATCGTGATGTAAATATCTGCATTTTTCGATGGTCTTAGGTGACCCCTGTAAAAGGGTCGTTTGACCCCCAAAGGGGTCGCGACCCACAGGTTGAGAACCACTGGTCTAGCCCATTCTTTCAGCCTACAACAAGTTTCTCCCTGTTGCTCATTTGTCGATTTTAATTGCTCCTCCTAACAGCTAGTGACATTCGGAGGCAGCCTTGCAGGGTGATGGGAGTGTGTGCTCACAGGCAGCATGCCGGGACTTCTACCTCTTACAACATTTGACCTTGGGGAATGTGCTTAACCTCTCATCTCTATTATGGAAATAATGATGTAAGTTCCTCAGGTTATCTGTCTAAAAGGCTTAAACAGATAACCTGAGCAAGTCTGGGGAAATGGTCGTGGTGGCCGAGCTTTGTTAATTTCTTCACGTAGAACTGAACAGAGCAGTTAGGTAGGAAAACACACACCAACTTCCTCAAATCTATAGTCCACGTCTACCAAGAAGCCAACTGACAAAGTATGGTGAGGAACCCTAAAGACAGGTGGTGTGCGGGGCCAGACTGTGCTGGGAGGGGAAGTGCATCCACACTGGGAGGAGAAAGCAAAGGAAAGCCAAGGGCATAGACGTGACCTTGGCCTCCCAAACCAGCCAACAGGAGCCCCCGGGAGCCTGAGAGAACAAGTCCAGAGCAGTTCCTGAACCGGGGAGCTGTTTTCTGGGATCCGCTACTCTGTGAGCAAGTGCTGAGCTCTGAGGGGGCCTGGTTGGTAAGTCGGGGCCCCAGGAACTCAACAAGAACGAGACAAAACCCCCTTCCAAGACAAGGCCGCACCGTGAGTAGAAACCGCTGGGACCAGGAGCTATGGCGAGTGGCATGGAGTCAATAGAGACACAGAAAACAGAAAGTTCGATGAAAGAAGAGACAGAAGTAGAAGAGCTGCAGAAAAGGGAGACACATATTGTGACTGTTTCAAAGGAACAGCAGAAGAGGGAGCTCCAGAGCCATGACGTTAGGAAGAAAAACACCAAATTCCCTGGAAAAACAAAGAGATTGAGACCAACGTCCATAAAAAGATGTTAAAAGTGAGTAACATTCCTCTGGGCAGTGGGGGTGCACAGGGAGGGACGTGCGTCCAAAGCCAACGGGAACATATTCCCGAGTGTCCGGCTGCTCAGCGTGGAGGGGGCATCACTGGAGAAGGCCTCCCTGGGAGGGGATGGCGGAGAGAGTCGTGGGGGACTCCTAGTCCTCTCCCTTTTGGAGACCCTCCCACACTGAGATGGGGTGTCTCACCGGCCAAAGGCTCAGCTCCTCGGAACTAAGCGGTGGTTACCACGCGAGGGATCCCCGAGCAGAAGGCGCGATTTTCCACGGGTCATGGACCCAGGACTCTGGACCGGAGCATCCAGTACAGGGCCAAGCGGAGTCTGGCCGAGTGAGAAGCCACGCCGAGCAGCGCGCAGAGGTGATGAGGGACGATGTTCGCAAAAGGCCTTGGAGCCCTTCCAGGTCCGTTGAATGGTGGGTGCAGGCAGCCTCAGGCACAGCAGGCTGGTTTACAGTGACAGCGGGTGCGGCACATCCACGGTGGACCAGTGCCTCGAAAGGAGGGAAGCAGAGCAACACCACCAGCACAGCAAAGTGGGGGTACAGGGGGGTGGCGGGGAGGAGGGGGCGTGGAACGTGTAAACTAGGTGAGCTGAAGTGGAGGCACCTGCCTCTGTAAATCCACTCTGACCACCGTCTCCTCCCTTCCCGTCTCACCTGCCCTGGCCTCCCGCTTTATCAGTGACACAACCTCGTGCGACCTCCAGTCCTCCGCCTGTCACTGTCCCTGTTCTCCCTGCTCTCGGTCTTCCTTTCTCTCCTCGCTTAGTTCGGGTTCCATGGCTCCATATAGTCACTGACTTGCTAAGGCCGACGTAGGCCCCTCTCTCCATTGTATTCACGTAGCAGCCCTGCCTCTATAGGTCAATGACTGCCCAATATCTCTTCCCGGCTCTGACCTTTTCCTAGCCATCCCATCTGCGCTCCTGACATTTCCGCTCGGGCATCTAAGAGACTTTAATGTTAACTCGCCCAAACTACGCCGATTCCCCTCACTTACCGACTTCTGTCCAGCCTTCCTCCTGTCAATAGACAGGGCTGCCTTTACTAGTTACTTGGCACAAAAACTAGTTCTGGCTTTCCCTCGAACACTGTATTCAGCCTATGAATGCATCCTTGGTGTCTTCTTCCCAAACGTGCACTAAACCCACTTACATCTCTCCACTAACTGCCCCCAGCACAATCCCACCATCTCTCCCTGGCACAGCAGTGTTCCAGTTGATCTCCCTGCTTCTAAGGTTGCCTCCGACCTCGTCCATTTCCGCACAGGAGCTGGAGTAATCGTTTACAATGTCAATCAGATGTTGGCACTTCCCTGCTTAAAACCCTCCAGAGCAGTGGTTCTCAACCTTTTTTTTTAATGCTGTGACCTTTTAATACAGTTCCTCATGTTGTGGTGATCCCCAATCTTAAAATTATTTTCGTTGCTACTTCATAACTATAATTTTGCTACTGTTAATGAATCATAATGTAAATATCTGTTTTCCGATGGTCTTAGGTGACCTTGCTAGCAGTTTTCAACCTGTGGGTCTCGACTCACAAGTTGAGAACCGCTGCTGTAGAGCCTAAGACCATTAGAAAACACAGATATTTACATTATGATTCATAACAGTAGCAAAATTACAGTGATGAAGTAGCAACGAAAATAATTTTAAGATTGGGGGTCACCACCACATGGGGAACTGTATTAAAAGGTCACAGCATTAAAAAAGGTTGAGAACCACTGCTCCAGAGTTTTCTGATTGTCCTTAGAATAAAATCCTGAGTTAAACTTTCATGGGCCGCACTCATTGGCCTCTCTGACCTACTTCACCCCCTTCCCCCGATACCCAGCCACCCTGGTCCCGTTTAAGTAGCTAGACACTGTCAAGGGCCCTTCGGACAAAGACAGAATGAATCATGCGTGCTGTGGAGGAGTGGTGCACGGGGCTGGGGTGGGCAGGGAGGATTTCCTTTAAAAAGTGACAATTGTGCCGTGCTATAAAGACTAAGCTGGGTTAGTGATGATGTGAAGAGCTGTGGAGGAGAGGCTGGAGACAGAGACAAATGTGTGCGGAAGCCCTGGGCTGATGGTGTGGTCGGGTGTTGAAGAGTGGACCGTGTTGCCAGTGGTAGGATATAATTCAAAGACCTGGGCACAGGCCTGACCCTTCAATGTCTTCTAGACCACAGCAAGGCCGATTTCACCGGGGTCCAGGCTACTCACAGGGCCGGCTGTTAACTAATATCTCACTCTTAGCAAGTCATTCTTTTAAACTTGGGGCTTGGTCCCAGTAACTATGTAAAAACATAGATATTGGTACATATATAAATGATATCTCTGCAAGCAGATGGTATTAGGGGAGGAGTGGAAGCTTCCTCTTCTGGGAGCCCCGAGTGCAAGAAACAATACTGGGGGGACATTTCTCTACTCATGCCATTGAGGCTCTTATGGTAATGCCTCCGAGGGAGCAGGAGGGGGAAACATCTCTGAGGGTCTCCTCTTGGCCAAAGCCTCCTCCTCTCTGATTGGCCTTAGAATAAAATCCTGAGTTAAACTTTCATGGGCCACACTCATTGGCCTTTCTGACCTACTTCACCTCCTTCCCCCTGTACCCAGCCACCCCGGTCCCGTTTAGATAGTGGATACTGTCAAGGGCCTTTAGGACAAAGAAATAATGAATCGTATGCTGTGGAGGAGTGGTGCACAGGGCTGGGGAGCCTCTAGTAGGGAGGCCTGCCCTCGTTGGGAGAGCAAGGGACTCCCTGACAGGACCGGTGGGTCGGGACACAGTGGTCCCAAGACTGCCAGTGTGATAGGAACGGTCTGGCAAGCTGCCGTGCTGACTGGGTTTTTCCATTTTCCATACATAACAGGCGATGGGAGACGGGTATCCCTTATTGCTCCTGAGCATTTGCAAAGGAGATTGACATTAGATTTAAGCCAAGAGAGCTGGACTGCCGAGCACCACAGACCCAGGATGACTCTGGTTGCAGCTTCCTCTACCATCCTTTGGCTCTTTCGTTAGCACATGCTCACTTCTTCCTTCTGTGGTTACTTCTGACCTCTTGCTCTCTTGTTTTCCCTTCCGTCTCCAACGTGCACTTTGTTCTTATTTTGCAAATGGATTACATGAGCCAGTGCTCACTGTACGTCCTCAGTCTCCAATCTTATTTTGGTCCCATCTCTAAGACTTGCTGACTCATGCATACTTCCCCATCACCTGCCGAAAGAGCCAAAATCTTCTCCTTTTAGGGCAGACCTGATGAAGTATAGATTCTTCTTCCTCTCCTATTTTCCCCTGCTCTAAAGCTATTTTCCAAACCCCAGCTCCGTTAGAGGTGTTGAAGCCTCTCAGACAATGGCGGCCTTCCTGTCTGTGCCCTGAAAACCAGTGGAGAGAGAGGTAGTACCAGGTGTTCTCGGCCCAGCCCCTCCACCCAGCTCAGTGGGAGGGGCTACCGGGAGTCCAGAGGCCAGTAGGTCCCTTTAATGGGCAGGATGTTTTCCAGTGATTGATCACTTTCTCCACAAATTATGGATACACATCTCTGCGGAGGCCAGTGGCTTATTGAGAGGCCTTGTAAGTAGTAAATCCTCTCTCTCTCCATTCTCTGGGCAGGAATGACATGGTTCAAGCCACAGAGAAATATGGGGCTGTCCTCTGTAGCGATGGCACTTTCTTAAAAGCAAGATTTCACTTGTGGAAGCCTCAGCAGGAACACGTGGGGGGAGGATCAGCAGCTTCTGGGCAGCCTACTTTCCTCAGATCTAACCTAGCAGGGAGGCCTCGCTGAAAGCAGGGCACCGATTTGTATGGATCAAAACGCATGGCTTTTGCTCTTGTTATTATGATCTTTTGGCAAAGGAACATTTATTTGTGGCACACACACACACACACACACACACATAAACACACACACACACACACACACACACACACACAGTCTCAGAGGGAAAGGGATACCTTCTACTCCACCCCCACTCCCACTCAGAGAAGGAATGAACCATTGAAGAGAAAGGCCAAGGCTAGAAGGTCCCCTGTTCCATCTACAGAGCAAGATGCAAATTTCCCCTTAAAGATCCATACGACCAACCTCATTCATTTTCCTTATCAAGTCCACCTCTCTCCTCTGGGCTAGTCTAGATTTCAGACAAAAGATGTGCAGATGCCCCAAGCCAGGAATTTCAGATCTCCCAGGCATGGGTGCCCACATCTCATACTTGGGCACAGTCTCTCTACACCTATCCAGGCCACAGGCCTTGAAGCCCATCAGTCAGTCAAAGACACGTGCAGTATGATTCCACTCCTATGTGGAATTTGATGAACACACTTAACCACCAAGCAAAGTAGAGACAGACTAATAGGGAGTAGGCCCACAGCTTGAGGCTGGGGTGGGGTGTTGAGGTGTGTAGAGGAATTGAGCAAAAAAGAAAAAAAAAAGAGAGAACATGGACATGGAAAACATTGTGGTGATTTCAGAGGAGGGGAGCAGGAAGGATGGAGGTAGAAAGGGCATAGAGAGGATAAATGGCGATGGAAAAAATTTATTATTAGATAAAGGTTGGACTTGATGAGGGGTTCAAAATTTAGAGTGTGCACCTCAATCACTTGGCTTAAAAAAAACTGAAAAGAAAAAGAAGGGGGAAAAAAAAGGGAAAAATTTTCTAGGCCCACGCTCTAGTTCCATTTAGATCCAACCTGGGCCGGAACCGGTTTGGCTCAGTGGATAGAGCATCGGCCTGCGGACTGAAAGGTCCCAGGTTCAATTCCGGTCGGGGGCATGTACCTTGGTTGCAGGCACATCTCCAGTGTGGGGCGTGCAGGAGGCAGCTGATCGATGTTTCTCTTTCTCATCGATGTTTCTGACTTTCTATCCCTCTCCCTTCCTCTCTATAAAAAAATCAATAAAATATATATATATAAAATAAATCCAACCTGGCATTTGTATTTTAAAAGCAGCTTCCTAGATGAGTTGACTACAAATCAATGGGTAAGAACAATTCATTTAGTCTGAGATTCTGTGATGCTAAAGGTGAGTATGGGCTGTTTGAAGAAAACATTGTAGATCATTCATTCTCAGCAGAAAGGTAGTGCCCTAAAGGGGCAAACATTACCTCTTGCAAGAGGTGGATGGTAAAAAAAATCCCCTTACTCTTTTAATGAATAGATAGAAATATAATATATAGACATATAGTACATCTATGACATTAAATTTTCACTAGGGGAAGACCATTAGGAAAAATTGTCAAAAGAGGGCTCCTTTGGGGGATGATAATGGGAAAAGTATTTGAGAAACACAGTTGTAAAGGAGTGGGTCTGATTTTAACATTAAAGATACAAAATTTCCACCTTCCTTTCTACTTAAGTATCTCATACTGATGCTTTTTTTGAGTGGTGAGTAGGAAAAAGAGACTTAACTGGTAGACCAGAAATACAAGAAAAATAACTTGAAAGACATTTGCAGCTCTATATGGGCTAAGATTTTAAGTAGATCTTTCGTAGTTCAGAGTTTTGTTCTTCCTTTGTTTTTTTAAGCTTGATAATTTTTGTTTTTATTCTTTTTGCCAACTGGATTGCTGTCTGTGTGGTCTAGAATACAGGAAAACAGAAGTGGCAGAAATTTGGGCATTAATGATGTAGGAAATGCTCATTAATCAGTTTCCAAACAGCTTAGTGACACTATGCTTGACATTTAAGTATATTGACTAGTTTCTAAACAGCTTAGCGACAATATACTTGGCGCTTTCTATTTCCACTGAAGTCTCTCACACTCAGCATTTCAAATGAGACATTATGGGTACCTCTCTTGTAGATTTATTGCTTTTCCTGCAAGAATACCTCCCTCCTTAAATGCTGGGTGGAGGGAACTTAGGCTGTGACACAAGTGTGCCTGCCTGGCAAGGATCGTGGCAAAAATAAAGAATCAGGTGCCAGTCGTGCTGCTCTCTGGAAACCACTCTGTAAGACTATGCTTCATGTCAGGATATGAACTTGGAATTTTCACATGGCACCCATTTACTTTTAGAAAGAATGGTTCCATTCCTTTCTTTCCACTCCTAAAATAAATGTATACACACACACACACACACACACACACACACACACACACAGATAATATATATGTGTATATGTATACACACACAATTCTTGATTTCAGAGAGGAAGGGAGAGGAAGAGAGAGTTAGAGACATCAATGATGAGAAAGAATCATTGATTGGCTGCCTCCTGCACACTCCCTACAGGGGATTGAGCCCACAACCCAGGCCTGTGCCCTTGACCAGAATCGAACACATCTGTAGGCTGATGCTCTATCCACTGAGCCAAATCAGCTAGGGTTGGGAGTCTCTGTTTATTTTTTTAAATTTTTATTTGTACCTTGGGGAGATAGATGGATTTTAAAAATGAATCAAGGAAGAAATATAATAGTAATGTTATTATTAATGTTGCTAATGGTATCTGTTCTTGCTTAATATAAAGTAGGCACTAAACTACGTACTTTCACACATTAACCTTACTTAGCCCTCAACATTCTATTAGCTACTTTGCCCTCAGATTCATATATAAAGATTATAAACTGAGACTGAATCAATGAATCAGGGGAAAGCCATGAAGTCAACACCTCAAGAATCAACATCCTTGAACTTCTATTTCCTACTGTGTGCAATCCAGAAAACTGAAGTTCGATGGTCGCCCAAGCAAATCATAATATTTTCCTTCTGTTAAACTCATGTGGCTCTACTCACTCTGGCCTTTTCCATCATCACTCTGCTTTCATAGTTTATGTAAATCTTTCAGACTATATGTCATCCCTAAGAAAGATTGGCATGGCTCAGCTTGTGCTGGGTAGTAAGGAATACAGAGAGAACAAAAGATATGATTCTGTCCTGATGTTTCTAAACTGTAAAACCACAACATGACACGTATGGATCTCATATTGAATTCCATCTCACAGTGGATTTTACTCTCACCTGGAGGAGAGAAGAAGAGGTGATCTAAAAGTCAAGAGCAGGGAGAATCCAAGATGGCGGCATAGGTAAACACCTATACTGCTGCTTCGCACAACAATTTCAAAACTACAACTAAAAGACAGAACGGACATCATCCAGAACCACAGGAAAGCTGGCTGAGTGGAAGTTCTACAACTAGAGGGAAAGAGAGGGGCTCACGGAGACCCAGAGGAGCTGCAAAAAGCTGAGGTACGGAGACGCGCGCTGAGAGAGCGGGTGCCGGAGTACCTGGCTGGCTTTCTCTGGCGGGAGGGAAACGGAGACTCCCAACGGCATTGAACCCCTTCTCTTACGACACTAAACCCCAGATCCAGCCGAAACTCATACGGGGGGAGTTTGGACTGTGAAAAGGGAGAAGTGCACGGAAATTTAGGGGAGTTGCAAAGGATCGGAGGTCTGGTCGCGCACAGCACCACGCGGAGGATGGATTGCTGATTGTGCCGCTGGCTTTCACGAGTGGGCGGGAGACAGACCCTCCGATCTGTGCCACTCAGTAGACTCGTGTGGTCCTGGTTCGCAGGGGAGCCGGAAAGGCAGCGGTTGGAGGCGCTGCGGGTGCGCGCGCGCGCACAAGGACCACTCCAGCCATTACCCAGTCACGTGAGACTCAGGGGCCGTGGAGGGCGGGGCCGACTGGAAGGCAAGGCGGTCCCTTAAGCCCTGAGACTCCACCCTCCCAAGCTCAGCAGAGGCTTCTTCGGCTGAATCCAGCACAGAAGTTTCCCGGCACAGTGAAAATGCCGAGACAAGGGAAGGGATTACAAGCAAAAGAAATGGAGGAAAAAAAACGACTGGATATAGAGTTCAAAACCACGCTTATAAGGTTTTGCAAGAATATGCTAGAAAAGATGGATAAATTTAGTGAGACCCAAGAGAAGATAATAAATACATTGACTGAAATGAATACTATTACGCAGAGTACTAACAGCAGACTAGAGAAAGGCAAGAATCAAGTCAAAAATTTGAAATATAAAGAAGCAGAAAACATTCAACTGGAAAAGCAAGAAGAGAAAAGAATCCAAAAATGTGAAGATAATGTAAGGAGCCTCTGGGACAGCTTCAAGCGTACCAACATCAGAATTGTGGGGGTGCCAGAAGAAGAGAGAGAGCAAGATACTGAAAACCTGTTTAAAGAAATAATGACTGAAAACTTCCCACATCTGGTAAAAGAAATAGACTTACAAGTCGAGGAAGCACACAGAAGCCCAAAGAAAAGGAACCCAAAGAGGACTACACCAAGACACATCATAATTAAAATGCCAAGAGCAAAAGAGAAAGAGAGAATATTAAAAGCAGCAAGAGAAAAACAATTTATTACCTACAAGGGAGCACCCATACGACTGTCAGCTGATTTCTCAACAGAAACGATGCAGGCCAGACGGGAGTGGCAAGAAATATTCAACGTGATGAACAACAAGAACCTACAACCAAGAATAATCTATCCAGCAAAGCTATCATTCAGAATTGAAGGGCAGATAAAGACCTTCACAGAGAAGAAAAAGCTAAAGGAGTTCATCAACTCCAAACCAGTATTATATGAAATGCTGAAAGGTACCCTTTTAGAAGAGGAAGAAGAAAAAGGTAAAAGACAAAAAATTATGAACAACAAATACACATCTGTCAACAAGTGAATCTAAAAATTAAGTGAATTAAAAATCTGATCAACAGAATAAACTGGTGAATATAATAGAATCAGGAGCACAGAAAGGGAGTAGACTGATAATTCTCAGGAGGACAAAAATCATAAAGCATCAAACAGACTGTGAAATTATAGCAGAAAGATTAAAGTTAGGTGAGGTAAATAAGTGATCAATCAAAGGACTTGTATGCATGCTTATAAACATAACCAATGATCACAGACACTGGGGGGTCGGGGTACGCCTGGGAGGGAGGGGGGGCAATGGGGAGATATGTATAAAAAATTAATAAAAATTAATTAAAAAAAAATAAAATAAAATAAAAGTCAAGAGCAGGACTCTAAGAAGGCAATGTCAGCAATGTGGGCAGAGGTGTAATCCGCACTTTTGCCTCCCAATTCATAGACAAGGAAGCTATCAGCAGCCAGACACTGAAAACTGTAGGGAGCGACTATAGGGTTAAGCCCCGGACTGACCTGTTGGCAAAGCCACAAACAAGTCCCAGTTTAGAGGGCACAGCCCTCTTAGCATAATTAAGTTTGACCTTATGACACTCCCTAGATCTTATCTGGGTAGCTGATGGGCTGTGGGAGGTGCAGCAAGTGCTGCCAAAACAAGTGAAACTCACAAGAACATTGTAACTATGGTGACCACTACCTTGTTTATCTCTGGCTGTAAAATAAAGGCTCAGCTTGCCATCTGGATCTTTCTGTGGCCTTAGCCAGGCATAGGAGATCCACCTAGACCCAGCTTATTTTCTTTGTCTTTTCTTCAGCCCTTCGCTGCCCTCCCTTAGGCTCACTGAACCTTGGGCTGTGCTGGCACAGCCAGAAGACTCTAAAAAAAAATCACCCAACTGAGAAAGCAAGCTAAGGTCACTTAATGGTCCAATAGAATAACAGCAAATAGACTAATGAAGCTTGAGAATACCTTCTTGGCTTTCTTTTCTTTTTTTTCTTAATATTTTAAATTAATGTGTTACATGTATACATATCCTTCTTGGCTTTCTGCTGAGGAATCCGTTGGATAAGTTTTACCATTACAATAATTTTGCAGTTGTACTGTGGATGTCTTCACAGTAGTGTTCTGTACCTCTAGAAATCTCCTTGCATTTTTCTGGACACCTTTCAATCTCTGGGTTGCACTGTGATATGTCCAAGGAAAAGAGGGACTCAGATGTCACTCCTAAGAATGGCTTCTGCTTAAAAGTTTAATTTCCAATGCTATGTTTCTCCAACATAAATCATGTTGTTCCAATGAGAGCACTAGTTACATATCCTTTCAAATATGTTTTCCCAACTAATGATCCTAAGTGGCTTAAAATTACACTTGACAAACAGCAATGGCAGTGGCTTTTAAATGAATGATACCATCCATGGGTTATTTCCTCTAAATAGCACAGAGATGTGAGTGAATGAATCCTGCATCATTGCGGGAAAGCCATTTCACTCAACGGATTCTACCTGATGGAATCTCAATGCATTTCAGATCAAGTAAAAGCCCTTCAATTGAAATAAGACTGAAACTGGCTCTGGAGCAAAACCTAAACCCTGAGGGGAGACAGCTGTGAATATATTTAGAACTTTCCGCTTTCCAGGAGCTTTAGTGTTGCAAATGTCTCTCTTTGGTGCCGAGCAACTTATTGTGCAAAGGAATCTAATGACAGGTGGCTTTCAGCAATTCTTTCCAAGTTTCATCCTCCTTAATGCGGATTGGCTTTCTTCATGGGTCACCATACCACCATCTCTTAGCCATATTCCTTCCAGAGTTTTATTTCTTTCTGATCTACACTACGTTGTAGACTTACAGATGTTCATCAGGAAACCAAGGCACTTTGACAAATCCGATGGCAGCTCCCGGGATGTTGTAATTGGAAGGAAAGAGAAGCATCCCAGCCAAAACAAGTTAAAAAAAGTAATGTAATACTGTTTGCTTTTTTCTTCTAGTTCTATCATGCCAGTACTCTGGTGTGGAAGTGTGTATGTGGTGTGTATGTGGTGTGTGTGTGTGTGTGTGTGTGTGTGTGTGTAATGGAGATCTTTTCTCCCAACCCGGGGCAGATCTTAAGGAGGCAATACTGTTTATCTTTGCTTAACTGTTCATTTTGCTTATCTTCTTTCTGGGTCTTGGAGCAAAATGATAAAAACAACAAAAAAAACCAAACAAAAAACACCCTTCTGAGTAATTGGAAACTCAAGGAATAAAAATGAATTATACAAAATCAAGAACCTAATCTACACAGAATCAGATTCTAGGGCAAGTGTTTGAACGCTCTTTTATGCTGTGGTGAAGACATTCTGTTTGGCCTCATGCTGCTGTCATCAGGCTGGTGACAATCCCTCCAAAGAGACCACAGGCACCTATGGACAGAGATCACCACTGTCTCTTACACAGGTCACCACTATCTCTCACACAGGGGGTGGTGAGTACATAGTAGTTTATGTTTTATACATAGAAGAATGGCTTTCTTTCCTATAAACTTAGGTCAGATGAAAGGGATTTTAGGTGATATGGCTGCTTTTAACCATCTGGTGCACAAACAGACAAACCGACCAACCAACCAAACTGCACCCCAGTGCTTCCTCCCATCATATATTCCAAGGGAAGTTAAAGCCCTTGCTTTGATTTTGAGCTTTCTGTGCTTCATGTTTCTTGCATTCCCTACTCTACTTTCTTTGCAGCATCGATGCCACCATTGACGGAGGACAGGCATGGTTTCTAGAAAGTGTTTCTAAACAAGGAGGACTCATGGTTCACTAATCCTGCGTAGAGCAGGCAGCTACTCCCCACCTCTCATCCTCCTCAGAGGGGAAAGTAACAGCCCTCCCTGGTTGCCTATGAATGAAAAATCAGCTTATTTCAGAATCATCTCTAAACTTCAAATCGACATGGACGTTTAAGTGAGAGCCACTGCCTCTGTGAGTTATTGCCAGCGATTTAGCACCATTAATGTTTCCCTGATGGAAGGTTGGAGGTTCTGTGCTGGGGGAATAAGGAGAGCCAGGTTTTGGTCCCAGCTCTTTCACTAACTGTTAGACTTTGCTCTTTAACCCATCTGGGTCTTAGTGTACCGTCTGAATAATGCCAGGATTAGATTTAACTCTTCCGTACAGGCAGTGAAGCTGAATGCATAAATTAACACATATGTGCATATTATTAAAGCATTTAGAATCATGGATGTGGATAATATTAGTAATATTTAGTATCTTTTTTTTTAATTCCAGATGTCTAGTAGGTATTTAATGCAAGAGTAATATCAATTCTACTGTAAACTACTTCTGGGCTTTCCATATGCCACTTAATAAATTTGGGCATCTTTGGAATTATGACTAAACTAATGTGTGTGTGTATCAGTCCCTATTTAGTTGACTGGTTATTACCGTCATTAGCATCATATAGTTTGTAAACAAAGGAGTTGCAAGTTATTCTCTTGGTTATGATAATATACTGGCCCATGCTTCTTCTCTGCTCAGTGTCTGGTATCATGCAATGAGCAGTAACACTAATCTTCTACGTGGTCCCCACATGAGGTTGTAACAAGGACATCTTGGTCCTATTGTGCAAGAGAGCACAGGGTCTAGTCTCAACCAATATGCTCTTATATAAAGCACTCTGGAGGAGAAATAGCACTCTTCAAACACAAGGCATTAGAACAGTGATTCTCAACCTTCCTAATGCCGCAACCCTTTAATACAGTTCTTTATGTTGTGGTGATCCCCAACCATAAAATTATTTTTGTCGCTACTTCATAACTGTCATTTGCTACTGTTATGAATCTTAATGTAAATATCTGTGTTTTCTGATGGTCTTAGGAGACCCTGCTAGGTGTTCGCGACCCACAGGTTGAGAACCGCTGCATTAGAATGACTGATGAATGTAGCCCCTGTCATTGTTACACCTTGGGGCGAAGAGTTGTGCCACTTATACCGAAAAAGAAGCACAACACGGCATGCAATCACCCCCTGTGCAGAGGAGTAGCCATTGTAAAAAGTGTCTGGACCAGCGCAGGCCTGGGTGGGAGCACTTGGCTGGAAGAAGAGCCAGTGCAGGATTGGTGTCCTGTGCTCCATGGAGCTGGGCCTGCCACACTCCCGTGATCTCCCTCATCTTTGGCCACATGCATTGGAGACAGGGTGTGGGTGCCATTTTGCCTCAAGCCGTGTCTTCCGTTTAGAGACAGATTCCTTCACTATGAAATGCTTACATTATTGTCTAAATTTCCCAGTGTCTTCATCTTGTCTAGACGGTAAACCTTTGAGGTCACTGACCAGCACTTTGACTTTTTTTCATCTGGAGAATCTGCTCAGTTAACAGCTTGAAGTTCTGTCTTGGTCCACTCCTGGGTCTTATCTTCTGGAGTTAAGGACCAGGACTCTCTTATTTGCTGCTACATCTCCAGTCTCCAGTGTGGGTGGGTGCTCAGGAGATAACTGGTGAGTGGGTGGACAGAAGGAGGCATCATTGAGATCATTCTTCTTGCTACATGGCCACAAAGAGCCTGCACTTCAGCCCCTATGCCAGCCTCTTCCCACAGACAGTGATGCTGAGCTGATACAGGGGAAAAAAACCACAACAAACTGTGGCTAGATCCATACAAGTCCATTCCTCTCATTAGAAAACTAACTCCCAAGGTCAGATGAATGTCCCAAATTATTAGAGCCCCCATTCTCATCATATGAACATTAAAATGAACTAATTAATTAAAATTAACACAGTTAATTTCTGGGCTGAGACAAGCCTTGGAGTCTGTCCATGTGGTCAGAAGTAAAGCACAATTTTAACATAGGTGTCGACTAGAAGTCACGCTGATCTCTGCAAAATTGTGAAATTGGAAATCTGGTTTTGGTTACTAGTCCCCCAACCAATAACCTAGGGGTCCCCAGCACCCTAGATATTTCCAGCATGATGCCTGAAAGTGCCAGGTACCAATTTATGATTTTGATGTGCTCTCTCTTAAAGCATCAAAGTTTGGCTCAGCTATTGTAGATGACAGATCTGGAGTGTATGTTCCCACTGAGTCATTTGTAGCTGATCAAAGTTTCCTATTTCACTTCTCTGAGGGGTATTTACCTTTAATATTTAGGGGTTTCTGATAGTTTTCAGAGGAATATTTTAGTATTTTAGGGAGGGGGACAGGAGAGAATCCATGTTGCATAGGAATTTATTATCTTTCATTGCAAACTGCCCTGTATGCATACAAACACACACATGCATGCACGCACACGCACACGTACAGGCACACACACACGCACACAAACATTCACATACAACCACAGGAATCCCGACCATAGAGCCTAACATATCCCGTCTCATCTCATAGCAGTCATTTCTGTCTTATTTGTGCCAGGAAGATCCAGTCTTTCAGCCCAACTCCTATAAATAAAATAATTTCTTTCCTGCACAGACTTCAGACTGTAAACATTTTAATGCTGATAATATATAATAAAATAATTGTTTAAGTAGGAATATATTTATCAGTACTAAATAGTTATATTTAGACCACGTAAATGGCCTTTTAAAGAGGGAAATAAAAAGATGTTGTTATGAGTTTTACTGGATCAAATGAAAATCTTAAGTTTTATTGAAGAGGAATAAAAGGTCCTTGTTGGAATTGGTTTTATGGGCCTCTGTGCCTATTTTGAAATAGGGGCAGGCAATGAATTCCAGAGAAACACAAATCTGGCTGGATTCTCACTAACTTTGAGCCCTTGTGTGGTTCTAAATTGGGTTTGTGTTAATATGAAGCTGGTACCTATCTTACTCCCTCCTGCCCCCTCTTTCCGTATCACCTGCAGCTTCACCTGGTTATTGGCAGTTTGCTTATCTCCATCTCCACATCAATTCTGGCCAACACCACCCTGGTCTCCTGTCAAGACTGGTCCAACAGCCTCCTGGTCAGTTTCCTCATCTGTTCTTACCCACCAACTCATTCTCCATTTTGAGGTTCCATCAGAGGAAGAGTTCTCCCAAGGTCCTTCAAGGACTGTCTGAGGATTTTTAGGATAAAATTCCATGTAATTACCATGGCAGTGAGTTGGACATCATTAATATTCACACTGTCCTGAGGACAATCCTTCTTCCTTGTCTAATGGCTGGAACACATGCCAGGGCAAAACCACGCTGGGCCACCAACCTCCCTCTCAAAATGCCAATGGAAAAGCTTAATACATTTAGAGCAACAGAGCTAAACATGAAAGGCTAATGGCTGTCAAGTCAGTATTTCTCAGCGAATGTTGATTCCATCACACAGTCCTTAAAGGTGCTTATAACACAGGATGGTGCCCACCTGCACAATCAGATTAGTGTTGAAAGTGAGGGCAGATGCCCTCCCTGGGTGTTCTGAAAACATGTGTTTTGTATTTTATCCATAGATGCCCTAGATATTTCTTGAATATCCCTAGAGTCTGCTAAAGGTATCACTGGTTCTATAAAAACACATTATATGAACAATAACAAGATGATCACAAATCAAGCAATACTACAATGGAAATGGCACATTTCAACCAAAGAAAACGTTAATAGCCCTTATTGTAATGGTCTTTTATAATTTACTGTTGCTGTTACTACTATTTTTGTTAATAATAGTGATTTTTAAAATGTCAGTATAGCACTTTGTAGTTTAAAAAGAGCCTTTGCATACACTATTAAACTGTATTAGATTCTCACAATCATATAAATTGTGGGAGTCAACACATTTTTTTTCTCATAAAGGCCAACATATTACTATTTGGCCAACATATTACTATTTGGCCAACATATTACTATTTGTGAGTCCGATGGTCTCTGCATTAGCTATTACTCAGCACTGCCATTGTAGCATGAAAACAGTCGTTGACAGTGGGAAAATGGATGGGCATGCCAACAGAACTTTATTTACAAATAAACCTAGATTTGGCTGGTGGGCTATGGTTAGATCATGAAGGATTTATCATCCTTCCATTTGCAACTGTGGAGGCTCAGGCTAAAGGTTAAATGATTGTCCCAAGGCCACGCAGTAAACTTGTGGAAGAACAAGGACTTGGCCCCATGCCAGCTAACTCTGGTCATCTCTCTACTGAACTGTGATGGCCAACTTACAAGTAGAGGGTAGCCCTGGGGCATCATGCCCTGTGACAGGAAGGGCACGCCACTGCAAGTGTGCAGACCTGCTCTGGCCCTAGACCAGCTCCTGTTTAGCTGTCTGACCTTAATCAGCTCAACCCCCTCAGCTTCAGTCAATTCGTCTGAAAAAAGGAGGAGATTGAATGCCTTCTGGCTTTCAAATGCTGTGCTCTTTGGATGAGCGATGGGGCAGGAATAGTTTATTCTGAGGTACTCAAATTGATTGGTTATTATAAAATTTGCGGTATTTATATTGAAATTGTTCCTAACCACCTAACAAATATTTATTAAGTCCATTATGCTGTGAAAAGGTGGGAAAAAATGTATGACATAGTTATTTTAATAATGAATATTTAGTAAGAAAAGCCATTTCTAGCACTTACAGAAAATGAGTCCATAATCAGTGTGTGAGGAACATTGCTCGGTAGAGATGGTAGGTTTCTTTGGATTTTTGTGGACAGACGTCGGCGAGAATAGGAGCTGCCAGAAAGCCACATAGGAAGGTTAGATGGTTTAGACCAGTGGTTCTCAGCCTTCCTAATGCCACGACCCTTTAATAGAATTCCTCATGTTGTGGTGACCCCCAACCATAAAATTATTTTCGTTGCTACTTCATAACTGTAATCTTGCTACTGTTATGAACTGTAATGTAAATATCTGATATGCAGGATGTATTTTCATTGTTACAAATTGAACATAATTAAAGCATAGTAATTAATCACAAAAACAATATGTAATTATATATTGTGAAATATTTATTTCTAATTACAAATAAATGAAATTTTGTCTTGAATCATGGTGTAGCATGGGCAACAGTCTTCATATAACAACAGTAAACTACATTGTTACACTTTGCTACACCGAGAGCGGTGTGTTGGTTCCTAAGACCATGGGAAATAGGTGTTTTCTGATGGTCTTAGGCGACCCCTGTGAAAGGGTCGTTCGATCCCCAAAGGGATCGAGACCCACAGGTTGAGAACCGCTGGTTTAGAGGCTGGATAGTGGAATGGTGATGAAGGCAAGGGCAGGTGTGAAGAGGAAGCTGCTCATGTGTGTCGTAGTAGGTCTATGGGCTTGATTAGGCTAGTTGGTATGCCTTGGAGAAACGTGGCAGGTATTGATTTTGTATAGCTTTGTCATCAGTTGGAATATAGCACCATTAAAAAAATACAGCACAAAAAATTACAGCTTTGCCATTTTTTACAAACTGGGCTTTGCTCAAATGAGTCTACATCCAGAAGGCTGTGTGGATTTCATCCCATTTTGAGCCTCATAGTGAGGCACCTCTCGTGGAGCAGCTGAACATTCATGATCATTGACTCAAATCTCTTATCTCAAATTCCCCGGAAGAAAATGGGGCGGTGGAGTGATGAGGGGAGGGCTTCATTTGTCCTATTTCTAAAATCCTAAAATAGGAAAGAGGCAGTTTTTTTTTCCCCAATCCCTTCTAACTCATTTTCTCAAACAGGGAGGCGATTTAGAAGGGGTACTTTAGCAAAGAAGGCCAATTCTCTGCAGCCACCAAAGGTACTTGCAAGATGTGGGGTAGGCTGCTTTATTAACCCATAAGAAAGGGTTTCACCACAAGGGTCTCTGATTTGGGTGTCCCCTAATTTCCCCCACCTGGCTTCTGAGGTGACCCACAGAGAATCGACTGGAAATCATAACTGGAGTGTTAGACTGTGCCGCCATCATCCCTTAAAGGGAAAGGGTTTGGGAACCTTGAGGTGAAAGCCTGGGACATGTCAGCCATGTCTGTTTCATCAGCACGTTATACAGAGAAAGGGATGCAGCATTGCCCTGTGGTCTCCAGGGGGGAAGCTAACATTTGTTGGCCATTTTCTAAAGACTAATCATTGTCCTAGGCTTACTATTTAAAAAAAATATTTTTATTGATTTCAGAGAGGAAGGTAGAGTGAGAGTGAGATAGAAATATCCACAATGAGAGAGAATCACTGATAGGCTGTCTTCTGCACACCCCATATTGGGGATTGAGCCTGCAACCTGCTGGTCCATAGGTCAATGCTCAGCCACTGAGCCACACCATCTGGGCCTCCTAGGTTTTATTTTCCACACCTAATTCCTTTCGGTCCCGATAATCTCCTTATATTTCTACCCTCACCGTCTTGATGAGGAAGGAAGCTGGGTCTTACTGAGGCTAACTTGCTCAAGTGTACGCACAAGTGACAAGCTGCACAGTGTGCGTCTGAAAGAGGACAGTTTCCTTCCTGGAATTTCAGGATTCATCACGAAGGTAATTTAAAAGTGTGCTGGAAACCTTCAGGTTATGACAAACTTATGCTAATGAATTTATCTCTGAGACAAGCAGAGAGGCCTCCTAACACCCTCAAGGTCACGGATGGATTCCTGGTTGCTATAGCGATAATGCAAGAGTGAGAGATGTACCTCACAGGGCTAGCACTCTGAGGCTCAGAAAACAAAGGCTTGGCTGATTGCATCAGGATGCTCAGTCCTCTCTCCCTCTACTGCACGGGTGTAATGCGCAGGTGTAAGTGCACATCATGGAAAAGCCCTTCCAGGGCCCACTGAGTCCCTCTGACTTGCAAGGGCTCCATGCAACCTGAGATAAATCAGGGATGAGGTGCCATTGAAGCCACCCCCAGTGCCACCATCTCACCCAGTCTCTGTAACTCCCCCCACCTCCATGTGTTTCTCAAGAATTCACTTAAGCCGAGACCGGTTTGGCTCAGTGGATAGAGCGTCGGCTTGCAGACTGAAAGGTCCCAGGTTCGATTCTGGTTGGGGGCATGTACCTTGCTTGCAGGCACATCTCCACTGTGGGGCGTGCAGGAGGTGGCTGATCGATGTCTCTCTCTCATCGATGTTTCTGACTTTCTATCTCTCTCCCTTCCTCTCTGTAAATAATCGATAAAATATATTTAAAAAAAAGAAAAAGAAAAAAAAAGAATTCACTTAAACCCTAACTGGTTTGGCTCAGTGGCTAGAGCGTTGGCCTGCGAACTGAAAGGTCCCAGTTTCGATTCTGGTCAAGGACATGTACCTTAATTGTGGGCATATCCCCAGTAGTGGTTGTGCCAGAGGCAGCTGATCAATGTTTCTCTCTGATGTTTCTAACTCTCTATCTCTCTCTCTTCCACTCTGTAAAAAACGCAATAAAAATTAAAAAAAAAAAGAATTCACTTAAGTATCTTCTTTAGAAATGTATTGTTACCAGGTAGCAGGTCACGTGTGGTGGGGCCCTGAGCCGGAAGACTTCTTCCAGGGCCCATTGAGTCCCTCTAACTGCAAGGGCTCCATGCAACCTGAGATAAATCAGGGATGAGGTGCCATTGAAGAAACAAGAAAAGTTTAAACCCAGGAGGTGGTCAAAATCAAACGCCCTTTAATGTATTATTACATGTTTCAATCTAGAGTTAAAAATAAGGTAAAGGGAGCAATGTATTTATAGATAAGCTGTTGATCTCTATAATTCTCAGTTGCCTCATACATAAAATGAGAACGCGAAACATCCACCTCAATTTTTCTGAGAGGATCAAATGAGAAAATGCTTACCATTCGGCATGTACTTCATTGGTAGCCATTGCTAGGAATCAGTGAAGGGTAGTGGTTATCAGTGACTCACACGAGCTGTGTGACCAGGGCCAATTTACCTTGTGCTTCAGTTCTCACATCTGTAAAATGGGACTAAGGATATGACCCACCATGTGGTACTCAAGGGAATTAAACGAGGCAGTCTGTGTAAAGCACCAAGAACATTACAGGATGCATGGTGAGCACTCGGTCAACCCCATTGTCACCATCATCACCTCAAAAATCACTAAGCTTCAGTCCAAAGACGAACGTCTTTGCAATAAAAAGGCCTTTACATTTGAAAGTGAAGGATGAGACTCTTATTGCTGGAGAGGGAAAGTCTCCTTTCCCAGGAAAAGTCACAGCATGGGCTGCTGCTGGCTAGCCGCCACGTTCCTGGGTATGCCTTCTGATTTGGCTCTTCCCTCTTCTCTCTGATCCCCCATGTTGATGATGCCACCTGGAGCAATCACACAAAATTCCTTCAGCGTCGAGAGGGCTCTCTGTGTATGGCATTTCATGTGCTGATTATATTCGGCTTTGAAAAAAGATGTAAAAGTTTCTAAATTATTAATTTTTTTCCGAAGTGATCTCTTGATGGCAAAAGTAATATCTGTGTGAAGTATTAACTGAGTTTTAAGAATGAAGATGAATAACTTGACAGTGTTAAAATTACACTGTCAAAGCTACCGAGCCCTCTCTACCCTGGCTTCGGTTGCACAGGCTGTCAGGAGGATGGTGGATTTATTTTTCCTCTAATTGCAACATGGTTAGCCTGTGTTATTAGGAACTATAGCTGTGACGCCTGCTTTTCGGAAGAGTGCAAAATCCTTAGCGTTGCTTCTGCATGCGCGACTAGGGGAATGGCTCGCAATGAAAAGATCAGAGGAAAACAGATTTCATGGATCTCAGGGGTGCTGCTTAGATGTTTAAAAATATATAATAACCAGTGATTCATTCATCGGTGAGAAGACAGGAAGCGTCCTCCTTGCAGGGAATAGAAATTTGACCTCTCTTGTGTAATTTTCTGCGTTTGCATTCTCATGCATTAAATATAGAGAGCATGCATTATTCACACTTTAAAGCTATTTCACCATCTGTATGTGGCTTCCCCTTATAACCTCAGAAATTTCACACGTAATTCATTAGAGTTAGATAATGAGTTGGAGTCAGAAGGGTAGAGTCAGTCCTGGCATTTCTCCTTCAAGCTGTTACCTGTTTCCTATAAGGCAGTGTGGTTGATCTGCTCCTCAAAATGTTCATTGATGTTCAGGGTCATGTGCTGAATGATTTACTTGTTTCGTGCTAGATCCTGGGGGCTATCCTCAGGAAACATAAGATATTTCTCAAGGTAGCTTAGAAGAGCATCGGAGAATTAAGGCTTGCATTTATGAAAAGTTAGAGGACGAAACAAAATGATGTACTGTCAGGTGTGAATGGAACATAATTAGATGCATCAGTGAGTGGACAGAGAGTTGAGCAACAGAGAGCACCAGCTCAACCACTAACTAGCTGTGTGACCTTGGCAGCTACAGGCGATGATACCAAGGACAGCAACCCCAGTCTTGTACAGGGAAGGCCTCTGCAAGGAAATAATATTTCAGTTGAAACTTCACAGATAAATAGGCATTTTGCTTTACACAGGATGCTACATGCCTTATTCTCCAATTCTCCAAGGGTCCCTCAGCCTAGCCTGCACCCTTTTGCAATCTAGGACCCCTCGGGAGATGTCAGACAGCTGGTTTCAGCCTGATCCCTGCAGGCCCGATCCAGACAGGAGGGAACATGATCCTGTGCCTTGAGCATCTATCCCCTGGTGATCTACCAGTCGTTTGGTCATTCAGTGGTTTGGTTGCTTAGGCTTTTATACATACAGATGGTGAATTCAGTATGTCTCATTCTCCTCTCAACTTGCCTCTTTCCCAATTATCTCCTGGTTATAGTTGATTATGAATTTTCTACCTTTGAAGATTTAAATATTAAATATGAATGAGTAACAATATCCATGGCCTCTTTTTTTTATGTCTTCTATCAGCTTTTGTCTGGAACAATCTTTTTAAATATGTTTATATAGAAAACAACCTTGGAAAATATAGAATTTCTGGCCCTCCCTTATCGAGTCCCTCACCGCCCCAGAGCAGAGGGAAGATTTGTTTGCTAACCAAGATAATAAAGATGATATCTTTCTTTGGGGCAAAGGTTGGGTAAGTTTGCTAATAGACTCCTTATAAAAGATTGGGGTGTCCTCAACTCTGGGCTCCTCAACTGTTAAGTGGATGCCCTGCAGACTCACTGGGTATGCAGCATCAGCCAGGCTACTCTGCATGGTCCCTGTTGGATCTGGGGCAAGGGAGCTGATGTGAGCACGAATCTCATGCTGCTTTGCCTCTGACCCAGGAATCTTGGGTTTTCTCTAAGCATCGATGAATAAATAACTTATTAGCCTGCAGGCAGTGTAAAATCTCAGACTCCTCATGGTTCTTGACCTATATTCCTATTAGTTAATTTATTTGGCTTTTGTTTTTAAGTTTCTGTTATCAGTTGGCTAGAGCTGAGAGGAGAGGATGAAGGTGTGATTAGTGCAGCTAGAACTTCAACATGGCTGACCAGATCTTCCACCTTCACAAGGATCATGGCACAAACTGTATTTTCTACTCCTGAAATAGCATGGACCATCTCTCAAAACCACCCACCCTGTTCCTAGGAAGTTTAAAACCCACAATTCAAGCCATTTCTAGGAAGAAAGGCCAGTGAGGATGGCAGTGTTAATTCAAAGAGGAGAAGAGATTCACCTGGCCTAACCTCCCCATTTTATAGATGTGAAACTTGGAAAAAGTTATCTTCCCTTTGTGGTCTGAGCCACATTGTTTATTTGTTGCCACGTGTGAGGAAGACACCAGATCTCCTCATTGCTGGTCTAGTCCCCGACACAATGGTTAAAGAACTTATTCTCACGAGTCAGATACACCTGAGTTTAAAATTTGTCTCTAACTCTTGAGGTTAGCTGCATGACCCTAGTAATCATAACATTTCCATTGTGAAGATTTATAAACTGCAGTTCAGAGCAGTTGGATTATCCGAACCATTTCATGGCATCGCTGTAATGAACAAATGAGATCATCATGCAAACCTTTGGCCCAGTGCATGGGACACACAGCACGTGGCACTTGATAAACGGGGACCACCATCAACATTACAATTGGCCCTTTATTCTTATTACTGCCATGGCCCCAGCTGCCCTTCTTTAGTCTAATAGGCATTGTAACCAGCCTTGAACAGTTCTTCCTGGTGTTTCCTTCATAAGCACACTCAAGAGCCCATTTTCTCGGCCTTATTTCTATGTTTGAGCCACGTTTGCTCCTTTTACAAAATCTCTCACATTCTCTCCCCTCCCCACCAGCATCAGCTCCTGAGTTTCTGTGATGCCAGGGGCGCAGGTAGGGGGAGACTAGGGGAAGGGTTACCTCTGCTCATTAGATGCTAAAAGACTGCCGGCAAAAAGTGACAAATAGCAGTTTGCAACCTTTTACCCCCCTAAAGCTTAAGCACCAACAGAACAAGGAGCTGCAGGAAAGCAAGGTTTGGGGGATGATGACATGTCTGCTTCGGGCAGGATGCTAAGTGGCAGGATTCAGTGAGTTAACAAGGAAGGAGGCAGCTCGAGTTAATGAAACAAAGTCTTTATTAACGCAGATCCGTCACCATCGCTTGTCATGTAAGACAGTGGATCTGTTACTGGTGAATGCACCTGTATTAACAGAAACATTTGTTCACAGGAAACGTTACCCAGAGTAGCGATTTTGTGAATATAGATATAGGTTGTCAAACGTTTTCTTCTCATCCTTGGCACCCTTCCAAGTGGCTTCCCGACTGTGGGCCACAGCCTTCCTGGGAACTTATGCCCCGAGATGATTTGACAAATGCCGTGTGTCCACCTGGATTTCAGAACCAGGGTGGATGCTGGGAGCTGAGCCCTGGGGGTTCCCCTTTGACAACTGAAGGTCTGAGTCCCATGCTTTGGTGAAGCAGGAAATGGAGGTGTAGAAACCCTGGGCGGTCAGAGCCACAGCTGTGCACGCTTTAGGGGTGATTTATCCCCATGCCCACCCTCCATTCCCCCTCCTCTTCAAGCCGAGGCTCTCTAGAGTTCTCCCCTCTCCCTCTCTTCTCTCCCCACTCCCACTCGGCTACGGCCCCTTCAATCAACTCTGATTGTCCACACACATGATCTCCACACTGGGAAACAAATGAACATCTTTCAGTCATCCTCTCGCTTGACCCATGAATTTTCCACTAGTGACCAATTGCTGCTACTCTTTTCTTTGAACTTCTTTTCAGGTTCATCTTCCTATAACCTCAGCCCTTAAGTGCTGGTTACCCTTTTATTTTATTTTATTTTATTTTATTTTATTTTATTATTTATTTATTTTATTATACTTATTTATTTTATTTTATTTTATTTTTGCAGGCTTAAATCACTTTATTTTTCTTGTATAAAATCATGTGATGGCCATAGCTGGAGCCTGGGTCCTCTGCACAGAAACTCCGGTGTGGCTCTTTATAAGATGCTCAGTGAATTTCTGATAGGGAGACTTGGTGAACACAGTCTCTTTCCAGAGATCCGGGGTGAGATAGCTATAGTGAATTTCTGAGCGGGAGACTTGGTGAACAGTCTCTTTCCAGAGATCCGGGGTGAGATAGCTGTAGGTCTCAGAGATGGCATCACAGGTGGCCTTGGCGAAGTTGCCCAGGGTGGCAGTGCAGCCCCGGGCCGAGGTGTAGCGGTCATCAATGCCGGCCATCATCAGCAACTTCTGAGGCACAGGGGCCGAGACCATGCCCGTCCCCTGGGGGCAGGGAGGAGAGGCACCAATACAGAACCCCCAGCGGCCAGTCACCTTGCAAGGAACCATGTGGGGCTCCCCGATCTTGTTTTCCCAGTAGCCTTGCGCATGGGCACAGTAGAGAGCTTGGACAGGATAATAGCTCCATGGATGGCAGTGGCTACTTCCTTTGAGCACTGAACACCCAGACCAGCATGTCCATTGTAGTCCTCAATGGCGACCAATGCCTTGAACCAGGTCCTCTGGCCAGTAGTGCCTGCTTTTGCACAGGTCTGATCTTTAGCACCTCATCTTGAGGGATGCCCCCAGGAAAAAGTCGATGGTTTCAGATTCCTTGATGGGTAAGAATAGAGAGATTTCCTCTAGGGATTTATCTTCATGTCCTTGACCAGGTGGCTCAGCTTGGTAACAGGGATCCACTCCTTGTCCTGGGCCTTGCCTTCATGAGCTCCTTGGCCTCAGCTCCTACTCAGACTCCGGCTGTGACCCTGGCCCTGGATGCTGCTGCCAAATCCTCCACAGAAGCCACTGTGACCTCCTATTCTGGGACCCCTGGGGCCTCTAGGCCCTCCCGCAGCACCAGTGTCATCTGCCATTTGGTGTTTCATCGGACAAGAAGGCTGGTTACCCTTTAAGGGTCAGCCCTGAGGCCCACTATTTTCTCACACTTTTCATTCACGTAACACCAGTGGCTTACATTACCATCTGTGTGCTGGGGCTCACACACCTGCCATCTGAGTTGTACAATTTCTTCCTATGATCCCACAGGATGTCTCAATGGCACTGCAAACTCACAATGCCCAGATTCAAATGCCAATCTTCTTCCTTAGCCATGGACTCCCTCCACTTCCCCCACCCGAGTCCTATTTGATGAGTCAGGGACTTAGACCTTCTCTTCAACCGCTGTCTCTTCTCGTACTTCAAATCCTATTTATCAGCTTCTATTCTAGTTCTCAACTATTGCTCAGATCCTTCCATCTCAGTCATCACCAGACCCTGGCACATACTGGGCATATAGAAGTACTCAATGAATATTTGGCAAGTGAATGAATGCCCACCAATGGCACTCTAGTGCAGGCCATTATAGTATCTGGCCAGGACAGCTGTCAGTGCTCCCTAATATGGGTTTTACTAATCTGTGTTTCCCCCAATCTAAATGGCGTTTCATATTATGACCAAAGGGATCTACCCCCCAAAAAGCAAATGTGATCACATCATCTCCTTTCCAAGCTCCACACACTTCAATGGTTTCTTATTGCTCCTGGGATAAAATAGATGTTTCTAACATGACTTGTGAGGGCCTATCTCTTTTCCCACTGGCTGTCTCTCTAGCTTCATCTCACACCCCACTTCTCTTTTGGCTTCAAGCACACTGACCCCATTTCATGTCCCTCACACTGGCCATGCTCCATCCTGGATCCACTTTTCTCTCTCTTTCCCAATATTTCTTAGTTCACTGGTACTCATCCTCCAGATCCTAGCCCACCTGTCCCTTACATCCTCAGAGTCACCCTCCTCGACCTCCCATCACACCACAGTAATGATTTCATTAAAACACATGTGTAACTGGCCGAAACCGGTTTGGCTCAGTGGATAGAGTGGCGGACTGAAAGGTCCCGGGTTCGTTCCCGGTCAAAGGCATGTATCCTGGTTGCGGGCACATCCCCAGTAGGGGGTGTGCAGGAGGCAGCTGATTGATGTCTCTCTCTCATCGATGTTTCTAACTCTCTATCCCTCTCCCTTCTTCTCTGTAAAAAGTCAATAAAATATATTTAAAAAACCCCACATGTGTAATTGATGAATAGCTATCTCCTTCAAGAGCAAAAGCTCCACGATGACAGGAACAGCATGTGGCTCTGTTCTTGTGTTCTTGGAACCCTGCACAGTTGGTGTTGAGTACTATTTGTTCGATACAGTGAATAATTAGAAACCAGGAAGCCAGGACCGGCTCATGGCTCTGCCTTGGCTGGCTGCATGGCCTTGGAGATAAAGGACTTGCATGGATCAAAGAAATTCTGTCCTTTGTTATTGCAATTTACTTGTACAAAGCAAAATCCTGTCCACTGGGGGATCCAATCCATTCATTGATGAACCCCTTAAGCAGAGGTCACAGTTTTTAGAGGCTTGGGTGCAGGCAACTCACAGCGCTCAATTGCTTCAATCTAGTTTCTGAAATTCCCTCCATCAGCGGTCAATGCTCCCAGGTGCAGACTTTCCCTGACTGAGCTCTGTGCTAGGAACCTGCTCCGAGAGGGACAGTGGATCGTGCTCTGTGGTCTCAGAGACGCAGAGAGTGTCACTGCGCAGAGCTGGTCCCAGCTGCTCTAAGGATGGAAACACCATAGGACTCTGGTGCCTCCTTCTTTTGACCCCCTTTGCAGCAATTCCAGAGCCAATGGGTCCATAAGTTCACATCATTGAGGGCTGCTAGCAAGGGTGCATTTTCACATGCCTTTTCATATTTTACCTTCATGACACCTCTGAGTTACGGGCATTGTTCTTATTCTCATTTTTAAATCTTAGAAACAAATTTAAAGATGGCAAGTAGCCTTTATTCTCTAGTAAGGCTGGTTTCAAACCAGGCCTTTCTCTAAAACTAGTGATTTTTCTACTACGTGATTTCAATGACTTATGCTACGTTTTCATGTTGTTATGGACTGAATTGTGTCCTTCTAAAATTCCTATGTTGAAGCCTTAACCTTTCATGTGACTATATTTGGAGAAAGGGCTTTTAAGGAGGTAATTAAGGTGGAATGAGGTTATAAGGTTAGAACCTTAATGCAATATTGCAGATACTCTTATAAGAGGAAAAGATCAGAGATCTTTCTCTCTCTACTCAAGCTCAGAGGAAAGGCCAGTAAGAAGTTAGCCATCTGCAAGTTCAGAAGAGAGCCTTCATCAGTTACCAACTCTGATGGCACCTTGATTTTGGACTTCCAGCTTCTGGAGGTGTGAGAAAATAAATGTCTGTTAAGTCACTAGAGAGGGTCAAGGGGGGAAAATAGGAACATATATAATACTTTCAACAATAAAGATTAAACAATACTCAATGCAATAGATGCAGATCATGTATCATAGAAATGTTCCCTTGAAACCTATAATCTTTTTAATCAACATCACCACAATAAAATTAATTAAAGGGAAAATGAAAATACCCTTTTTTTAAAGAATAGTTTTAGACTTAGAAAAACATTCAAAGATAGTGCAGATACTTTTCAAATACCCCATATCTAATTTCTCATATTAATAACATCTTACATTAGTATGGTACATTTATCACAACTTAACTAACCAATATTGATAACTATTATTAACTAGATGCCATACCTAATTCAGATTTCCTTCGTTTTTACCTTTTACCTTTTATCCTTTTTTTTTTCTTCCCTATTTCATGATCCCTGAGGATGTTACATTGCATTTGCTTGTCATGTCTCCATCAGCTGGACAGTTTTTCTCAGACTTTGATGACCTTGACAGCTTTGAGGAGTCCCCATCAGGAATTTTGTAGGGTGACCCACAGTTGGAATTTATCTGATGTTTCTCCCATGATTTGCCAGGTTTCTCTACTGGAAAATCACCCTTTTCCCTCTTCCAACCTCGTACTCTTAGGAGAGAATCACTGTGCAGCCCACCCTTAAGCAGTGAGAAACCTGTTGAGTGTGATGAGGGTGGAGTGGTTTGTGTCTGTCAGATGAATTCCACTTCACTGCAGGACCGCTCTCTCTGTGAGAAGCCTGGAGTGAGATCCGCTGGAAACTCAAAACTCCCCTTATTCAGGAGAGAGCCGAGGCTCTCAGAAAAGTGTTACCTAAGTATCAAGAGTTTAGATTTTCTTTTTGGAGTGGGAGGGAACTCACACGTCTCCTTCATAATAGTTCAACAGTGGGCTCAATCTTATGCGTGTGGTTTCTTATTTTAAATGGTGTCAGTTTTGTTTTGGGATCAACACATCCCTCCCCCCCTCACCCCCGACCTTTACAATGCTGTCTTTATGTTGGCTTTTTGATTAGCATGCTAACTAGTGGATGTGGTCAACTTTCTATTCCGGATTCTGTCCAGGGGGACAGGAAGGATAAATGAAGCCAGTTAGACACCTACCGTGTTCCTTCCTGACACTTGCTTTCCTCCGGTCATTGGAAATTCATCACACGCCAGGACACAGGTCAGAGATGCTGGGTGGAGGTGGGTGTTATAAATAAACCATGAAAATGGAGACTTTTCTTAATGACAGGAGGTTTGTCTTTTATCAGATTTGTTTGTGGTGGAAGAAGGGTAGCTAAGAACAGAGTTCAGCAAAATGATCATTTTTGAGTGATCGTGCAAATGCATAAAATCTAAATACACCGGCAGCTCATACTTCAAAACAGAAAAGTATTTTAGTTTCCATTAAAAAAAATATTGAAACATTGCTGCCATACAAGCAGGGTTTCTAGGAAAATGAGCCACCTTTTCTGTAGTCACTGGGAGGGAAATGAGGATGCATTTTATTTAGTGGCCAGATTGTTATGCATTCAGAGATCATAATAAACTGGCCACTCAATGTATATAAAAGCCTAAGCGACGAAATGACCTAATGGCTGATCGACCTGTCGCTATGACAGGCACTGACCACCAGGGGGCAGATGCTCAATGCAGGAGCTGCCCCCTGGTGGTCAGTGTACTCCCACAGTGGGAATGCTGCTCAGCTGACTGTCCTGTCCTGGCGGCTCACTAGCCCGGCAGCAGCCACTTCCTCCCTCAGTAGGCCTGAAGTTCAATCTCCAGAGAATGGGCCAGGCAACAATGGACTGGTGCCGCTGGCATGATCCTGACAGCACCACTGGCCTCCTGGAAGTCAGCCTTGGGCATTGCAGCTGCTTCCCCTCCCTACACACTCTGCAAGGAAGAAATGATATAAAAGTGGCCTCCAGGTGGCTCCCTACAACTGGCACAAATGTCAGTGGGATGGATCTGGATCCCAGGCTAGCCAGGGCATCCTACCACCTGCCGAGAGGGCTGATCACATCCCATGTTTTCTGATTCTTTGTATTTCTCCTCCACCTGGCTCTCACCCCTCTCAGGATGGGCATCAGATTCAGGCTCATAGTTGGCCAGCGCTGCTATGATGGTACGAGCCTCTCTCGATCAGAATTGACTGGGTGCGAGCCTGAAGCAGGCACAGTGGGCCAGAATGAGTGGAAGCAGCAGGCAGAAGCAGCAGGCAGCGTTGAAGTGCTAGTTTGGACCAATCCCCACAGACCATGCTGAAGGACCCCACTTGTGCCTGAATTCGTGCACTATGCCTCTAGTATCTTTAATAAGGCTGGAATTTAAGAGGTTAACTGAATTACCTCCTAGTAATTTATAGTATCTACCTCCTGTCACCTAGTACGAGGCATCCTTTATCAATAAAACTTTCTACTTATCTATACATATACACACACACGACCCTAATATGCAAATAGACTGTGGAAAAACCGAACTGGTCACTCTGACATGTGCTGACCACCAGAGGACACGCGTGGAACATGGCGAGCATTGGCCACAGTGGGATGGTGGGAGCAAGTGTCACTGGTGGGAGACTCTGGTGATTACTGAAAATTCTTTGTTCCTGCATGCCACAGTCCCACCAGGTGCTCGCACCTGCTGCCGGAGCCTGGTGCTGGCCCTGATTGCTCAGTGCTGCCTGCAGATGCAAGTGGCATCTGTCAGCTCTGATAGCCCCTGAGAGCTTCTCCACTTCCCCCTGCTCCTAAGGGGCAATTGGGGCAGCAGCTACTACTTGCACCTACTGACGGTGCTGGTCCCACTTGCATCCGCTTCTGGGATTGGCCCCAATCGCTCTGTGTTGTCAGTGGGTGCAAGCGGGGGCTGGTGTTGTCAGTGCATGGGAGCGGCAGTGGTGGGGCTGCTGGCCAATGGGACCAGGGGCCGTGGTGGGAGGAGCTGGGAGGGGATGCAGAGGATGGGCCGAGACCCGCCCCTGTACTTACCATGAGGCTCACAGTTCCTTTCAAGGTGCATGAATTTGTGTACTGGACCCCTAGTATATGCGTAAGTCTCAAGCCAGGGTTCTCTAGAGCTTTTACTGAACTGCAAAAGATTTTTCTTCTTTAAATATGGATCAGAATTTTTTAATATATATTTTTATCAATTTCAGAGAGGAAGGGAGAAGGAGAAACATTAATGATGAGAATCACTGATTGGCTGCCTCCTGCATGCCTCCTACTGGGGATCAAGCCTGCAACCCAGCATGTGCCCTTGACAGGAATCAAACTTGGGACCTTTCAGTCTGCAGGTTGACGCTCTATTTACTGAGCCAAACCAGCTAGGGCTGGATCAGAATTTTTGAAGTCAAAAGATTTTATATAAAACTATGGATTTAGTGCTTCTCTTGAAATACCAGAACTCTTGGTCTTCTTGGCCTGCATTGCTACATAGCAACGATGGGATTGACCTCCTGGCGCCTTTAGGGGGGGCTCACCCTCTCCACATCGCCTGCTTGACCTCTCTAGCTGCTAACCTGAGCTAAAACTGAACGCAGCAGTGGTGAGAATAACCCAAATCCTATGCCCAGAGAAGAATGTGAAAAGTAAGGAGGGCAAAAGCCAGAGATCTACCTGTGTCCACTTACCTTTCTAACTCGGCCTTAAAAAACCACTTCCTGGCTCTGTAAACCTAAGCCCTCCCTCTGCAGTAATCCACGCATGTAGCGGGATTCACCCGCAAAGCTTAGCTTCCTACAACACTACTGTTGAAATAGCACCTGGCAGTCTCATTCATCTTAAATAGGACTAAGGCATAGGCTCACACCCTTTTTTCTTGACTGCATTGAATTACTGAATTGTTCTTATGTTCAACCCCAGATCACTTAGAAAATCCATACAAGACCAATGTATGTTATTTTCTCTCTCTCCATCATGGAACATTAGGAAAATCAAGTTTTCCCTTCCTTTTTCCATCTCTTAACCAGGTCTAATGGTTAATTTGCACAGCTTTGCACCAAACTGGAACCCAGGAAGTTCATGTATGTGCTGGGCCTACTGATCCCTTTCTTGCTCTTTTTTTTAAATTTTTTATTTTTTTAAGCTACCCTGCTTTCATTTTTCCTTCTTTTAGTAAAGAGTAACTCCATTTCCCTTTGGAGAGCCCCAGCTGCTCTACTTACAGATAGATGTTTCTTTCTATTTTATTTTAATTTTTAATGATTTGATATCTGCATACATTGCAAAATTATTGCCACGTAAGTTTAATATTCATCACAACATAGTTACAAATTCTTTTTCTTGTGATGAAAACTTTTAATATTGTTTCATTTGGCAACTTTCCAATATATAATATGGTTTGGTAACTATAGTGACCAGGCTGTACATATTCACTTTATAACTGGAAGTTGGTATCTTTTGACCACCTTCTCCCATTTTCCCTATCCCTACCTTGCATCTCTGGCAACTACCAATCTATCCTCTGTATCTGTGAATTCAGTGTTTTTGTTTTCTTTTAAGAGTTCACAAATAAGTGAGATTACACTGTATTTGTCTTTCTGTGTGACTTATTTCACTTCGTATAACGCTCTCAAGATCCATGTTATCTCAAATGACAGGATTTCATCTCTACAACAATTTCCTTATCCCTTTATCCATCGATGGACACTTAAGTTGTTTCCATACCTCAGCTACTGACATTGATGCTGCAATGAATATGGGAGTGCAGATACCTTTTTGAGGTAATGATTTTGTTTCCTTTAAAAAAAATACCTCAGAATGGAATTGTTGGGTTGTATGGTAGTTCTATTTATAATTTTTTTGAGGAATTTCTATACTGTTTTCCATAGTGGCTACACCAGTTCGCATTCCCACCAACAGTGCACAATGGTTTCTTTTTCTCCATGTTACCACGACTTGTTATTTATTGTCTTTTTGATAATAGCCCCTCTAGTAGGTACAAGGTGAAATCTCACTGTGGTTTTGATTTGCATTTCCCTGGTGATTTGTGATGCTGAGCACCTTTTCGTGTACCTATTGGTCATTTGCTTGCTTCTTTGGAATAATGTCTATTCAGAACCTCTGCACATTTTTTTCCCCATTAGATTGGTGTTTTTTTCTATTAAGTTGTATGAGTTTTTACATATTTTAATATATATTTTGTTAATTTTTTACAGAGAGGAAAGGAGAGGGATAGAGAGTTAGAAACATCCATTAGCTGCCTCCTGCATGTCCCCTACTAGGGATGTGCCCGCAACCTTGACCGGAATCGAACCTAGGACCCTTTCAGTCTGCAGGCCGATGCTCTATCCACTGGGCCAAACTGGTTAGGGCGAGATTTTACATATTTTAGATGTGAACCCCCTATTGACATATGATTTGCAAATGTTTTCTCCCGTTTGGTAGTTGACTTTCCATTTTGTTGATGGTCCCCTTTGCTGTGCAGAAGCTTTCTAGTTTGATGGAGTCCCACATGCTTATTTTTGCTTCAGTTTCCTTTCCTTTTGGTGTCAAATCAGAGCGTGAGCCTTGGATGAGACTAAGCCCATCTTCTGCTCCAGAGATGGGCATGGGCCCTGGGCTTGAGCCATTGAGCACACACCATTCCGTTGGCCACAAACTTATAGGCAGGAATAGTCATAGAACCAACTTGAAGCGATAAGAGCTAATCTTAGTACTTGCCTGGGGTGGCTGGGAAAGAGGCGTGCGATTTCTTTTCTCCTGGAATAAACAGAGGCAGCCTGGAACTCCTGCAGCCATCGTGTCAAGCTGAGAAAGGGGGCAACACCGAGAAGAGAAAAGCCAGGATGTCACTTGACTCCTGAGCCAAGCCACCTGGGGAGATAAATGCCGCCCTTAGACTTTTTATTATCATGAGAGAATGAAGTCTTGTTATCTTTAAGCCATTTATGATTTGGTGGCAGGCTGAATTCTTGTAAGTCAAAAGCATTTGCTTCTGCGGACGTTCATGACCGCTTTAGAAATACTGCCTCTTTGTTTTATGTTGATTCTCAGTGGATCAATATAGTTACATTTGAGTTCTCCGCTCTTTTAAGCTCCCTCAGATTCTTCTCTACCTAATGTCTATAATAATCTATAATAATGAAAGCATAATAGACAAAGCTGGGGCTGTGAGGGCAGAGCCCCTTTCACAAATTTCGTGCATCGGGCCTCTAGGACTATTAATAAACATGCAGATGAATGAAGAAAGCTGCCCATTTAGACAACCTCATGGTTAGACCCCTTTATTAGTCAGGGCAGCCCCCTGCAAATCGTTAACTACCTTCCGCTGTGACAGCTTTGGAGCCTCTGTTTTCCATCTGCTTAAGCAGAACCACTCCTGACACTTGCCCATGTCTGAGCTCTGATGTGCGATGGTGATGTTTGGGTCTTCTTCAGTCCATTCCCCCTGTTTGTCATCTTCTTAGGATGGCTAATGGCTTCTCGTCCATTGAGGTCCCCTTTTCCTTATATTCAAGAACTGTGTTTTTGAAAATATAATTTTGGGAATGCTAAGGGCCTTGGAATAGAAGAGAGAGAGGCTATAGTTTATGTTCACCTTTTTGGATTGAATCAAACATCTCAAATGCCTTCATCAAATGGTTCCATCTTTTTAGTTCAAATTTCGAAGATGGCAATTTTACTCAGTTCGTGTTTGCCTCTGTAAGGACTTAATCACTTTCTTATAAAAAGCCTACTGCATGTTTTTTTTTCCCCCTTCCAGCAATTTTCCTCACTGCTAGAAATAGGTTGTCATCTTTTTTATTATAATCCAGTGTCTTGATTCATGAGCTCCTTTGGAATGGGTTTCCTAGGGATTATACTTTAAAATAAACCAGAGCTGAAATTGGTTTGGCTCAGTGGCTAGAGCGTCAGCCTGTGGACTGAAAGGTCCCAGGTTCGATTCCGGTCAAGGGCATGTACCTTGATTGAGGGTACATCCCCAGTGCGGGACATGTAGGAGGCGGCTGATCGATGTCTCTCTCTCTCTCTATTATTGATGTTTCTAACTCTCTATCCCTCTCTTTTCCTCTCTGTAAAAAATCAACAAAATATATTTAAAAAATAAATAAAATAAGCCAGAGATAAATGAACAGAGGGAAGTGAGATACATCATAAATTATAAACACAAATGAGACCCATAAAATATTGACCTGTCGTGAAGGGGGACTTGATGCTATCTGAGCATGAAGAAATGGGGTTAGCTCCCCACTGTATCTGCCTTCCTGTAGCATGCCACCGTTTGACCTTTTTATTGAAAGATCCTATCATTGGGAATGAAGAGGGACCTATATGTTTTTATTCTCTCCTTGTCTCTATTATGCTCCTTAACACTAAAAGCCTCTGGGAACTATGTCTACAGCATCCCCAGTTTTGACCACTTGCCTGCACCCCTGCAGGTGCAGGTTTAGGAATAACCACAGCGATCCTCTAGAATGTGCTTGGAGCTGGGAGGAGGTAGTACATGGGAAGTGCCTCACCAGGACTGAGTCATGATAGCTGCGAGGCTGGTGTGAAGGAGCCCGCCAGGCATCCACATTTCGGTTAGGGCCAGTTCCTGACCTCTGGAGCACACAGCGCAGGGGTGGAGAGCACTGACTCAGACGGCCTGACCTGAGTTGCCCGCTCCACCATCCCCGGGTCTGTAATCATGGGCATGGTACTCAACTGCTCTATGTCTGTTTCCTCTTCTGTGAAAGGGAGATAATAACAGTGCTTAGTTCATAGGACTATTGTGAAAATTACTAAGAAAAATACACACAAAGCCCTTAGAATAGTGCCTGGCTCACTGTTTATACTAAAATACTAAGATTAATTTCAAGATTGTGGGTTTGCAAAATTCTCTAATTATAAGCGCTCAAGAATATCCCACATAGCTCAATGCCAGCCTAGTAGCAACAGACTCTCCCTGACACCAGGCCCCAATGAAGTTTGATCTCGGTTTTGGGTTATAAACACTGACTTGCCCCCTGGCCACTTTGGAAAGATACAGGGGTAGGAACCATCTGACGTGTGTCCTGATATGTTTCCTTCCTTTGCCCATGGCGGTCCTCATGAATTCAACCCCAGTACTCTCTTCAACTGAGCCCACACCAGGCGGTAGAATTCTCTTCAATGCGGAGTCTGAGTAGCAGAGGTAACCTATTTGTCATCCTTATTGTAGAAACTCAGTGTAATACTGTTTCCACCCTTCAGGAAGGAAATTGAATGGAGGAGGGGCTAAGGCAGTCAGGAAGAGGACAAAGGGTGACATGTTCCCGCAGCATCTGCTAAGCCACTCCCTGCCATTCTTCATTATCCCAGCATGATGATTTGCAAGAACATAAAACAAGCTAATTTTGGAAATTTGTCAAGGCAATATCTCAAATAATATAATATCCAGATTTATACAAGAGCTGCTGTACAAATGACAGTAGAATTTATCTGTGCAACTGGGCCAGGGGATGGAGGGGTGATGGGCTGGCAGTGGTGAGGAGTGGATATTACACAGAATGTCAGTTGGTAGTTTGCTTTATGTGTGGAGACATATTCTTGCATTCATTATTTCAGTTATGGGGAGGCTGATAAACTCTCCATGCAGACATGATAGAAAAGTTTATTAATGAATACATTATTTACTTTTGTAGCATTGTGGTCCGGGCCAAGATATTTGTGCATGGCCTTTGATTAGAAAAAATTTTGAGCCAAAATAAAATTAGAATGCAGTAAAGGGTGAAGAGGAAGTATGGGATGAACGATGTAAGAGTCTCCATTGGCCTAATGTTTAGTGCGACGTGGTGGATGGTGTTATTTCCCTAACTGGTTTCATTTAGCTCTTCCTGTGTCCAGCACTGACACCTTCACCCCATCTCACTTGACCTGATGTCTAAGTGGGCACCTCTGAGGGAAGCACTGATAGTCCTTTGAATAGTGGAAAAGTGGGGTGGGTCTCCTGCAGTGTGGGGCCCTGCCTGTAGCTCTTGTTTCATTTCCCTTTAGTGGGTCTTCTCACTGGTACGGGATCACTGAAGTAGAGGAGTGGCCTGGTGACTGTGACCCTGACCCTCTGGCTATAGTGGATTGGCTGCTCCTTGGCTCAAGCTGAGTTAATCATTTTTTTGTCTCCTAGCAATTTAATATTAGAAGTTAGAGATTTGTACAGAGCATCTTTGCCTATGTGGATACTTGTAAAATAACATCAGAGTTAGGGAGTCACTATCTTGGACTCAGTAGCATTTAAGAGATATCAAGGAGGAGAGAGAAAGAGAGAGAGAGAGAGAAGAAAGAGGACAGAGACAGAAGCAGAGGCAAATAGAGATAAAAAACAAAGAAATAGGTTTCTTCATATTTTTGTTTGTCAGACCTAGTCCCTTTCTGAGGACAGGCTGCATTCTGGGTCAGTAAGACAGGTTGGGTGAAGCTTGCTAGAGAGAACCATAGCCTACAAAAGCCACTATTTTCTAATTCTTATCAAGTTCATCTCATCTTTTTATGATAATTGTGTTGGTGGATCTTAAAATACCAGCCTTCAGATCATAATCACATTCCCAAGTGAAAGATATTTCTCACACCCCGATTAACGAATCAGGGCCTGGACAGCCACATGCAGAAGAATGAGGCTGGGCCGCTATTTTATACCATACACATGAATCAAATAAAAGTGGGTTAGAGCTTTGAACATAAGACCTAAAACCATACAACTCCTAGAAGAAAATACAGGTGCCATGTTTTTGACATTGGTGTTGGCTGTGTGTGTATGTGGGGGGTGGGGGTGGGTAGGGGGGTGCGCGCGCGTGCGCACACGCACATGCAAGTATGCCTTTTTCAAGGTATTTTGTTTGTTTGTTTTGAGTAACATCTTCTCCCAGCTTCCACAGATTTCTGTCCCTGCAAGTTGGCATTCTGTGGTACTTCTTCCCCATTCTTTCCCCTTCAACTCTGTAGATCTGTATTTCACCCCGATTTCACCAGACACCTGCCCAGTCCTGCACATGCTCTACGTCTTCCTGCCACCTGCATGTCCCTGCCAGTCACACCTCTCCCTGTATTCATTCATTCCTGCTCTTGAGATCTCTCATTGGCCCCCTCTTCCTTATGCATTATGGGCAGGAGGAGAAGGACATTACCCATTCTAGTTTGTGTCTTTCTCTAAATGACATACCTCCAAACCCTATACTCTGTAAAGAGAAGAAATCTTTGGGATTTCATTGGAAGGAAGCTCATCCCAAGGGAGGATCTTTCTGAGCAGACCATCACCATCACCCTTTCTAAAGTGTGGCCTGGCCAGAAGGCTGCCCTGCTTCAGCCTGTTTGCCTCTTCCGTGCATGGCCAGACTGCAGCAGATGTTTAGGACAGCTGACCATCACTGATTCTTGTTAAGATTCATCTATATTTTTTCACCTCCACTGTGCTTACTCTCCTCCAGACTCTTGAACTGGCTCAGATGGTTCCAGTGCTTATAGCTTTTATCAGAGATCCATTCTGGCCAAACTTAAGCTTTGTAGCTCCAAGTCCTCTCCATTTTCCCATGTATTCCTGCGGGTAGAGCTGCCATCAACAGGGACCCCACCATTGTTTACCCAATCTTTCCCATCTGGGTGATTTCTGAAAACCTCCTTATCAAAGCCTATGGGGGGTATTCTCAGCTCATATAATAAAATAACAAAAAATATCATGTGATATAATAAAAAGTCTTTGCCACAATAAAGATTTTTTATAAGGAATATTATTTATGTTTTTTTTGTTTCTAAAGCTCTTTAATTATAGCCTACACAGAACTCAAGATCTGTTATGAATGATAAAGGACCATTTTCATTACCTTAAATTTACTTCCCTTCCCATCCAATATACATACTAACCTTTATTACTAGAAGTTATGGCTGTTAGAAGCCAGAGCTATAGAACAAAGTTTACTTCTAGTTAAGATGTGAAGGCAGGCAAGTCGCTGCTCTGTGTATGAGAGAAGGATGAGGAATAGAGAGTGTGTCATTTGGTGGTTCCATGAAAAATACATCATGTTCCTTTTACAAGATAATTTTCTAGGAGTCATTTGCCTACTTTGGTTAGATGTTTCTTTCTGAGGCAGAAAATGAGGGGAAAGAAAAGAGAGGAAAATGGATTGGCTGACAGGTGATGAAGAAATTGAAGAGATGAGAGGGTTATAGACCAGGAAGACAGCAGGTCTCTCAAAAGCAGTAGGATGTGAAATGTCTTCTAAAAAAGAAAAAGAAAACAGATGGCTTGAGTTAAATAAATGATGTTCAGTTACTGCAAAGTACAATTCTCCATTGTCTCCATGTAAAAAAGATAAAACAGTGCTCATTTTGGATGCTTAATAATAAATGTTTTTACCTTTTGCAAAGATCTCAAAGTCCCTCCCTCAACATAGTTAGATTTTGAACGTTCTCTTTCATGGGGTTAAAAGCATAACTTTTATTGATTGGATAGGAAAGTCAAAGGAGTTGCCCCTCATAAAATAATACAGGACAAGGGAGTATTTCTGTAATTTCTCCAGTCCCTCTGTTGGAGGGCCTCTGACTTGTGATTTTACATTTTGTTCCATATACTGTATATTCTTCCATTTTGTGTTCATCAGGATTGTGTTGGTTAAGTATTGAAAACCTAAGCCTGACTTATCTAATCCAAGCAGGAAAACAACAAAACAAAACGGGGAAGGCGAACGACTGCCTTCAGGTTAGGCTGGATCCAGGCATCCTAACACCACCATCAGGTCAATCTATCTCTGAGCACTGGCTATGGGGCCCTTGCTTGGATTATTCTCTGCCGAGCTCTCTCTCCTGCCAGTGGCAAGCTGATCTCCAGAGCTATAGCCCTAAATGGTCCTTAACATTCACAATCCTCTAGAGCAGTGATTTTCAACCTTTCTATTGCCACGACCCTTTAATACAGTTCCTCATGTTGTGGTGACTCCCAACCATAAAATTATTTTCATTGCTACTTCATAACTGTAATTTTGCTACTGTTATGACTCATAATGTAAATATCTGTTTTCCGATGGTCTTAGAAGACCCTGCTAGCAGTTCTTAACCTGTGGGTCATTACCCACAGGTTGAGAACCGCTGTTGTAGAGCCTAATACCAACGAAAATAATTTTATGGTTGGGGGTCACCACAACATGAGGAATTGTATTAAAGGGTTGCAACAATAGAAAGGTTGAGAACCACTGCTCTAGAAGGAAGGTCCATCTGTAGGAAGCATTCTGTTTGGCTGACTGGCATGTGTTCTCACTTGCCATACTTGAATCACACGGAGAAGGGGCAGGAGGTTTCCATTAGGAAGGAACAGAACAGAAGTATAACAGAGGCCAACTGTCTGTAGAGTTTCCCCGGATTAGACCCTTTGTTTCATCTTATCCTCCTAACAGCCATGTCTGACTATTGTGCAGATTGGAAGATGCATAGTACGGATTTCTGATTTCCACAGGAGGTGCCTGTTCTTATGTTGTTCCCTTGCCTGAAAGCACCTGCCCCTCAGCTTGCCTTTATGATACCTGACACCCTCTCCCTGACCTCCTAACCTCCCATAACAGTTCAACAGTTTCCATCATGTGGTCTTCTCTGAAATGTCCTGTGTCTTAGTCTCAGTTTCCCAGCCTTCCTCATACAGAGCTAAGACCATAAGAAAACATCCAAAAGCACAAAACATATGCAAGCAGCTGAGCATTTGTGAGTTCTTCCCAGAAGTCCTTAGGCTTCTGGTCTAGGAAGTCTTAGTAAACTGGCACACACAGAAAAGAAAGAAGAAGAAGAAGAGAAAAGGTTAGAGTGAGGAGTCCAGCATCCTTGGGCAATTCTCTAAGGCAGCGGTTCTCAACCTGTGGGTCGCGACCCATATGAGGGTCGATTGACCCTATCACAGGGGTTGCCTAAGACCATCAGAAAACACAGATATTTACAATACTTCATAGCAGTAGCAAAATTACAGTTAGGAAGTAGCAATGAAAATGATTTTATGGTTGGGGGTCACCACAACATGAGGAACTGTATTAAAGGGTCGAGGCATTAGGAAGGTTGAGAACCACTGCTCTAAGGGGTAATTCTCCTTTCTTCTCCCTTGGTGGTGCCGGAAACCAATAATTGTCTCGCTAATAGAAAGTGTGGAGATGGAACCCAGAAGGCTGGTCAACCTTGAAGCTCTGAAAGGTCTAAGCCAGCCACCCCCTATCTAATTGAGACAATGAACTTCCCCATCAAATAATCATGTAAATCCTTACTGAAAAAAAAAAAATCTACCTGTTACTGGAATTGCCTGCTTCAGGGCAAAGGGTGTATCCCAAACCTGAATAAAAGGGATGGCAAGGCCAAAGGAAAGAGGTAGTCTTCCCACTAGAGCAGCGGTTCTCAACCTGTGGGTTGCGACCCCTTTGGGGTTCGAACTATCCTTTCACAGGGGTCACCTAAGACTATTGGAAAACACCTATTTCCCATGGTCTTAGGAACCAACACACTGCTCCTCGGTGTAGCAAAGTGTAGCAATGTAGTTTACTGTTGTTATATTAAGACTGTTACCCATGTTATACCACGATTCAAGACAAAATTTCATTTATTTGTAATTAGAAATAAATATTTCACAATATATAATTACATATTGTTTTTGTGATTAATCACTATGCTTTAATTATGTTCAATTTGTAACAATGAAAATACATCCTGCATATCAGATATTTACATTACAGTTTATAACAGTAGCAAAATTACAGTTATGAAGTGGCAATGGAAATAATTTTATGGCTGGGGGTCACCATCACATGAGGAGCTGTCTTAAAGGGTCGCAGCATTAGGAAGGTTGAGAACCACTGCACTAGAGGAAGGCTCCCGCCTGGCCCCCCAGTATCGCCAAATTAATGCTTTTCTAGTCTCTCTCTTCATTTGCGTGCGGCCTCCTCCAGAACCCGAACCCTGAACAGGAACCCTGAACCATGCGGGACGTGAAAGAGGTTCCCACAGGTGGTGCTTGGAGAAATGACCGTCTCGTTTTGTTAAAGAAATACAGTAACAACTCGTATGTCCTATAGCCCTTTTAGTTTTTAAACTAAGGACACCGGCACACAGGTGGGAGTCTGGTGATGTGTTTTCATGCTTTTATGAGTCACTGGGACATTCACAGTCTGGAAAATCCATAGGAATCGAATTTAGCAAATAAAAACATTTCTAGCACAGACAAGGAGCACAGAGTCAAAGCTTATTAAAAAGTTAAAGACACAGCATCTAAAGGAAGTACTAAGATTGAAGATTGAAACCTTGAAAATGAGAATGTTATTGTTGACAGGTCTTTGGTGTATTTTCCATGGGTGGGCTGAGAGAGTCTGGGCTCTCTTAATGAGACAGGTCTCAGGGTGGGGGCATGTGTCAGAGAATAGAATGTCAGAGAATAGAAAACCAAGTCCCTGTTGGACCTCTGGATATCATAAAAGTCTCAAAAGGTCCCACTTATTGCTCTTTTCGTGCCCATATGGAACTGACTATAGCACTGTGAGAAAGATAACTGACTGGCGTCGAGTCACACAGACTGAGTTTGATACCTGGTTCTACCATCTCTTAATTTCTAGATTCAATTTTCCCATCTTTACAAATCTGAGTACAGTAATACTCCCAAATAGATATACCCAAGTCATCAATGAGAGAATGTATGAGGGCATTCTGCACAATGTCTAGAGGCGATTAATCACAAGGAACAACAACAGCCTGTAATTATTGGAATCGAGAGTCTAGGTCAGTGGTCGGCAAACTCATTAGTCAACAGAGCGGCAAACCGCTCGCGAGCCACAGTTTGCTGACCACTGGTCTGGATCAACTGAGCACTCAATAGGCTGGTGATGATGGTATTGCCATACATTTAACCCCCAACATGGCCCCACCCCTCAGCTATATATTTTTGGACAGCACATTTCATAGATACTCTTTGAAATCTGGAAACCAAAAAGCTTAAAAAACAAAAACAACATCAAACAAGCAAATGAGCACAGTCTATAAGGAACAATGTACAGGCAGAAAATCCTCTGACCAACCATTAGAATTTCATTTCTCAGGCATTACATTGGGCCACAGAGCTATATGGCAGCAGAGTCTAGATTAGTTCCTACAACTCTATACCCCTAGTTAAGTTGTCTGTGAATAGCATAACTCCATAACTGTTTATTCCCCCTTCCCCCAAAACGTGGCCACAAACCCATGGAGAGATCTCCTTAACAGAGTTGTCCAGGAGAACACAAGGAGAGCCAGTCCTGACAAAATCACTGATAGAAGAAGAGACCAACAGCACGTGAACGGGTGAGAAGCCGGCCAGCACCCTCTGTCCTGTGTAAAGAGGGAGGCACTCTCAGCTGCTTGCTCCCTGTGAGTCTGTAGACATCATCGGTTCCTTTTAGAGTTCAGTTCAGTTGTTTCTGATCCAGAAAATATATTTTATGGGCTAACACTTTATATGTCAAAAGTTATAAAAAAATTTCAGCACCTGCCACTTACAAAATTTGCCTTCTCAAGGGAAAGCTGCTTCTTACTGAAGAATGTTAGCTAAAAGAAATATAAGAATGATGAAATTAGAAAAATCACCATTTTGCAATGATCAAGATAATAATTATTCAGGCAGGAATCACTGAATGCTGTCAAACCATTAGGCTAAAGTTTATTGGGAAACAGCATGTTCACATAATCTCAATAGATTACTTATTAATTTCAAGGGGAGAAATATTTACAATAAAGGATTCTGTCCTATGTGAACTTAAACCATCTGAGGCTCAGAGAGGGTCAGTAACGTCTTAATGTCACATATCTAGGAGTTGGAAGGACTAAGATGAGAGTTCAGATCTCCAATGAGAGTGTTGGTCATTTTGTCAATGTTTTATATAGAGAGGAATCTGCCCAAGATTAATTTCACGAAGGTCAATTGCTAAAAGAAAAGTTTGGAAACCATGAGAATAAATTATACCTAAAGTCCTTCGAAGACTAGCACCGAGAGCTTCTGTGGCCCAGGCAAGAGAGGGTCTGGCCAGTGTTGCTGAGGTCTTGAGTGTGCCTTATTTGGAGTCAAAAGCTGCCTTATCCTGCAATTCTCTCCCTAAAATTAATAGCATTTCAAAACTCCAATATCAGAGGCGACCAGGAAGTTACACAATAATATACCACAGGAGAGGGCATTGCTTTCTGATCCTCCAGGCATTTGTCTTAGGTGCTGACACAGAACATTTGATTATTCGCTTCACTATCTTATGGAGAATGGCAATAAATGCTAATATGCATCAGGGAATCACCTGGCCTTCCTCTAACTCTGAGACCATGCTCCATGCAAGCACAGCCTGCAGGGCATGTAATTTCTATCACTCAATACACCATGTCATAAGGGTCACACTGTTGACCCTAGGAATAACCTTGGATCAAAATTTATGAGTTGAGGTCCGTCCTCAGAGTCACAGTTTACTCGCCAAATTGGGTAACTTAACTTTCTTGGCAGACTGAAAATACCTCAAATGTTTTTCCTATAAGAGGAAAAATATTCTAGAAGAAAAAGAGATCCTAAAAGGTAATGGAGTGGCCTAGGGAAATTATTCAGTGAGTGCTCCTATGATAATGATCATGGGTCTCCTTAGCTGGCCACAGCAAAACAAAGTCTTCAACTGAGGAAGTGCCTATGAGCGATTTGTTTTCTGCAGCATTATCTCATCTTTGCTTTCTACGTGGGGAAAGGCAGAATAACAGCATGCATGCCTTACGCCCAGAATCATGAATATGCTACCTTCTATGGCAAAGGGATTTTTTAGATGTGATGAAGAACTTAGAGATGGGAAGAGTACCTTGGCATAGCCAGGTGGGCCCAGTGTAATCACCAGTCCTTAAAAGTGGAGAACTTTTCCAGGTGAGGTCGGATGGCTTGGAGGAGGGAGAGAGGGGCAGTGAGAAAGGAATGCAGGCAGCTTGCAGAAGCTGGAAAAGGCCAGGGAAGCCATCCTCACCTGGACCCTCCAGCAGGGAATAAAGCCCTGCCGACACCTTCATTTAAAAATATATATATTTTATTGTTTTTTTACAGAGAGGAAGGGAGAGGGATAGAGAATTAGAAACATCAATGAGAGAGAGAGACATCAATCAGCTGCCTCTTGCACGCCCCCTACTAGGGATGTGCCCGAAACTAAGGTACATGCCCTTGACCGGAATCGAACCTGGGACCTTTCAGTCCGCAGGCCGACGCTCTATTCACTGAGCCAAGACCGGTGAGATTCCATTTGGGATTCTGACTTCCAGAACGGCAAGATAACACGTTTGTGTTGTTTAAATTAAACCAGAGTCATTTGTCACAGTGGCAACACAAAATGAATACGCCATCTTTCGAGACCTGTGCTTTTTTCATTAGAATAATATATGTCTGACTTTTCACTTTTATCTTTTGTGCCCAGAAAATAATTCCTTCCTACTTTAGTGACACACCCCCTAGTCCTTCAAAATGAATTCACTGTGTTCGCCTTGAATCTAAGAATTTGAAGGCAGCTCCTCCATCCTCTGGTGCTGTATGGGATAGAATTTCTCCTATATATCACATCTCCGAGCTCCTCATATTTAATTTGGCTCACCTCTCTTCCTTTAACCTTCAGAAGTTTGTAGCTACAGAATTGTCACCAGGTGATTTCTGGAAGACTGCTATTCTTGTAAAACTGCCCGCTCTTTCCTAGGTTCTCCTGATAATGTGCCTGAAAACAGGGCCACGTTCATTGGGAATCATCTCATGTGCTCGGCCACGCTAAAACTCTATGAAATTACAGTACAAAAAAATGAACCTAAAAGAAATCATGCAAGTGGAATAGTTAGTGACAACGACAGATATTTTTGAATGTATTTTATTTTATTTTTTAAAATATATTTTATTGATTTTGTACAGAGAGGAAGGGAGAGGGATAGAGAGTTAGAAACATGGATGAGAGAGAGACATCGATCAGCTGCCTCTTGCACGCCACCTACTGGGGATGTGCCCGCAACCAAGGTACATGCCCTTGACCGGAATCAAACCTGGGGCCTTTCAGCCCGCAGACCTATGCTCTATCCGCTGAGCCAAACCGGTTTCAGCTGAATGTATTTTAAAGACATGACTAATCCCTGGGGTGTACATCTGAAAGAAATATAATATTGTATGTCAACTGTAACTGAAAAGTAAAAGAAAGATAAAAAAATATGACATGACTTCAAACTTTGAGATAATTCTCAAAGCTGTGATTAAAAATGAATTTAAATTACAATGTAGTTAAAAGGTAGAACAGAGCGCCTTATAGAATCTCACTGGACTAAAAAACCCCTGTGGAAGTAACCGTCTTCTGCACGCTTAGATATGGTTTATGGCAACTATATTGTGCGGGAGGAACAATAACAAAGTTTACAGCTCAGTGAAAACACCCAAATTGATTTAAGCTCCTTTTCATTGGAGCATACATTTATGACAGCTACCACTGGCAAGTCAGAGCTTAATTTTCTAACTTATTTAAGAATCACAAAGCTGTTTGCTTTCTCCTCTAGAGAAACCTCCCAGTCGTTTGCATTGGCGGTAGCATATATTGCCTCGGCGAAGTCTGAAGTAATGAAAATTGTTTCTCCTGGAGGTGAAATGGCTGAGGATCATTGCAGGGGAAAGACAGTAAGTGCCCCAGAGGTGATGTGGCCATCAGAAATGTTGACGGGATCTTAAAAAGAACCAACTGCATTCTCTCCTTTGTTCCTTGGTGCTATTCTATCCACATCTGGAGGACTGATTTCAGGCCACTCTTGATGAAGGCCTGAGATGGGTCCAGATGAACTCGGAGGACAGGGATGTCTCTCTACCATCCATGTGAGGAACAGCTGGAGGCATTAAGGCCACCTCCCCTGGAGAAGAAAAATGTCGGCTGGTTCAAACAGCCGAAAGGATGGCATGTGGAGAAAGAGTTTGAGTCCTGTCTTTCTGAAAGGAGGAAAAGTGGGCCAGTAGGTAGGCATTGCATTGAGGTTGATCTAAGTTCCTTATAAAGAAAGATTTCCTGGGACCAGAACTCCCTGAAGATGAAGATGATGAGCACTCTCTCTCTCTCTATCCCTAGAGCTGATCAAGTGTAGCCAAGAAACCTGTAACTGTCAGGATCCCTGAGTTGCTTTGCTCCACGTTGCACCCTCTCTGCCTGATGGAGTGAGATTGGGCATCTGCTGCAACGAAGGAGTTCAGGTCTCTATTCCCAGAGCCTGATGCCCAAAGGGTGCAGGGGACAATCAGGTGGCTCGGGATCAGTGATGGCACCCCTAGGTCACCCCTCCTTCTGCCCATGGAAGATATTCACAGTTGTCATAGGACTCTCTTCTGTTGCATAAGTATAACATCAGACTCCCTAACACAATATGCTGCCATGCTTAGGACTGGCACAAGATGAAATCTGTCATCTCTGCTTTAGGACTTGGTTGGTGTGTTGTTTACTACCTCGTCGGCTCCAAATAGCTCTCGTGCTCTTAGTGACGCGTGTGTGGGGATTCTGCAGGCTGTGTTTCTGCTTTGCCAGCTGGACCACTATTTGTTTAGACGGATGCTATAAGGCAGGAGGAAAAAGAAGGGACTTTTTCTTTCCTTCTTATTTTCTCTGGCTTTCTGCTTTCTTTCTGTAGTAGCAGCTCCATCCAGTTTGCAGTTTTCCCAGGGCTCTCAGAAACAGCCTTGTGGTAGTCTCTTCAGGGACTTTAGAACCTCCCAGTCAGTGGGTCCCCTCAAAGGTCTGAATTTCAACTGCATGGGCCCTCCTCCAGCTTCTCAGTATTAATTATGCCTACGCTTTCCCTTTTTATTCCCCAACCCTACGAGTAGTACCTCTTCCTGCAATTGCCACTGGTGTGATATTTGTCTTTTCAATCTTGTAGCTAATTAAAAAAGTCTTTAATTTCTCTGTTCAAAGAACTGGTATCTCCCCTCAGTGCCATTGTCCATCTTTCTGACATTCTCTTCCTCCCTTCCCTCCCTGGTGACCCCGCGACCCCGCTAATCCTGTCCAGGTGTTAGCTGATAATGAAGTTTAGTACCTGCCACCACAAGTGGTTGCCTACATTGTGCACGGAAAAACTCTAGGGGGCGCCATTCACATTGTTATCGACATTGATTTCTACTAGTACATTGGTGATCATTTCCTAGCAGTTGAGGGACAAAAGGCATTTTAAAATGCACACTAAACTAGTGATGTTTTAGCTTGTAACTAATTAGGCATAACTATTTGATTTGATTACAGACACAGCTGTAAGGAACTTTTACATCATCCGGTCCAAGCCTCTTATGTTAAAGCTTAGCAAATTTAAGTTATCAGAAACGATGGAGGAGCTGACACTGGGCCTCTCAGGGACTTACTTGGACTTGGACTTGGACTTAGAACTTAGCACATCTGACTCAGATAGCCACATGCGTGGGAGAATGTACAGAACAGACATTCGTCCTTTAGACAAGAGGCCAGTCCTGAGCCAGGTTCCAGTAAAGCACTGTGGCTCTGCCATCCCACCTCCTCTCTGACTCCTTTGGCTGGGAAGTTACGAATGGGTCTAGGCCAGTGGTCGGCAAACTGTGGCTCTTGAGCCACATGCAGCTCTTTGGCCCCTTGAGTGTGGCTCTTCCACAAAATACCACAGCCTAGGTGAGTCTATTTTGAAGAAGTGGCTTTAGAAGAAGCTTAAGTTAAAAAAATTTGGCTCTCAAAAGAAATGTCAGTTGTTGTATTGTTGATATTTGGCTCTGTTGACTAACGAGTTTGCCGACCACGGGTCTAGGCCAAGCATGTCAAACTTGTGGCCAGCGGGTCACATGCCTACACTCTAGGCTGCTAGTAGGTGAGAGAGAAGTTCTGGAAAGAAGGCTCCAGAAGATATTGTGGGTGTTGCTGATAGAATGGGATTTAAGAACACTTAGGCTGTTAAAATATCCCTTTATGAGTGTTAGAAAGATGGCAAAAGTAATGGAGAGAGATTGGCTTCTATAGCCATATGCAGTCTATGTGTTCAGGAGTTGATGAGTTTTATGCTGAGTAAAACTGTTGATGCCTGAATGTGATATCAGTCAATGCCCGTAATAGTATAATACATTACAATGCAGGGTAAAAGTATAATACAGTAGTTATAAAGTGATTATAATTTTACCAAAAAAATTATGAGCAAAAGGATCTGAAGAAAACAAGGATCTGGAAAATTTGAGGAATAACACAAGTAACATGAATCAAGATTTGTGAAATGAAGAGACTGAGTCTCCACCACACACAGAGGCAAGCGTTTCTGCCTTCAGTGTAGGAAAGGCCCAGTGGAAGAAGAGAAAACAGGATTAAATCACACCTGTACTTCTGATCCCAGTATGTATGCAACTGTGATGATCTCAATTCTAAGCTTCCTGTGGGTAAAATGTAATTGTTTTTCATAATTGCTACCACTTCTTGTATCAGGTAGTCTACTAGGCACCTTGTACACATGAACTTATCATTTTAACCCCCTAAACAAGTCATATTCCTCTCTTCAGAGATGAGGACAATGCAGTTCCCAGAGGCCAAGTCTTGTCTAAGGTCTCAGCAGGCAGTGGTGGCCAGGATTTGGACCTTGGTACTCTGATGCCAAAGCCTGCTCTCTTCCCATCACCTCCCATTGCCATGTCTGCTTCTCTTACTCACGATCTAGTTTTTGGAGATATATTTAAAGACTGCCTATGGCTTTCAGCCGAACTGTTGATTCCAATGCAGACCCACAGGGCCTTCCACCACATCTCTCTGTGTAGGTGGAGTTGGGGCAGGAAGTGGAGTGATGGAACAGCCTATGAATGGGGCAGCTGATTCTGCCTGTGCCTTGATTAATGGAGCTGTATCGTTTGTCATCACTAGTATAATGTGCACACAACTCGATGGCTAATGGCCTTTCCCCCCACCAAGATGCTAACCTTTGATTTGGTCTTTTAAAACGAGCAGCTGCCTTCATCAGAGTTGCCTTTACTAAAAGCTTTTAGCTTTTTACATGCACACAATGGCCACAAAGAGTCTTCATGGCTCTTTATTTTGGTTTTAAATGGCAGAAAGCTTTTCACGTTGTATCTAGTGCATGAGAGAAGCTTGAAGGCTCCAAAGGGCTGAGCTGTGAAAGAATTGGCTGTAGCTGTGGGTTTCTCAGTCCTGAAGATGCTCCCAAGACAGGAGAGGCTATCTTCATATCCATAATCATCTCTGTCCCCTCCAGCTTATACTGTAGAGAAAGTGAAGGGGTAGGAGGCTTGATGTGGGAAGGGGCCCAGGAATGGACTTAAAGTACACCAAGAGAACAAGAGGAAACTCCCATCAAGTCAGAATCTGGATTCCGATGTGACCCAGCACCAGAGTGAATGTCTTGGCTGGTAAGGACAGATAGCCTACAAGTCGGTGTTGACATAGAATAGGATCATGGTGAGCAGGTAATGCAGGAGAAGTGCTCTCTTGAGGGTTGCAGACCTCTGGGTCCATCACACTACCATAAATGTTTCTCTATTCAAATCCATTTGAAAGTTAGAAGAACAATAGCAGAAAGTTCATTAGAGAAAGAAATGAAGTTCATAAACTTGATAAAAACTAGTTGTATTGGTTGTCACCAATTAGACTGAGCCAGCCTTTGGATAAGGAATAATAAGGCCAACCAGACAGAGAGCAAAGAGGCACCCAGGGAATTCTGTCACCTCCTGTTATGTGGGAGATGACTGACAAAGTATTAGCAGAGACTCTGGCCTTTCAATATCATTTTAGAGGATCAAGCTTTCTTAGTAAAGTTTTCTAAAATATGGTTTGAAAGAAAAAAGTAGGTAATGAAGAGGAGGAAAACTCCAAAGTTGTGTGGAACTTCCCTCTGGTAGACCCTGTTATCTTTTTCCCCTACCACAGAGACTCTAAAATGTAAACCCTCAAATTTCAAATCTATCTTGTAGAAAGGGGAGGCCATACGACACAGTTCTGGCCAATAAGTCTTAAACAGAAGTGTGCTGTTTCCATCCCTTCGTCTCCTTCCTGCTGGAATGTAGATGTGAGATCTGGAACATCACCGCCTTTAATGGATCATGAGGTAACAATGATGAGGACAAAAGCTCATGCATCAAGGTTGACAGATGGAAAGGAAGAAACAGTCTGGCAACCTGATGGATCCTTGATGGTATCAATGAGCGATTATACTAGTCCTGGATGGCTGATGAGCTAGTTTTTATGAGGAAAAAAAAAAAGATTCACTAAATATTTAAGCCAAGGGGTCAGTTTTCAGTTGCTTATAGCCAAACACTTTTTTAACTAAAATGTTACCTAAGCCTAATATTTAAAACTTACTATATGGGCCAAAATAATGTTTTTCCCCTCAACTATGTTTTAATACAGTCTCTTTCTCAAAGAGCTGGCAAAGTGATTTGATTGAGAAAAGCCTTCTGTTTTCTACAAATGATAGCAGGGCAGTTTCTACTTTCCTTTTTCTTTAAAAATGTTTTTTTCCCCTGTAGGCTAGTTGTCAGTGCTGCTCTGATTCACTCTCTAAAAGAAACTCAAATGTGTAAGTCTTAGCGCCTCTTTTAATGAACTCAAACCCCAATCCTCTATGTTGGAAAGGGAAGAAGACTTCTTCATGATGGCAGGAGGAAGATGTCTCAAAAATAAAAGTCATCTTGGGGCTCAGGGATCAGGTGTCTGTCCAATCTGTCGAAGCAGAGGGTCTTGTTCATTATTTGCCTTGTGGCTCAGGATGTGATGTAATTAAGGATACAAATAAGCTTCCTTACAGAAGTCTCTAAGAAAGCTGTATGTTCTGTTGAAATGATTGTAATAAGAGTTGCCGTTGCTGGCATTTTGAAGCCCAATGGCTTATTTATGTGGCTAAAGTCTCTCAGCACTATTTGTCGCTTCATTCTTGAGACTTGCTAGAATCTTCCATCTGCATGCCACTTCCTGAGGTGTAAAGGATCATGCTAGGTTCTCAGTTGCGCATAATTTTGTTAACACCCCTCACTCCACTTCCTCTCCCCACCCCCACCCCCAGAACATTTGGCAATGTCGAGACATTTTTAGTTGTCATAGCTGGCATCTCATGGGCAAAAGCCACAGATGCTGCTTAACATCATGCACAGGACAGTCCCCTGTCTACTCCCCACCTTCAACTCTCTATCTCTAGCAAAGAATCTGTCAATAGTGTCAAGGCTGAGACATTCTGTTCTGCTTAATTGTGTATTTTATTACTTTATTATCACTCTCTATCATACTCAGGAGCTAGAGCACATGACTGTTTTCATATAAGTTGTGAGCTACATTTGCCTTTATATATATCAGAGCAAGAAAACTCAGGATCTTGGGACTAACATCCAAGCTTCCAGAATCCTATCTAATAAAAGAGCAATATGCAAATTGACCATCACTGCAACACACAAGATGGCTGCCCCATGTGGACACAAGATGGCTGCCACAAGATGGTCAGCAGGGGAGGGCAATTGCAAGGGACCAGGCCTGCAAGGGAGGGCAGTTGTGGGTGATCAGGCCAGCAGAGGAGGGCAGCTATGGGGGACCAGGTTGGCAGAGAAGGGAAGTTGGGGGTGACTGGGCCTGCAGGGAAGAGCAGTTAGGGAGACCCAGACATGCAGGGGAGGGTAGTTAGGGACAAACAGGCTGGTAGGGAAGCAGTTAGGCATCAATCAGGTTGGCAGGGGAGTAGTTAGGGGGTGATGAGACTGGCTGGCAGAGGCGATTAGGGGCAATCAGAAAGGCAGGCAGGCGAGCTGTTGGGAGCCAGCAGTCCTGGATTGCGAGAGGGATATCTGACCCTCCCTTGAGGGCTCCCAGATTGAAGAGGGTGCAGGCTGGGCTGAGGGACACCCTCCTTCCCCAGGCATGAATTTTGTGCACTGGGCCTTTAGTATAAAAATAACGTTCTAAGAGGAATTATGAAAAAAGGTAACAAGAGCAAAAGGCATGGTACCCGCCCTGATACAACATGCATTTGGATGAGAGTCTTCCCTCATGCCCGGAGCTGAATGGGATTGGGACTCTTCTCTTGCAGGCCCTGGAGAAAGATCGCCCCTCTCTGTTGGCTCTCAGCCCACATAAAATGACTGCTATTTATCAAGTACTGGCCCTTTCCTCCAGCTGGGTTAGAAGCCCCTTGAGGATAAGGAATTCACCTACCATCTCTCCAATCCCTAGCCTAAGTGGTGCCTTTCGTCTCGTGGTTTCTCAGCACTAAAGAGCTGTTGCAAAATATAAGGCAATAGAATGCAGCTTCTTTAACAAAATCTGACTCACAGTAAGAATGCTGGTGATCTGGGAGCTGTGAGAGAGAAAGGAAGGATGTTAGTGCTTTATCATCTTTCTAATAGTCATTAAAAACACAGTCATACAATGAGAAATAGATCATTTATTTGGATTACAAACAACCTATTGCTAACAAAATGTATTCTGAAGTGAGGCAATTTCCTTCTTGTACCAGGCTGCTAGCTAAGGAAGTCGGGCTTTGATTTCTCTCTTCTCTGTCACAAATGTTAACAATTTTGTTTAAAGGAAACAACATTAATAATTTATCAGAAATGAACTGAATATTTTCTTCTGTTATTTGCCAGAAGGCAGTGGCACTGTCTTACTTTAAAATCAATCTTTTTAAAAAAAAATTAATTTATTTATTGGGTAAGGCAGTGGTCAGCAAACTCATTAGTCAACAGAGCCAAATATCAACAGTACAATGATTGAAATTTTTTTGAGAGCCAAAAACTGACTTCTGTGCATGGGCCATGAAGTTTAAATCACATTGTAAGTGCACACCTACATATGGTATTTTGTGAAAGAGCCACACTCAAGGGGCTAAAGAGCTGCATGTGGCTTGAGAGCCACAATTCGCTGAACACTGGGTTAAGGTATTTCATATTTGTCCTCATCCCCCCATTACCTTCCCAAACCCCACCCCCACTCATGCCCTCCCTCCTCCCCCCACCGTTGTCTGTATCCACTGGTTAGGCTTATATGCATGCATACAAGTCCTTTGGTTGATCTCTCTCTTTTACCCCCACCCTCCCCTATCTTCCCTCTGAGGTTTTATAGTCTGACTGATGCTTCCCCGTCTCTGGATCTGTTTTTGATCATTAGTTTATGCTGTTCATTACTTACCATAGACGAGTGAGATCATGTGATATTTATCTTTCTCTTGACTGGCTTATTTCACTTAGCATAATGCTTTCCAGTTCTATCCATGTTGTTGCCATTGTAATTATGGTATGTCTTGGTGTGGGTCTTTTGGGATTCATCTTGCTTAGGACTCCTTGTACTTGAGTAACTTTTTTCTTCCCCATATCAGGGAAGTTTTCTGTCATCATTTCTTCAAATAAATTTTCCAATCCTTACTGCTCTTCTTGTATGTCTGGAAGCCCTATTATACGTGTGTTATTTTGTTTTGCATAGTCCCAAAGCTCCCTTAGGCTCTCCTCCTGCTTTTTATTTTTTTCTCTAGTTGCTGTTCAGATTGGGCTTGTTTCTGTACCTGGTCTTCTAACTCACTAATTCAGGACTCTGCTTCTTCTAGTCTACTGTTGAATCCTTCCATGGTGTTTTTGATTGTAGCTATATAATTTTTCATTTATTCCTGATTTTTGCATAGGTTGTTGATTTTTTCACCCATCCAGTGTATGAACTGTATGACCATTATTCTGAATTCTTTTTCTGTCATGTTGCATGCTTTCATTTCACTTATTTTCTTTCTTGGAAATTCCTCCTTTTCATTCCTCTAGGGATTACTTCATTGTCTCCCCATTCTGAGTACCACCAGAAGGTTCAAATGTCAAGTTGTGCAGGCCTGGCCCATGTGCAGTGGGAGTTTTGCACCCCCCAAGTGTCACTGAAGAGCTCTGACACCAAGACGTGTGGTTGCTGTGGGTTGGTGGGAGCCATGCTCACCCTGGGTCAGAGTCACAGGCACTTACTGTGGCCTCGTATGTGCACCTAGAATCAGGAACTTAGTGTGGTCTGTGCCATATTGAAACAGAGGACCCACTGCCATGTGCCCCAAATCAAAATCCTCTATTGCATGTCAGGAGTCAGAGGCTCCCTGTTTCCATACTGAGAATCAAGTCTCTGTTGTTTGGTGCTACCTCACACTGAGAATCAGGGTCCCTCTGTGCACATGCACCAAGAATTGGAGTCACTGGCTTTTAGTGTGAATGTCCTGGGAATCAGGGATCCCAGGCGCATGCAATGAGGAACAGAGTCTAGTCACTGGTGCTCATTGCTGCCTCTTGCATGAATATTCAGGATCCCCAATCTGCTTGGGAGACCGTGTGCTCAGACACACTGTGTTGGCAGGAGGTCCACTTCTGCCCTGCGGTAAACAGCCTTTTGTGTGCGCTTGCCCTGAATCAAGGTCAGGTGGCACTGCCACTTAGTGTGGGTGTGGGGTCTGGTCATGCGGCTGTGCACAGTGGAAAACATACTCCCCAAGTCCACGCATCCAGGTTCAAATTCAGCACAGCCTCTCTGCTAAGGTGCAGGGTCTGGACATGGGAAACCAACTCCCTGGGTTTGCATCCCCAGGCTCAAATTCAGCACTGTATCCCTGCATGGGTGCAGGATCTGGTCACAGAAAACAATGTCCCCAAAGTCGTGCACCTATGCTCAAATTCAGGACTGCCTCCCTGCCTGGGCAAGGAGACTAGTCACGGGAAACAAATTCCCAGAGTTTGCAAGTTTGGGCTCAAGTTCAGCACTGTCTCCTTGCCCTGCCTGGGTGCAGGATCTGGTCGTAGAAAACCACCTTCCTAAGGATGAGCAAATAGGCTCAAATTTAGCTCAGTCTCCCTGTCTGAGTGTGGAGATGAGTTGCAGGAAACAAACTTCCTGTGTCTGACACCAAAGTTCAAAGTCAGACAGAGACATACTGCTTTGTGTGTGCAGAAAGTCTTACTGTGCGGCTGGGGTCTGGTAGTTTCTATGTCGCTGCCATGGGGGTTGCAGGGGAGAGGGACTGGCTTTGTGACTCACAGAAATCTGTGGCTATGGTACCTGGAGTCTTGATTTCCCTGGGTCTGAAGCAGTGATCGCAGGTCTTTAACCAGTGTGGCTATAGGGTCCTGGTTTGCTTCTGAGACCAGACTGGGCATTGGTGAGGTTAGGATTCTAGTCTCAAGCAGTTCTGTTCTTCAAGATGGCATGGTCTCTGTGCTCTCACTGTCCTTTCCAGAGTGTTTGTGGTGGCACCGGGGTTTTGACATCTAAGACTGCAAATGAAAGTCTGTCTGTTCCCTAACTTGGTTTTAATTTGTCTTCAACCATAAGATCATATTCTTTCGATGTTCATTATACCATGAATGAGTTGTTGCCATATTCCTTGTCTTACCACACAATTTCTGAAATCTGATGGAAAATATTACTAATAGATATTAAGTAAAATGTAGCACTTATCCTTAAGACTAATAAGTAAAGGAATATTCTTTAACCAAATAAGGTCAGTATTCTGGGTCTGTCTGAAGAGAATTTATTCCATTTGTTTCTGAATACATTTCTCTCTTGTCACAATAAATTTATCAGAATATAATAGTTTTCATGCATTGCTACTTGGAGTTTATTTTTAGTGTAAAAAATAGACTTTATTTTGATGAAATATGGACAAACCTTGTTCTTAAAATTGGACCTTGTGAAAATCAATTTATGTAATCCAGGATTTGTCTTCATTTGGAGTTCCTCTCTCCTGCTTTATGGCCCAGAACACTTTGGCTGAATATGACTATTATTATTATTATTATTATTATTATTATTATTATTATTATTTCTGTATACTGTATGTAGAAGCATAACTCTAATTAGAATCTTGGGTGTGGGATAAGACAGCCCTGTGCTCAAATCCAGTCACTTCTAGAGGGTGGTAATCAGTAAGCTACTCAATTTCTCTGAGCATCATCTTTCACAAAATGGGGTAAAAAAGCTACTTTATAGGGTTATTGGGAGGATTAAAAATCATGCATTTGAAGCACCCCTTACAAAATGAGGCCTCTGTAAATAGTATTTATTTTTATTTTCAATTAGGAATGTTCTCCAACCTCAGCTTTGTGGCAGGCTTGTTTTTGTAATTGTTTTTGTTTTTGAGAGGGTGGAGGAGGACTCCTATGAACACAGAGCACCCAGGGTGAATATATGTTGAATTGACTTCCTTGGCTCAATTTCTGTATAAGGAAACTTTCAGTGTTCTCCACTTCAGAAATAATTCAATTTGTTTTTAAATTACTTACGAACATAGAAAACATGCCCCCACTCAAGACCATGCTTTTTCAGAATACACTCAAATGCAGTGTTCTACACTGACATTTCATTTTTCATAACTTCTCCTGGGAGAACACATTAAAACTATTTGAATAATGTCCATATTACTTCATTTATTAAAAAAAATTTTTTTTTGTTAATCCTCACCTGAGGATATTTTTTCCAGTTTTAGAGAGAGTGGAAGGAAGAGAAGAGAAGAGAAGAGAAGAGAAGAGGAGAGGAGAGGAGAGGAGAGGAGAGAGAGAGAGAGAGATGAGAGAAACACATCGATTGGTTGCCTCCTACACACACCCCAAAGAGGGCCAAGGTTGGAACCTGCAGCCCAGGTATGTGCCCTTGTCTGGGAATCAAACCCATGACCATTTGGTGCACAGGCTAATGCACTAACCACTGAGAAACACTGGCAAGGACCATACAATTTCAGCATTTAGACTTTATTCTTCACAATTCATTAATCTATATATATAAAAAGCCAGCAACCAATTGGAATGTCGGAAAGACCCATTGCTATGATGCCCACTGTGGCCAGTCAAGTGCCCCGATTGGGGGCAGGGCTAGTCAGCCAACCTCCCATGGCCTCTCCCCCCCACTGGCCTGGCCCCCATCAGTCCCCATCAGAGCAGGCTGGCTGGACCCACCTACGCACTAATTCATGCACTGGGTCTCTAGTGATAGAAAAAGAGTATTAAAAAAATGTTACCTTCATAACAAACAAAACCATAAAATCAGTTGCCAGAGATTTAGCTGACTTTTATCTGCTCTTTCTGTTTACCTTCTATGACTTTAAAACTCTGCCATTCTTATAATTTTTAAGAAAAAAACAACAACAAAACCCCTCCAGTTTTGACTTAGTATAAGATTTAAACAAATTTTTTATTTCTTGATTTGAGAGAGAGAGGAAGGGGGTAGAGAGAGAAACGTTGACTTGTTGCTCCTCTTATTTACGCATTCATTGGTTGCTTCTTGTATGTGCCCAGACCGGGGGTCAAACCTGCAATGTGGTGTGTCTGAACGATGCTCTAACCAACTGAGCTACCCAGCCAGGGCCAAACTCAGTGTAATACTTGATGCCTATTAATCTGTCTTTGTTATTGAAGACGAAGACATTGTGGAATAAGCTGTTTGTTTTCAGAACCAAGCCTGACATGCCCACATTGCATGTGTGACGTGATAGAACTGGAGGCGGGCCCAGCAGCCCGATCTCAGGGACACACAGGCACCTGCAGAGAATAGCCCACTCCTACATGCCAGCGTTTTGCCTTTCATCTGCCATGTTCTCAGAAAGAAAAGCATCCTTTACGTTATCTCACTTCTCTAAAGGAAATTGTCTTTTGCCTTGAAAGGTTATCAATGTAGTGATCCTAACTGTGTGTCCCCCCATAGCTGCCCATGGCTCCTAAGGTATTCAGAGAAAGCGACCAGATGGATAATGGGACGGGGAAGTGACAGAAATGGAGGAATAAAAGCAACACATTCTTCCACAAACTGAACATCTGCTCATAGCAACACACGATCAACTGATGTTTTTCTTAAAGACAGATTTCTTACACAGCAACTGGTGTCATGGTGCCATTTGAACTTATTTGGAAGAAAATACATGCTTAATTATAGGGTTTTCTTGAAGATTGAAAGCACATTGCAAAACTGTATTTAGATTCATGCAAAAAGGAAAACAATCTCCAAGAATCACCAATCCAGTCTATAAGAAATAATTTTTAAGTGGGAAGGTAAATGAGATAGACCTCAAAGCCATACTATGAGTAAGTGGCTAATATTGCTCTAACATATTTATTTTTTAATTTTTTTCCATTTTTTAAATTAATGTATTACATGTATACATATCTTCCCATTGCCCCCCTTCACTCCACTCCCATGCATGCCCTCAGCCCCCAGTGTTTTGTGTTCATTGATCATGCTTATATGCATGTATAAAGTCCTTCGGTTGATCTCTTATCTACCCCACCTCTCCCTAACCTTCCCACTATAATTTGACAGTCTGTTTGATGCTTTACTGCCTCTGTATCTATCTTTTTGTTCATCAGTTTATAATGTTTTTTATTATCCACAAATGGGTGAGATCATGTGGTGTTTTTCTTTTAATGACTGGCTTATTTCACTTAGCATAACGCTGTCCAGTTCCATCCAGGTTGCTGCATATGGTAAGAATTCCTTCTTTTTTATGGCAGCATAGAATTCCATTGTGTAGATGTACCACAGTTTTCTGATCCACTCATCTGCTGACGGGCACCTAGGCTGTTTCCAGATCTTAGCTATTGTGAATTGTGCTGCTATGAACATAGGGGTGCATATATCCTTTCTGATGGGTGTTTCTAGTTTCTTAGGATATATTCCTAGGAATAGGATTACTGGGTCAAATGGGAGGGCCGTTTTTAGTTTTTTTGAGGAAACTCCATTCTAACATATTCTTTAGAACCCCTTGCTCTGATGAAGGGAGCCAAGAATGAGCAGTGCCTTCTATAGCACCATGAGTTGCACAGTCCAAAATGGGGTATAATAAACGCTGTTATACATCAGCGCCCTGGGTGATATTTTACCACACACAGTTATTGCCGGCAAACACACAGATTATCAAGCCTGGCTTCAGCTCTTCAAGAAGGAAAACTTTCCAACCCTGGCCAAGGCAGCTGAAGGTGCCCACAGCCTCCTCCCTGACAACCTCCTTCCTCACAGCCTCCTCTTTCCCTCACATTCTCCTCCCTCACAGCCTCCTCCCTCACATCCTCCTCCCCCACAGCCTCCTCCCTCACAGCCTCCTCCCACACAGCCTCCTCCCTCCCACACAGCCTCCTCCCTCACAGCTTCCTCCCTCACAGCCTCCTCCCTCCCACACAGCCTCCTCCCACACAGCCTCCTCCCTCACAGCCTCCTCCCTCCCACACAGC
>JAAGEH010000038.1:11418236-11587043 GCA_011751065.1 Lasiurus cinereus
CCTCCCACACAGCCTCCTCCCTCCCACACAGCCTCCTCCCTCACAGCTTCCTCCTACCCTCACAGCCTCCTCCTTCCCTCACAGCCTCCTCCCTCACAGCCTCCTCCTTCCCTCACATCCTCCTCCCACACAGCCTCCTCCCTCACATCCTCCTCCCTCAGCTGCCTTTGGTTGGGCCAGCATTCTTCTCTCCTGGGGTTCCATTCAGTGCCTGCATGATGCATGGTATGTTTTTCTTTTTCTTTTTAAAAATATATTTTATTGATTTTTTACAGAGAGGAAGGGAGAGAGAAAGCCGCCTCCTGCATGCCCCCTACTGGGGATGTGCCCTCAACCAAGGTACATGCCCTTGACCAGAACTGAACCTGGGATCTTTCAGTTCGCAGGTCAAAGCTTTATTCACTGAGCCAAACCGGTTTGGGCTGTTTTTCTTTTTTTAAATCATCTTTGGTTTCTATAAAATGCTGCCCTAATGAAATAAGAAAGCCAGGGTTTATTTTGTACAAGAAACACAGCCATGGAATGCACAGATAGATGACTTGCAGATTTTTGTGCCCGCTATGTCACCTGTAATTGAAAAATAATTAGATGATCCATCTGCTTCCTATTATGCACTCCTCAATTTTCTTCACTATCCATGTATTTAAGAACTTTAGGCCTTTTTGGAGGGGTATTAATTAATCACTAATAAAAACTCTAGGGAAATTGATTGGCTCTACAATACAATTTTGCCAGCACTTAACAGACTGTTTTTCTTTTTGATATAATTTAAGTCTGACTAGGATAAACTCTCTTCTTCTTAATAGTTTGTATTTTATGCCAACACTATTGAGATTTCTTTCTATTTGTTTTTTATAGACTCTGCTGAAAATGATAGATCCCATGATGAGTGGAAAAATAATCTAATCTGCCAAAACTGGTTTGGCTCAGTGGATAGATCATCGGCTTTTGGACTGAGGGGCACATTTCTAATAGGGGATGTGCAGGTGGCGGCTGATCGATGTTTCTCTCTCATTGATGTTTCTAGCTCTCTATCCCTCTCCCTTCCTCTCTGTAAAAAAATCAATAAAAATATATTTTTAAACAAAAAAAATAATCTTATCTATTATCCCTGTAGTAATTCTTGATCAGAAGACAAAAAAAGTTATATTTCTCTGCTGATATTATTCTGAGGCAAAGGTTGAATAAACAATAACCTTTGGAACAAATTACATATAATTGTACCAATTTCCCCCTTTGGCTCAATACAATTATCCCACTGTGAGATAGCACATATCATTGTAGAGAAAAACTGATGTTTAAAATTTTTCCAAAATTTCAATTTTAACATTTTCCTGCTAAAAAAAGTCTTTGTTTTCTTCTTCTCTCTCCCAGTCTGGGACAATATTTGCAGCACTTTAAGAGAAGGAATGACTTCTTTTAAATCTTTATTGATTACGCTTTTTAAAAAAATACACAAGAAACCAATATTTACTGTTACAATAGGATATAAATTAAAAAATGAGAAATAGTACACTCTAATCACATCGTGATAAACATCACTAATGCTTTGTTGTTATTTGTTACATATGTCACACATTCTAAACAACTCTGGGGTCATAATACTGCTTATATTCTTTTTTACCCATGTATTCCCAAGGAATAATATGTGGAATGATCATTTCTCCATGTTAATAAACACAGATCATCATTCTCATTTCTTTTTCAATATATTTTTATTGATTTCAAAGAGGAAGAGAGAGGGAGGGAGAGAGAGAGAAACATCAATGAGGAGAGTCATTGATCGGCTGCCTCCTGCATGCTTCCTACTGGGGATCGAACCCCCAATATGAGCATATACCCTGAACCAAGAAACAAACTGTGACCTCCTGGTTCATAGGTCAACACTCAACCGCTGATCCCCGCTGGCCAGGCCATTGTTGTTATTTCTAAGAGTGGCCCGTCCATTTGTCATTTAACCAGCCCGTTTTGTGGACATCTAAATTCTCCTGGCATTCCTGGCCTTGGAGTCAGGTTAGGTCTCTTGCTGGTGGCCCGAAGCCCAGAGAGCAGGCAGGCGCGAGCAGCTCATTGTCACCTGGGATGGCCTCTGTGGTAGAGTTATTTTCTCCATTTCCAGAAGCCACTTTGGTTTCTCTGGGAAAAGAGAGCTCTAGCTGACTTTCTCTGCTTTTTGTGTGCCGTCACGGCCTATGCAGACCTGGGGGCCTGGGCTGGTCCTGCACCTTCTATCTTGCAGTGGCCCTGATGGTGGCAGCAGCTGGTCAAGGATTAAAACATCTCTCTCTCTCTTTCACAAAACATCTGGTATTTGTGGCTGACTTGGCTTGGGGGAAAAACAAATCAACAAAATTTTATACAAGGAAAGGAATTTCTCCTCCTCCTCCTTTTCTCTCTCTTCCCCCTTCTACCTTCCCCTCCCTCTTTTCCTCCTCTCCCTCCTCCTCCTCTTCCTCTCCCTCCTCCTCCTCTGTTGTAACAGTGTCCATCGATGGTTAACTCAACAACTCTCCTTTGTTGGCTTGTATCACTTTCCCAGTACAGCCCACTACCTCTCAAACTAACTCCGAGGTTCAAATCCTCCTCTCAGGCTCTGCTTTGGGGAAAACCCAATCAAGACAACTCCCTAGCTCTCATACCTTTTCTGGATCCCCATTGTCTGCAGGGTAGAACCCAAGCTTTAATTCTTACAGGGCATTGTGAAGGATTCAAACCTTTATTTCTAATATCCCTTTTCACCACCCTTCTGAATGGCCATTGGGTACAGCCAGATTGAGCCCTTGCTGTGCTCCATTCAGGCCTCCAGCTCCCTGTTTTACACTGGACTGAAATGACCTGACAAACGATCTAAAGGCTGAGAGAGGCAATAGAAAAATCTGGAATTCAGAGCTTTATTTTATTGTAGGAAATAAAGCAAAAGTTAGTAGAGTGGGAGTTAAATAATTTAAATAGTAGGTCAGCCCATCTGCCATCTCTATGAAAAGGTCAGGATAGATGCCACTATGGAGCTTCATCCTATATAATACAAGTATAATATGCAAATGGACCAAACAGCAGAACTGGTCGCTATGATGCGTATTGACCACCAGGGGGCAGATGCTCAATGCAGGAGCTGCCCCCTGGTGGTCAGTGCTCTCCAACAGGGAAAGTGCCACTCAGCCAGAAGCCAGACTCAGAGCTGGTGAGCGCAGCTAGACATCCCCCAGGGGTCCAGAACTGCAAGATGCAAGAGGGCACAGGCCAGGCTGAGGGACCTCCCTGAGTGCACGAATCTCGTGCACCGGGCATCTATTATATAATAAAGGAAACATGGGACATAATAAAGTGGAAGGCAAGGCCTCACTTTATACTTTGGAAAAAGTTCCACCAATGCCTAAGCCAGAGTGCCTGCCAATTCTGTGCGATGTTTGTGAAATACATAGCAGTTCAAAGGAATCCAGACTCTCACAAAGGAGCATTTCTGACACCCAAACACATGTTTCTCCCAAGATCCTTCTCTGCTTCCAGACTTAAGAATCTGTTCAGGGCACACATACAAAAAAAAAAAAAAATCACTGTGTGAAGATGGTAATTTGGAAGGTGTTCCATGGAACTCAGCTGTTTAATTGAAGAGATGCTTCTCATATGTTCCCCTGGGGCCTTTGAACTCTATCGAGTGCCAGTTGCTGCCAATTTCTGAGACGAGGCCTGGTAATGTTTCAGAGCGAAAACGAGGGTGAATTTGTCACCAGAGGAAGGACGTGGGGTTACATTTCCCTCTTGCTCCTGCATTTCTCCTTCTCGGCTGGGGATCATGCTCTCTGGAAGCACATTGCTCAGAAGTGCTTGATCTATGCCTACGTTGGGTGAGGACCTACTGTGCACCTCACAATGCTAAGGAACAGAGTTGCCTGCTAACACACACATCATCAGGTGGGGAGGTCACCTCCCAGGCTGCTGGGAGACTTAAATTTCTTGGCGGGCATGCCTGTGATTTGAATCTTACTCTATTGCTGCATGGATATCGCAGAGAACATTGTACCCTGTGCAGGCTTTAAATCAAGACAAAGACTCACCAGATGACGGATGTGCTCCCTCAGCTTAGGTCAGACCAGAGACCTGTGCCGGACCTTGCTCCAGGTAAAGGTTTCTCCCATATGAGGGTCTCTGATCTCTTTGAAGGGCTGGGGGTTAGGGCTGCTTTTGGTTGCAAAAAATCTGGCTTTGTCAGTGAGCACATTTAATATCTTACACAGCAAGAACTGCAGAGCTGGCTGGGTCCAAGTTCGTTAAACCCCAGATCCTTTTGATCATCTCCTCCTGAAATTTTCCCTGCTTCCTACTCCTTTGGTGTACTGGCCTTGTCCATCAGACTGTTCCCCTCATGGACACACACTGAGATGACAGCATCTTTCCAAAGAGGTCAATTTCATCTTCACGTGTGTTTCTTTTTAGTAGCAGACACTTCTATCAAGAGACCGTGTCCACCTATAAACTGGTCCACGGAGAGAAGAATTGCAGTGATGTTATTTGGCTGAAGCGAACCTGTTTGAACTCCCTACATCATGTGCAGAGGAGATGGATACTTAGGACTGATGCTTAAGCAGTCAGGTAATCATGCTGATGATTTTTGGGGGTCTTAGTTTTCTTACTTTTCTATCTGCAGCATAATGCTTTTCCTCTGAATATGGGTGGTTGCAAAATCTAATTCAACAAGTATGACTACACTCCTGCTGGTTGTTGAGCACTATTCAGATGCTGTAAGGCAGTGATTGGCAAACTCATTAGTCAACAGAGCCAAATATCAACAGTACAGCGATTAAAATTTCTTTTGAGAGCCAATTTTTTTAGACTTAAACGTCTTCTAACTCCACTTCTTCAAAACAGACTCGTCCAGGCTGTGGTATTTTGTGAAAGAGCCTCACTCAAGGGGTTAAAGAGCTGCATGTGGCTTGCGAGCCGCAGTTTGCTGACCATGGCTGTAAAGTATTAAGAGCTAAGTCACTCTCTTAACCTTTAGGTAGCTTCTAATCTCATGGGGAGGCTATAATTCATAGCATGTAAGACAGGATTCATTATAATCAAAGCCATGTGGGAATTCAAGCTAGTCTGGGAACTGGCCTGAGTCAGGATTAGAACCTGTTCATGTTGGACTGGCCCTTTAAGTCGATCTCTGCTTTCTAGGGAACTTTTAAATCTGGGCCACAACTGAGGCCTCGGGTTAGAGTAAAGGGCTTGGCTGGTCACCGGTCTGGCCACTGAGCTTCATTCTAAGGCAGTTGTCTACTACAGCTCTAACAATGACGGTGTCACAGAGGGAAATAAACCGGCATTTGTTGAGAACCCGTTACAGGCCAGACCTTGACATATGCTTTAGTTCATTTAATCAAATTAGAGAGCATCCAAGATTCAAGGTAGTTATTATTCTCAGCGTTGCAAATAAGGCAATTGACATTCAGAAAAGTTAAGTAGCTCCTCCAAATTGCCACGAGACAATCTCAGACTATCTGAAGCCAAGATCAGATTCTCTCTCTTGGAGGCCTTTAATTTTCTAGCTTTTAGAGACAGAGGGTAATCTGTGTCCCTAGCAGGCCTAGAGGCAAGAAACATATTAATGATTTTAGGAATGTCCTAAAACAGATCAGCCAGAGTGCTAGCAGAGCAAACAGAGTGTATAGGCTGATATCTGTGGGTTTGAATCATTTGGCCTCAAGACAATTATTAAACCCCAAGATATGACGATGGGATTGGGAAGAGAGATTCTAACATGTGCCCATTTTCCTGAGGACTTTATTCTTTAGTTTTTATATTAAACCGCGGACATCTTTATTCATTTTAGGAATCCCCTCCCTCAAAGAACTTACATTCTAGTTGTTATTTCAGACCAAATATTAAGAAGAAAGTGGGGTCAGAGATTCAGACACTATTGAAGCAAATGCATATCCTGGAGTGCATGGCTGGAGCATCTATCCTGATTTCGGAGGTGGTCAAAGGCTTCTTAGAGGAAAGGGATGAACACAGTGCACACTTTCACCTAGGAGAGGCAGAGAGAAAAGCCAAAGGCACAAAGGCATGAAAGGAGAAGGGAACCTCTGGGGAACATGGTTCCAGGACTTAATTCCTCTGTCTGTGGAGGTTGGGTGTCAAACCGGAACTTCTGAAAGACTGTAACTCAGGACAGAGACCTTTTCATGCAGTGAGTTGCAAACACACAAAGAAAGAAATGCCCAGTTAGCCCTTGGCAAAACAAAGTCTGAATCAACCACCTCATTCCCTATTCATTGTTGTGTATAAGTTGTGCTTTTCATGTTAAAGTTTTTGTTAAGCACATGACTAAAACCAGGAAAATCATGAAAAAAAAAGAAATAAATAAAATGGAATGAAACCAGGGAGTAACCTCTCAGTTAAGAGCAACAAAAAAGCTACAAATATTTTGCTTTGTAAAATTTAAAATCTTATTTAATTACCAGGCAGGCTGGGAAAAAACACACATTTCTAGTAAGTATGTCAAAAGGTTGTTAGACTTTCATTATAAGAGCTTATAGAACAGATGAACAGTGACTAAGGCCAGGATAAATAATATAACTGAAAATTCAAAAGAGAACATAAAATTGCAAAATCAACGTGTGGAAGGAATGTTCCATTTTTCAGAAAGGCTAATGAAAACAATCAGGAGATACCATTTTCCCCAGTCAAGTGGCCTGGAGGTTTAAGAAATGAAAGTGACCAGTGCTGGCAAGGATGAGGGTGTCACTCACACATTGCTGAGAGTGTGCCCTATGCAGGGAAGCCCTGAGGCAATTTAGATCCAGGTGTTAAAGTGTCCCAAACCTCTGAGTTGATGCTAATTGAGGTATCTATTCTTAAAAAAAAAAAAAAAAATCCAGCCAAAACCCATTTGGCTCAGTGGATAGAGCATCAGCCTGCGGGCTGAAAGGTCCCAGGTTCAATTCTGGTCAAGGGCACGTACCTTGGTTGGGGGCACATCCCCAGTAAGAGGTGTTCAGGAGGCAGCTGATTGATGTTTTGCTCTTATGGATGTTTCTAACTCCCTATCCCTTTCCCTTTCTGTAAAAAATCAGTAAAATATATATTTTTAAAAATTAAAAAGAAGTCCCAAGTGTAGGATATAGTCATTAAGCACAATATAGAAATTTAAGTAAAGAATATATAATAAATATCTTAAAAGATTTTTTTATGGTGCATCTATTATATTATTTTGGTAATGCTGAAATAGTAACTAAACACCAGGGGATATGGAAATATAAACCATCAAGCCAAGATTGTGCCCCACCTTCACGGAGGGTGCCAACCAATTGCCTGGGGCAGAATGCAAAGGGGCAAAAAGGGAAGGTGAGGCAGAGTGAAAACATGTGACCTGTGGGGATGTAGTAGGGAGGCAAATAACTGGAAGGAATGAATCTTCCTTTCCTACATCTACTTATATTTTTAAATTAGAAAACAAATGCAAGTTTGCTGCGGAAAATAAATTAGAAAACAGAGAAAGAGCAAAAGTTACTCGTAATTCTCCAGACAACAGTTAATCTCTTGGCAAGTTTCCTTCTTTTTTTCCTTCAGCAAAGATGTCTAGGTTTAGGCAGAATGGGATCTGAAAAAAGGACTGCGGGATATTTATGGGAGCAAGAGCAAGCAGGAGTTTTAAAAGCACGGCCCTCATTTAGATCTTGTACCAGTGAAATTCAAGGCCCTATTGGTACTGGTAAGAAAAAAAAAACCCACAAGGTAAATGTGCAATTTCAGAGACTTAGCTGTCTGAGCTGAGAAGAACCTAAGCATCATATATTCTCATCCTACGTTTTCAACTTACAAATTGGAAGCAAAGGCAAGTGAGGCTCAGATTTGCCTAAGACTCTAACACCTGAGTGAGACCTCCTGATTTCTGCTGGCACCATTGGCAAGGTGCTCGGCTATGGGTCTTGAGATCAGACTCCCTGGGTTCGAATCCCAATTGTGTGATATGTTATTTAACCTCTGTGAATGCTAGTTTTCTCATCTGTGAAAGTGGATGATGATAATAATGTCCTCCCTCCTCTTTGTGGGATCAAATGTCATAGTTACTTATATCACTTTGTTAGAGCTGACATAATAAGATATCACAAACTTGGTGGTTTAAACAACAGAAATTTATATTCTCACAGTTCTGGGGACTGGAAGTCCAAGATCAAGGTGTTGGCAGGTATGTTTCCTTCAAAACCTCTTCTGTTGGCTTGCATAGGGCTGTCTTTTTGCTGTGTCTTCACATCCCTTGGTCTGTTATCTGTGACATAATCTCTTCTTAGAAGGACATTGTCATACAGGATTAGGGACCCCTTCATTTTACCCTAATTATCTCTTTTTAAAAAATATATTTTTATTGATTTTTTACAGAGAGGAAGGGAGAGGGATAGAGAGCTAGAAACATCGATGAGAAAGAGACATCGATCAGCCGCCTCCTATATGTCTTCCACTGGGGATGTGCCCGCAACCAAGGCACATGCCCCTGACCGGAATCGAACCCAGGACCCCCCAGTTCACAGGCCGATGCTCTATCCACTGAGCCAAACTGGTTTTGGCTCTAATTATCTCTTTAAAGACCCTATCTCCAAACACAGGTACAGTCTGAAGTACTGGAGTCAGAAATTCAACATATGAATTTTGGAGGACTATAATTCCGCCAAAATCAGTTCTATATATGTTTAGCCTACTGTCTGGCTTAGAATAACACTTTTTAATTAACTATTACTTCTAGTTAATAGAACCATTCTTTTCCACCTTATGACATTTTATAACACTTGTGGAGAAGTACATTTTCCACTTTGTAAGTAGCAACATTTCTGTTATGTGGCACATCCTTTTACCGTTGGGAGATGCTGGATTGAACAAATGTATTTAATGCTAGACAGCAATTTTAACTAACATCTACAGAATTTATATACAGCAGAAGACTCCTGGGAAGGGCTGATTTATATTAATAATACAGATTGAAAGCTTCAGATTAAAAGAAAAAAGCATCTGTACTTAATTATGATGAATCTTTCATTTCAACTTGGTTGCCAATGCAGAAACTATAGTCCACTGGAAAGAAAGTATTTGCCTGCTCTATTCTTCTCCATTCTCCCAGCTCATCTGCTTTCTCCCTACACTTTCTACTGTGAAGGAGCTGATCGTCTATAAAATGGAGGTTAAATGGACTCTCTAAAGAAAAATTAGTGTCTCTCTCTCCAAACCTACTTATATATGCCTTTCATGCCATATGTAAGTATAATTCTTCATATTATATGCAAATCCTCTCTAGTCCATTCCCATAATCATTTCCATAATCATTCCCACCTCTCTAGTCCCTGATGATTGAAAGATTCTATTTCAGAGGGGCAGGGGAGAGGGGGGAGAGACTAATCATATTATATGCAAATTTTAGATATATTTAAAAATCCAACTCATTCCATGGACAAACAATAGGAATTGTTGAATCCATCCTTTCAACTAACACTATCAGGATCCGTTTATTAGATTAATAAAGTGGAAAAGCAATATTCTTTCTCTTTCAGCATCCAAGTAATTGCAGGGACATAAATGAATTCACTGTGAAATGTGTTTCATAATTATAAATTGTTAAAACTTCAGAGTTTTGTTGGTTTGAGGTTGAAGTCTAGTTTTGGTATTTTCCCCATTTACTTAGTTTGAGTCCACCTTGGCACTAGCTATCTAAAATCAGGTTGAGTCCGTTGGGAATGTAATAGCATAAACTCTGTGACTTTGAAAAACATTTGGATGCTGGTGGGGAGGGCACGCTGGGCTATGTGGGATGGTCTCTATTCTGAGGACAACCTGACCATTTAAAAGAATAATTGGTGTTTATAGTGTTTGAATGGTTGCCCATTCCTTCAGGGAAAGTGTTGATGTTTGCTCACTTTCTGTAGTGCCTGATAAAAAAATATAACCCTTATTCCCATCCCCAGAAAACTCTCCATTAAAGAGCAGTTCAGTCCTTGAAGTAGGCATGACCTTTATAAACACAGCTACTCTAAACCACAACTGATAGCCCTGTCTCTCATCTCACCATTATCTTTCATCCTAGGTAAAGCCTTTCTCTCCCCTCCAATAAAGACAAACATGTTTTAGCCTTACAGTTGGCAGCTACCTGACATTAAAAACCAATTGTAGCCAGTTGCCTGTGGCTGATAAACTAGCAGGGGAAGTAATCTTAGATGCTAAAAATCAACATTAAAATTCATAAAAAGATATGAGAAAGAGAATTTGAGCAGTTTATATAGAATCACCAACTTTTTGGCCATCATTTTATGTATATACTAGAGGTCCGGTGCATGAAATTCATGCACTTGAGTGGGGGGTCCCCTCAGCCCGGATTGCAAGAAGGTGCAGGCCAATCCAAGGGACCCCACCAGTGCCTGAAAGTAATTGTAGGACCAGTGCATACAAGTAATTTGGGCCAGGGAGATTGGCCAGGCAGGGAGGGACCATGAGAGGGCTCCAGGGCATGTCTGGCCTGTCTTCCTCAGTCCCAATCAGCTGGACCCCAACAGCAAGCTAACCTACCAGTCGACCAGTCGACTGTCTGCCCCCTGGTGGTCAGTGCATGTCATAGCCACTGGTCAACTGTCTGCCCTCTGGTGGTGAGTGCACATCATAGTGAGCAGTTGAGCAGCCTTAGCATATCATTAGCACTAGAGGCCCAGTGCATGAATTTGTACTCGGGTGGGTCTGGTGATCAGGAGCAGGGCCAGCCAGGGGGAGGGGCCTCAGGCCAATCAGGGTGTTGGCAGCCCATCAGGAGCAGGGCTGGCTAAGGGAAAGGGCTGCAGGAGGTTGGCTGGCCCGCCCCACCCCCGATCAGGCTGGTTTGTTAGTTGCAGTGGGCATCATCGTGACCATTCTAGTCATTACAGTGTTCTGGTTGCTGGCTTTTTATATATATAGATAGTACGCTTTGATTGGTTCAGTGGTCTGCAACATGCGGCTCACGAGCCACATGCGGCTCTTTGGCCCTTTGAGTGTGGCTCTACCACAAAATGCCTTGTGTGGGCGTGCATATATAGTGTGATTGAAACTTTGTGGCCCATGCGCAGAAGTTGGTTTTCGGCTCTCAAAAGAAATTTCAATCATTGTACTGTTGATATTTGGCTCTGTTGACTAATGAGTTTGCGACCACTGGATTGGTTAAATGGCTGCTCAGACAACCAGACACTTAGTATATTAGACTTTTATTACATAGGATATAAAATATATGTATATATTATAATCTACATATGTTATAGATAGTGATAATATGCTACTATCTACTCTTAATATTAGCTAACATTGAGGGTTTAATACCTGACTATTTACATTTGGTCGGCACAACACATAGTTGTGGGTACTGTTAATGTTCCCATTTTGCAGATAATAAAGTAGAAGGTCATTATCTAGGCTAAATACACTGTCCACTTAATCCAGCTGGTGGGTGGTAGAGCTGGAGACTGGACTCCTGATCATTCAACACATGGACTTGAACACCACCATTCCCTTTAAAACAGAAAAAGAAGGACTACAAATTTATTCAAAACCAAAAATGTGGCAAAGACTTAATTTCAGAAGTTCTGAGGTTATCGTGATAAAAAATTCTCTCATTCTTATTTTTCTTATTTCAATATGGACGAGAGAAAGCTTTGGCAAAGGCCTGCTCTGGCCCACCGACTTGCATTCAGGAATCCTGGCTCTGAGTCTATAGCAACAGAGAAACTTTCAGTCCTCATCCTGGGTGACTTTCTAGAGAGTTTAGATCAAGCGCCTAAAGGTGTTAGTCATTTTAAGGACATTCATGATTCATTTTGTGCATTCATAAAATGCATCCATTTTTTAAAAAATATATTTTTATTGATCTCAGAGAGAAAGGGAAAGTGAGAGAAAGATAGAAACATCAATGATGAGAGAGAATCATTGATCAAGTGCCTCTTGCATGCCCCACAGTGGGGATAGAGCCTGCAACTTGGGCATGTGCTCTGACTGGGAATTGAACCATGACCTCTAGGTTCATAGGTAGACACTCAACCACTGAGCCAATCCGGCTGGGCAATGCTTCAGTTTTAATCAATGCCCACCCACCCACCCCGCAACCACCACACACACTGGGTTCCAGAAACTACATGGCGTTAGGAGCCTGCGACTGATTGGGAAGTGATTCTCAGGTGAAAAGGTTCTTATCAGAGTCCATGGCCTTCTGGTTGGGAATCTCCCTAAATGAGCAGCAATATTTTGCCAACTTGGGCACTTATACACCTTCCTTATACCTTGGAGAGAATGTCTTTCCAAGAATTCTTAATCATTTCCATAATCCCAAAGAGCTTAAAAAATCAATGCTCTAAACTTGGTCAGTAGGTTACAATACTGAGCAAGTCATTTGACTTTTTCACTAGTGCCTTGGTTTCTCCATTTGTCAAAACAGAATAATTTAACTCCTGTGTGACATACCTTCAAAAGGGTGACCTTTAGATGAGAAAAAGTACATGTATTCCCTCCCCCGTCCCTTCTAGGACATTCTTCAGGACCAACTCTATTTCTCTGTGTTGTCAGATGCTGTTTTCTGACACCTTTTGTCTTTTTCCTTCACAAATATTTAGTATTCTGTCCTCACTGTTTCCTGCAAATTGTTATTTCTGTTTGCTCCCCAAAGCCAATAAAATTTAAATTAAGAATAAATGAAAGCAGTAAATATTGTGTTTCTGCCAATTGACACGTGGAGATGAAGTGAGCCAGAGAGTGCCCATAGTGATACACAGTCACTTCCAGGTAGATCAGGAGGGAGCAGAGGGGATTGTTTCATCCGAGCTGCCCTCGGGGAGACAGTCAATTCGAGGTGGCTGCCTTAGGCACGTCTTCCAACACCAAAATAGTTCTGCTTGTTAGAAATTCCAAATGGTGTGATTTTTCCCCTTCCAGGAGGAAGATCTGGGATCCCAGGGTTCTGAGAGGTTTATTATCTTTATTGCCATCTCCTGACCCTGCTGCTCCATGTGAGACACACACACACACACACACACACACACACACACACACACACACACACATTGCAGCCACATTCAGCACCTGGATGGCATTTAGGAACAACAGACAGGAACATTCACCAGCACAATTCTATTGACTATGGGCCAATGTCCATAGTCAGTTTCCTGGAGAAGCCTCATAGTTTGGTATCAATGAATCTCTCAGGGAGTGAAGCTTCTCTCATTGGCCTCACGAACCTGTGCCTTCTGAAATGGGGGTGACAGGGAAGGTTTAGCCAAGAAGAAGGCGATGTGATGAAGGAACTAAACACAGGGTCATCAGGTCTCCTTGAAACACAACAAGGCCCCAGAGCACACAGCTTCCATCCTCACCATGGACCATGGAATTACATCTTTTTTCTTGAGGCATGTTTTGTAGGTGGAGAAAAAGATTTCCTTAAAATAGGCATAAAAAGACAAGACACATACTCTATAGCAATGGAATCCTAGAAGATTAGCATTAAATCAGGCATCGCGCTGTTTCTTGAGTCTGACCCCACCCTTGGATTTTTGCTCCAATCCTGTACGTGTCAGCAATGCTGAGACATCTTAGGTGATGGAGAGCTCACTGCTGCCTGGCCTGGACAGCTGGAGCCATTAAGTGGTTATGTCCCCACTCAAACATTTATTAAAGCCTTAACTAGGCAATGGGAACACAGCAGTGAATAAGGGGTATGTCACCCCAACCTCAGGAATTGGAGAATTGAGTGGAAGATTAAAAATGAAACCAACAACTACAATGTTTTACTTTTCCTTATTGAAGCCCTATGATTGTACATTCTACTCACTATTAAGTACACACAATAAGTCTAGTCCATCTCTCACAGGACAAATGCATCTGGTATTTGAAGACAATGATCCTATTTCCTTTTAAAAACTCAAAATACTCACTTTCCTTCTTTTCTTCCTCCCTAATGGAAATTAGATAAGATCTCATCAGGATGAAAAACATACTACTCCCTTTAATGTATATATAATATGCAAATAGACCGAATGGCAAAACAACCGAACAACTGAACAACCAGTTGCTATGATGTGCGCTGACCACTGGGGGGCGTGCATGGAACATGGTGGGCATTAGCTGCCTCAGGATGGTGGAGCAGGTGAGCGGGGGTGGCAGACCAAGGCAGGGCACCGGTCACTGTCATCGGGGTGAGCCTCTGGTGTTTACTGAAAATTCTTTGCTCCCGTGTGCGGTGGTCCTGCCCAGCACTCTCACCTGCTGCCAGCACCAGTCCCAATCTCCCCTGAAGGCTTCTCCACCTCCCCCTGCTTCTGAGGGGCGATTGGGCAGCAGCTGTCAGCTCGTACCTGCTGAAGGTGCTGGCCCCAATCACTCCAGGCCATCAGCAGGTGCCAGCGGGGCAGCACCATCAGTGATGGGAGTGGCAGTGGTGGGAGCAGGGCTGCCAGCAGATGGGAGGAGCCAGGCAAAGGTGTGAAGGATGGGCCAAGACCCACCCATGCCCACTGCAGCCTCATGGTTCAAAGTTCCTTTCAAGGTGCACAAATTCTTACACTGGGTCCCTAGTCCTATCTAACAAAAGAGTATTATGCAAATTGACCATACCTCCACTACATCCACAAGCCACACCCACCAGCCAATCAGGAGTGAGTATGCAAATTAAACCAACCAAGATGGCTACGGCCACAGAGAGAGCAGGAGGGAGGCTTAGGTTGCCCCAGCGATGAAGGAAGCCAAGCTTTCCACACACCCTGGCCAGCCCAGGCCTTCACTTAAGGCTACAAAGTTTCAATTATAGAAGATAAATAAATTCCTACAGAAATGACTGCCACCACAGAGTAAACAGAAAGCTTAGCTCCGCTTCAGGTTATAAAGTTTCAATTGTAGAAGTTAAATAAATCCCAGATACCAGGGCTTCTGCTTGGGTCACTGGGGGGTGTGACCAGCCTACAAACCACCACAGGTCCCTTGCCCAGGCTGCCCCATGCCCCAAGGGAACTCCCACCCTGATCTGGGACACTATTCAGGGCCAACCAGCTGGCCCCCATCTGTGCACCAGGCTTCTACCCTATGTAATAAAAGAGTAGTATGCAGATTGACCATCACTCCAACACACAAGATGACTGTCCCCATGTGGTAAAAGATCCTACCCCCATGTGGATAGGATCCACAGATAGCCAGCAGGGGAGGGCATTTAGGAGGGACCAGGCCTGCAAGGGAGGGCAGTTGGGGGTGATCAAGCCTACAGGGAAGGGCAGTTAGGGGTGACCAGAACAGCAGAGGAGGGAAGTTGAGGGTGACCAGGCCTGCAGGGAAGGGCAGTGGGGGGGAACCCAGGCCTGCAGGGGAGCAGTTAGGCATCAATCAGGCTGGCAGGGGAGTAATTAGGGGGTGATCAGGCTGGCAGGCAGAAGCGATTAGGGACAATCAGGAAGGCAGGCAGCTGAGCAGTTGGGAGCCAACATTACTGGATTGTGTCTGGTGGGATCAGATCTAAATGGGCAGTCGGACATCCCTCAAGGGGTCCCAGATTTGATAGGGAGCAGGCTGGGTTGAAGGACACACACACCCCTGTGCACAAATTTTGTGCACCGGGCCTCTAGTTATTATATAAAAAGCCAATGCTTGGATTTCCTCTTTGCCTTTTCAAAGTAAAGTAAAGTGTGAATCTGGGGAGAAAAAAGAGTGAAGTTATTCTTGTATAAAGATTCCTTACCTTATCTTGTCTTATTAGAAAATTTGGCTCTTTCTTCCACATTTCCCTCAACCATTTATTATAATTTCATATCCTTAGACTTTTCAATAAGAAACATAAAACCTAACAAAGAAACCTAAACAAATTAAATGGAATCTATTTTTTTTTTCACGTGTAAAATGGATTTCAGTTGTGCCTTACGGAGGTCTTATGTTTCATTATTATTAAAAAATGTCATGAATATTTTGCCTCCTGGGAGTACAGATTTTCCTCCCATTTTTCAATCTTATCCCAAACTCCTTATTGCATATTTTATGAGTTGTAGCAGCTCTTAGTGGTTGCTTTTTAAAATTACGAACTCCAAAGCCTGCGTTGGCATTTTGCTAACTGGTTTCTGCTGAGCATTTACAGAAAGAAATGAAATGATAGGAACATTTGTGGGATGAATATAAATGTGTGCAAACCTTAGAAACAAGTGGGGCTGAATTGAGGGAGCGAGCTGGCTTCCTCCTCACGCTCTCATTTCAGGAGACCATCTTCCAATGTGTGTGACTTAGGTCAGTGGCTACTTGATCATCCTCTCCCAGCTCCTCTCCTCTGCCTATCATGGAAAACCTATCGCTACAGCCATGTCCAGAGTTGGAACCTGGGTTGGGTGCCCCCAGCCTCATGTTTTCTCTTTGCCTTGCCCACTAGGGTGCTGTGAGCTTCTGGAACGCACGTTTCCCTTGCAGTGGGGGAGAACTGAGAGCGCTCATGGAACACAGAGCAAAATAGTTACGAGAAGTAGCTGAGCTGGGAAACATACAGATTTTAGGAATGAATTTTTAAAAAGTTGATTTTCTTTCCTTTTTTCCAAAGGGACATTTCCAGAAAGACTAGAAAGAGTTATTATGGGAATTAAATAAACTAAGACCTGGAGAATGTTTAGCATGCCTGAAAATTACTCAATAACTGTTCATCATCATCATCATCATCATCATTATTAGTAAAGTTGCAGGCATACTCCTCTTTTATGTGATTTGTTGTAAACCCCTCAAAGGGATTTGGGAACAACTTTTAAAAGGAGGTCTTAATTGCATCAGGAAACTTGCAAGAAACATTGCCTTATGTGGCCTGCATGGAACCATGGGATATAGGACCAATAGCGATGCCCAAAAACCAACTGTGATGGTCCCTGGTGAGTTAGGGACGGTACAAAGGAATGTGACTTTGATAAGAATTTGACCACTTCCTCTCTGTTGTATTTTGAGACAGCCTTGCTCAAAAGTGAATTTATGAGAGCACAAAGCCTCATGACCTCTCCAAATCAATTTAGCTTTGCCCTCCCCTAAATAGATCATCTTAGGGAAACTGATGCAGCTATGCGAGCAGGGGGTGGGAGGGGTCAGGAGTCAGAGTAGTGGACCTTCAGCATCAAGAGGGAGAATCACAACTTAGCTCAGACAATGTCTGTATCTTCTTTTTTATTTACCGCTTAGGACCACATCCAAGTGCCATGCTCTCTCTGAGGAAAGATCACTCTCTCAGCATCCCCACTCCCCCGCAACACACACCAGATGTTCTGTTGCCCTGATGTGTAGCTTGGCTCTTTCTAGTAAATCTGGAATGGGGGAAGTTTTCATCTTATTTCCATCCCTCACTCCTTCTATTGCCCTCTTCATTCTCCCTGGTGCTTTTATTTTATTATTACTTATTTACTTATATGTTTGTATTGATTTCAGAGAGAAAGAGAGTGATGGAAACATCAATGATGAGAAAGAACCTTTGATTGGCTGCCTCCTGCATGCTCCACACTGGGGATCGAGCCTGCCACCTGGGCATGTTCTCTGGCCTGGAATTGAACTGTGTCCTCTGGTTCATAGGTCGACCCTCAACCACTGAGCCACACTGGTCAGACTCCCCCAGGTGCTTTTAGAGAGCCTTCAACCTGTTCTTTCATGTTGCCCTGGACCCCTCAACTAGGGAGAACCATTTGGGCATCCTAACCCATCCCTTTTGAGATCATTCCTCGGCCACGACAATTCAAATTCTGGAACTGTAGGTGATTTTACTTGCTTCAAAGACATATACATTAATAACAATAACCATAAAAGCAAATATTCAGTGAGTATTTTTTGTGTACAGGACATGCTTCTAGATGTTTTGTATGTGTCCATCTCTTTTAATTTTCTACAAACCCTGACATTTAGACCCAGGGAGTTTATTTCATAGTCCAATCATTCCAGGAAGGACTGACATAAAGGCTCTTCCTACTTGGAAGAGGTGGCTTACAGGCTTAATTTTCAGCTTTCATCCAGGTAGTCTAAAGAGGTACTGAACCATTTTACCAGGCTAGGATAGCGAACCATCAATATTTGTTCTCCCCTCTAATTTTTTACTGAAATGCCTGCCGCCCAGCAGAAAGCTTGACTCGTTGCATTTCTATCTGAACAACTGAAAGGTGAGCAGCAGTCAAAAGAGAAGCAACACATGAAAGATATCCCCTTGCCTAGAACACAGAGGAAGTGGGGAAGGAAGGCAGAAACCAGGCCGGCGCACATAGTATGAAAGTAAGACGCTGGAGTAGCTGAGTCTGAACAGGCATTTTGGGCCACGAGGAGGCCAAATGTCAGTGTTGGTTACAACAAAACCTCCTTAGCAGCGGCTCCGGCTGCAGAGCATGCTATGAAAAGAGCAGATGCTCACCCACCAGCCACCGCAGCTACATCTGCTCACACAGCTGGCAGCACCATCAACCACACCAGCCTCCAACGTGAAGGCCAGTGACAGGTGCATCACAAATGAGCAGCACAACCAGAGACTAATGGCTTCCTTGCATCCAGATCAGAGAAGAATAATGAGCAAAAATCACTGGTCACACTTTGATTGGTCAAAACACCCCCCTTTTTTTTTAAATCAGTGAGATAATCTACTGTAGTTAAAGCTGCAAGTGCCTATTATGAAATTAAAATGGATGAGTGTTCCCATATTTGTGAATTAACCTTATACATTTTACCATTTCACAGCACGAGTCCACTTAGTTTATAATTTGGTAGTTAACTCAAACCTACGATGAATGAAATACCCTTTACAGCAAAAGTCAAAGCAAATCTCTTATTCATTCATTTCCTCAATTTTTCAGTTTACCAAACATTCTATCCTTGTATGAATGTTAGCCGCTGTTTCATCATTAGCTACAAGCCTTTTTGTGAACATCAGACCGGTGTTGAACAGGATAATCTACCTTTGAATAGAACAGTTGAAAGAAACTCAAATCGCCCGGCCCTGGAATATAAAAACAACATACATCTGAAGGAGATGCTTGTGTCTAGTCTGGGTCTTTATTAATAGCATCTCACGCACTCAGGCAGTGTTCACACCCGGGCACAGCTGGTGCTTTTCTTGATAGATTTTCAAAAGCCAAGGCTCCTGTTGCTTTGCTGGCTGGGTCTCCTCCACAGCTACCGTCACCTCTGCTCTCTCTGCTGCAAAGACAAGTAAATCTCCTGGTTAAGTGTTAGCAGCAATCAAAGTGCAGCCGTCACAGAGATCTTGATAAGCGAGATGCTTCATTCCTGAGGACCAGCTCCTCACCAGGCTTTGCCCTCAGTGTTGGCATGTCTCTGGAAATGAAGCCTCTGGTCTGCCTTCATTCCCATCAGGTGAACATTGTCTAGGGCGAGTGTTGATGGCTGAATTCTGCCTGCCAGAAGTGCAAACACAAGTCAACCTCATTGTGATACCATCGCAATGAACCTAGCTACAGGAAATAAGCAAAGGGAAGGCCAGACGTAGGAGGTCATTGGCCAGAATGGGCTTGCCTACTGCAAGCGCTTTGACAACTTAGAATATTTAATCCCCTGCACAAAGGAATTGGCTTTCGTGTGCTTTCAGGACCCCTTACCCTTGGGACTCTTGTGGCTGGGGTACACACTCTCCCTGCATTCTCCCATGTGGCTCACAGTCATGTGGACCCCCATACCCAATGGACTAAAGGACTGTAACTAGCATGATGTTGAATTGGACCCAGCTCCAACATGGAAAGGAGACTCGGACAGTGGCTTTGCTTCTAGCTTTACTGAAACCCCAGCTACACTTCTTCTATGACTGGACTAAAGGAAGTGGGACTTTGGAAACCCAGGGATATAAGTCCACAGAAATAAAAATCACTCCTTCTCTTGTGGGAGTCCGAGAAAATTCTTTTTCTCAGGATGTTGTAAGAAGTGTCCCTGTTCCCTCCAGCAGCACCTAGTGAGGAAGAGGAGCCCCCACTTCGTCTGGTAACTATTGGGCAGCCAGGCTGTTCTGAGGTTACGTCAAACATCCACCCTACTCTCTCCCTCACTGAGCTGAGCTCCATTGCTCTGCATGTACCTGTGATAACCACACTGTGTCTGAGAGACAGAAATCCCAGCAAGATGGGATGTAATTTCCGCCTGTCCATAAACTTTCTCACTGGATGCCACAAAAGTGTATAAAATTCTATTTCTTCATCTCTTTGCTTTTCCATTTTAGAGGTGAAATTTATATTCCCCATTAGAGAGAGAAGAAAATCTTTCAGAACCAAAAACATTGCCCCTTTTTCTCTTTCCCTTTCTCTATCTTCATGGCATACATAAAAATTAAGTCTTGGGTTATAACTACCCTGCTTTCATTGCCCTTATGATGTTTTCAGCATTTACACTTCCTATCATACCAAAGTGGTAGCTCTGTCCCCTGATAGATTCTAACCTAGCATGCTGAGCCATCGAGAAGTTTACTCTTCTCTCTAATTCCCTGAAATGCTACAGTTCATTTTCATGGCCATAGCCTTATAATGTGCTCATTGTTCAAATATCTATCTTCTAAAATCACATTTTCAAGGTAATGGCATTGCTCAGGAGTTATGGATAGTGCGCCGTGCAGTATCTAACTGCTGCCGCTCCTTTTAAGTTTCCTATTGAGTTTGGCTTTCTATTGTGTAACCCTGTCTGAGAGTTCACCACGAGCTGAGAAAGACAGGCCAGAATTTAGGACCACGTACTTCAGGAAACTTAGCGTCTTGTGCAACCATCATCAGAAGTCAGTTTTAGAACATTTTCGTCACCCCAGTGGTATTGCTGAAGCATACTCAGTATTCATCTCCAGTACCACACCCTGCTCCCTAGGCACTCACCAATTGACATTGCCTCTGTAGTTTTGCCTTTTCTGGAAATTTCACATGAATGGGATCCTAAACCTTTCGCTGAGCATCTTGTTTTGGAGGTTCCTTCATGTCATAACATGTTTCTGGAGTTAATTCCTTTTTATCACTGTCTAGTATTCCAACATTTTGTCTATCTGTTCTCCCATTGATAGACATTTATTTATTTATTTATTTATTTTTAAAATATATTTTATTGATTTTTTACAGGGAGGAAGGGAGAGGGATAAAGAGAAACATCGATGAGAGAGAGACATCGATCAGCCGCCTCCTGCATGCCCCCTACTGGGGATGTGCCCGCAACCAGGATACATGCCCTTGCCTGGAATCGAACCTGGGACCTTTCAGTCTGCAGGCCGACGCTCTATCCACTGAGCCAAACCGGTTTCGGACCATTGATAGATATTTAGATTGTTTCCCATATTTGGTGATTATGAATAATCACATTTATTTATAAATCATTGTGTAGACATGTTTTCATTTTTTTATTTGATCGATAATGGAATCATTTTTTAAAAGAGCTTTATTGAGTTACAATTGTCATATAATAAATTGCACTAATTTAAAGTGCATAATTTTCTGAGTTATCTCTCTCTCTCTCTCTCTCTCTCACACACACACACAGAACACACACACACAAAACACACATACACATACACATACCTGTCAAACTATCACCACAACAAGGTCAGAACATATCTGTCGCTTCTAAACAATTTTTCGTGCTGTTTTGTGATTCTCCTGCCTATCCTTCCACATGACCCTATCCTCAGATAATCACTGATTTGTTTTCCGTTACTATAGATTAGTTTTGTTTTCTACCTTTTTTTATGTCTGTGGAATTATGAAGCATGTATTCTTTTTGGAGTTAGAGGGAGGGTCTTGCTTCATTCACCTAGCAGAATTATTTTGCAATCTATCCATGTTGTACGGTTTATCAATAACTCATTCCTTTTTTGTTGTTGCTGAGTAATATTTATGGTATGTATATGCCTCAGTTTGTTCATCCACCTGTCTATTCATCTGTTGATAGATATTTAAGTTGTTTCCATTTTTGGCTATTACAAACAAAGCTCCTTTGAACATTCATATTTGTGTGAACTTTCTTTTCTCTTGGGTATATTCCCAAGGAAGGAATGGCTACATTATCTCATATCATTTTGTAGGAAATTGTCAAGTTATTTTCCAAAGAAAAGAATTTTTTACATTCCCACTAGCAGTGCGTGAGAGTTTTGGTTCTTCCAGACCCTTGCTCTTGGCATTTGATTGTGGTCAGTCTTTTTATTTATTTATTTTAAAATAAATCTTTATTGTTCAGATTATTACAATTGCTCCTCTTTTTTCCCCCCATAGCTCCCCTCCACCTTTTTCCCACTCTACCCTCTGTCTTTATCCCTCCCCGATTGTCCTCATCCATAGGTGTACAATTTTTGTCCAGTCTCTTCCTGCACCCCACATACTCCTTTCTCCTTGAGAGTTGTCAGTCCACTCCCTTTCTATGCCCCTGATTCTATTATATTCACTAGTTCATTCATCAGATTTTGTATTCATTTGTTTTTTAAATTCACTTGTTGATAGAAAATGTATTTGTTGTTCATAATTTTTATCTTTACCTTTTTCTTCTTCTTCCTCTTCTTAAAGAATACCTTTCAGCATTTCATATAATGCTGGTTTGGTGGTGATGAACTCCTTTAGCTTCTTCTTATCTGTGAAGCTCTTTATCTGATCTTCAATTCTGAATGATAGCTTTGCTGGATAGAGTAATCTTGATTGTAGGTTCTTGCTATTCATCACTTTGAATATTTCTTGCCACTCCTATCTGACCTACATAGTTTCTGTTGAGAAATCAGCTGACAGTCATATGAGTGCTCCCTTGTAGGTAAATAATTGTTTTTTTCTTGCTGCTTTTAATATTCTCTCTTTGTGTTTTGCTCTTGGCATTTTAATTATGATGTGTCTTGGTGTGGTCCTCTTTGGATTCCTTTTGTTTGGGGTTCTGTGGGCTTCCTGGAGTTGTAAGTCTATTTCTTTCACCAGGTGGGGGAAATTTTCTATCATTATTTCTTCAAATAGATTTTCAGTATTTTGCTTTCTCTCTTCTTCTGGGACCCCCATAATTCAGATATTGGTCCACTTGAAGTTGTTCCAGATGGTCCTTATACTATCCTCATATTTATTATTCTTGTTTTCTTTTTGCTTTTCTGGTTGAATGTTTTCTGCTTCTTTGTATTTCAAATTTTTGACTTGATTCTTGTGATCCTCTAGTCTGCTGTTGGATCTCTGTATATTATTTTTTATTTCAGTCAGTGTATGCTTAATTTCTAGTTGGTCCTTTTTCATATCCTTGAGGGTCTCGCTAAATTTATCGGCCTTTTCTAGAATATTCTTGAAAAACCTTATAACTGTGGTTTTGAACTTATATCCAGTCATTTGCTTTCCTCCATTTCTTTCATTTGTGACCTGTTTCTTTGTCTCTGCATTTTGGCCGTTTCCCTGAGTTGATAGAATGGCTTTATGTGCTAGGTATCCTATAGGGCTCTGTGGCTCAGCCTCCCCAGTTGCCTGAGATGGACACTCTTTGGTGAACCCCTTTGTGGGCTCTGTGCACAGTCTTGTTGTAGTTAAGCCTTGATTGTTGTTGGTATCACTGGGATGTATTGACCTCCAGGCCAATTGACTGTGAGGATCAACTGTGTCTATGCTGGGAGAACTTCTGTGCTGGAGACACCCTTATGAGACAAGACTTACAAATGCCTCTGTGCTCAGCTTGGATGGGCGAAGTCTCAGGGCGGAGCAGACAGCAATGGCTTCCTGTCATCCCTGCCCTACGAGGCCCCTGGGTCTCAGTGTTCCACAATAATAGCTGCAAGGACCTCTGAGAGAAAGTCACCCTCAAGTTTTGCCTGCTCCAGTTTCTACCCGAATGAGTGTGGGTCCCCAGATTCTTGCCCGGAGCTGGACTTTAGAACCATCGGGAGCTTTGAACTCCAATTCTTTCTCTCCCTCCTGGTTGAAAAAGCTAGTTGCATACTCAGTTGTCAGCCCTCTCTGTGCGTGCATGCCTTAGTACCTCTGCCTTCTGCAGCTCCTCTGAGTCTCAGTGTGCTTTTCTCTTCCCTTCTAGTTGTAGAATTTCCACTCAGCCAGCCTTCCTGTGGTTCTGGATGATGTCCATTTTGTCTTTTAGTTGTAGTTTTGAAATTGTGTGAGGCAGCAGTTTAGGTGTTTACCTATGCCACCATCTTGGTTCTCCCTCATGGTCAGTCTTTTTAACTTAAACTTACTAATAGGTGTGAGGTGAGAGTGCATTTTGGTTCTAATTTGCATTTCTCTAGTGACTAATGATGGTGGGTATCTTTTCATATGCATATCTTCTATCTGTGAATCTTCTGTAGTGAAGTATCTGTTCAAAAGTTTTGCCCATTAAAAAAAATTAGGTTGTTTGCTTTCTAAATATTGAATTTTGAGAGTTCTTTATAAATAAATTCTAGGTGCAAGTCCTTAATCAGACATATGCTTTGCAAAATTTTCCTTCCAGTCTCTGGCTTGTTTTTTCATAAATCAAAAAAAAGTCAGAGCCCCTATATTAATATCAGACAAAGTGGGTTTCAGAGCAAAGAATATTACCATGGATAAAAAAGTTCATTTTATAATGAAAATTGGCTCAATTTATCAAGAGGACATAGCAATTCTAATTATTTATGCAGCTAAAAGCAGAGATTCAAAATACATGAAGCAAAAACTGTTAGAACTGTGAGGAGAAATTGGCAAATGACAGATGGATTTTTTTTTTTAATATCCACTCTCTTTCAACAATTTATAGGAAAAGTAGGCAGAAAAATCAGGAAAGATATCATAGGCTTGGATGACTATATCAACACCACCTGATTGATATTTCTAGAATCCTCCACTTAGCAATGTGAGTAGAGCACACATTTTTTTTTTCAAATGTAATGGAACAGTGGGCAAGATGGACCATATTCAAGCCCATAAACTCGATATCAGTAAATTTCAAAGTGTTTGAATTACACAGCATATTTTCCTTTGTCCTCACAATGTTGTAGAACACAGGAAGCATGACTTAGACTAGTCACCAACTCTTAGAGCCCATGTTCTCCGTGGACCTGGTATACATAGGTCTTCTATGTGCTCAGCTCATAGGAGAATCATAGATATGTAGCTGCATGTTCCTAGGGCACCCAGAGTACATCTGGCTTAAACTAGACAAATATTCACACCCAGGGACTTCCGTCACTCTAATTGGTGCTAAGGTCCCACCTAATAGGATCATGCTTTACAGAAGGGGAGGAAAATCTGATTGAACTCTTTTTTTTTTCCTCTGCATACCAGTGTATGAAACAATATCGAGAAATTCCCAAGAGGAATTAGAAAATGATGGCATATTTTAAATGCTCATATTTAAAAAATCAATGCTTTTAATATAAATGGCTAATAGAATAATACTTAGCAGTGCACTAAAGACTATATGATGTAATGTTCTTTAAGAGAAACCTCCTTTCACTGATTTTGATGCATCCTATTAACTACATGATTTTGCATCAGAAATGAATTGGAGTCCTTCAGAAGCTCTGACCCCTTCGTGATAAGTCCTGAATCACGCCTTCTGATTTCTTTTTCTTTTGTATTTTTAATTTTAATAGTTATTACCAAATTGCTTTCCAAACAGGAAACTATAACAATTCACATTTTGCTTTCCAAATAGTGTAACAGTATGCAATTTTGCAATATACAAAAAATAATGTAAAATTATGTTTTTCCCATATCCAGCATGATCTAGATTATGGTGGCTTTGTAGTATATGCCAATGTCTACTAGGATAAATGTGCCACACAGTATTGCTTTTTTATATTTTCTACACTTACGTCCAGCTTGAATTTTATTTTTTTTCTTAATAATTTTAATACTTTATTTTTATATTTTTAAAAAATTTTTTAATTGTGTTACATGTATACATATCTTCCCATTACGCCTTCTGATTTCTTGAAGAAACTTATGCTTCTGATGTGAATTGTTGCCCTACCCACCCCTGCCCCTGTTCTGAGTCAATGTACTCATTTTAAGTCACTCATATTATTTTCCAAAAGTAACTCTGCTGTGTCCTCACATGGTGGAAAGGGTGAGGGAGCTCTCTTGGGACTGCTTTTGTAAGGACACTAACCCATTCATGAGGGCTCTACCCTCAAGACCTACTTACCTCCGAAAGACCCTATCCTCCCAATATGATCACCTTGGGGTGTAGATCACAATGTATCAATTTTGGGGGACACATTCAGACCATAGCAGGCATTAAGCCCATTTGACAGATCAGAATAGTAAGGCACAGAAAATTAGCTTCATTTATGAGAGATCACCTGGTGGATGAATATTAGGGGCAAGGTTAGAACTCTGGCCACTCATTTTTCAAGACTTCTCACTTCTAAACTCTCAAGGCCTCTCCAAGGAGGACCAGCAGCTGATAGCACAGTGCGAAGGAGAAGGAGTTACAGACAGAGGGGACAGTGTGTGTGGGCTCAGAGAGTAAAGGTCTGTGACAAGTTAAGGAAATGAAGTTCTGAGTCAGGGTGGGGTCAGCAGGAGCTGATGGGGAGATAAGGTCCAATATGTTTCTAGCCAATTAGGGTTGTTTTGTTTGGATATTCCCTCTTATAAACTTATTTACAGTTAATAAAACATGGTAGTGAAAGCACATTTTATGGGAGAAGTCAGGAGGGGAAATAGAGGAACAAATGTTGGACACAAAGCATTCTGGAAGTTTCTATTACTACCTAACAATACGGAGTATTTTTATGGGTCACAATATGATGAAGTTGAGACCCTGGGAAACAGCACTGGATACTAATAGCCCCATGTCCCAATGTCAGTTTTGCAGCTGCTGAGTCACACACTCTTGAGTTTGCTTTTCCTAAATCTAGAAAGTGGAATAATAATCCCGTTGCCTTGAAGATTCAATGCTATAGCGAATATAATGGGCTTTGAAAAACATGAATCATAAGTTAGAAATTATGAAATAGAGTTGGAACACTGGGTGGTCTTTCTGAAAGTATTTGAAAATATCCAAGGAGATTTATTCTTCCCAACACATATATTCCCAGGGAAGTATTTATAAGCGGGACTTTTGTAAACAAGCCCGGGTTTAACTGGGTTAAAGATATATAGCCAGCCCTCTCGCTCCCGCGGTCTAATTATCCCGCAAATGAAAATGGGGTGAAGAAATGGCAAAGCAAACTCATTTCTGCAAAAGCAAGTGGTTTCTCACAGTGATTGGACTGGATCACCAGGCAAGGAGAGCAGGCTGTTTAAGAAACCGCAGCCAAAGGAGACAGGTCTGCTTTGAGTCACCATCTGCAGAAGGTCCGGTGAGCCCATACCTTTGAGCCCCAGGACCCATCAGAAGCCCCAGGTGGATGGGCAATCCTTCCTTCCACACTTCAGAGGGGAAACTATTACCCACAATTCACAGATATGGGAACTGAGGCCCAGGAAGGTTTCAACACACGCCAAGGATTTCAATATCCTGCTGGAAAGGAAAATGACATTTGAGGCAGCTCCTACCTGCCTCACCCACAGTCCATGTTTTTTTGAATCCAAAGGCGGACATTTTTCCTTCAGAGAGAGCCAGCCTTCCCCTTGGGGACTTGTTCCTCCCTCCGCCCCCGGGGTCTAATCCAAAGGCCTCTTCTGCCTTTGGAAAAACACCCACAGGTTCTTGATCACATACTGAGAAGATTAAGAAGTTCAGGCAGTTCCCTAAAATCCTCACAAAATAGTGGAAGTCAATATGGAAAGCAGTATATAATCTACTATTCTTATTTACTAAATTGTGATATTTTCCCCCCCAAAGTAATTGTTTATGAAGGAAATTCTTAAAATGCAATTGTTACACAGAAAAATCTAAAGCAGTGGTTCTCAACCTTCCTAAGGCCGCGACCCTTGCATACAGTTCCTCATGTGGTGGTGACCCCCAACCATGAAATGTTGCTGCTGTTATGCATCGTGATGTAAATATCTGCATTTTCCGATGGTCTTAGGCGACCTCTGTGAAAAGATCATTCGACCCCCAAAGGGGCCGCGACCCACAGGTTGAGAACTGCTGATCTAAAGCGTGTCATCAGTGTGCTGTGAGTGTAATGAGTCCTCAGTGATCTGAGAACATGGCTTTATTCCCAGGTCGCAGCTGTCAGGAACATGGACGCAGCCTCCCCTGATGGCCTTCCCCACCCCCTCCACATCAGCAAGCCGGGGACTTGGGCATTGGTGTGAGTGGGAGCTCAGGCTTCTCGTCAGGCAGTCTTTCAGTTAAAGGCCCGGCAACAGATAGATAGTCTCACTTTCCTTTTTAAACTTAGTCATTGCTGAAACCGGTTTGGCTCAGTGGATAGAGCATTAGCTTGTGGACTGAAAGGTCCCAGGTTTGATTCTGGTCAAGGGCATGTACTTTGGTTGCGGGCACATCCCCAGTAGGGGGCGTGCAGGAGGCGGCTGGCCGATGTTTCTCTCTCATTGATGTTTCTGACTCTCTATCCTTCTCTCTTCCTCTCTGTAAAAAAATCAATAAAATATATTTTATAAATAAATAAATAAACAAATAAATAAATTTAGTCATTTACACTAAGTCTGCCCAGGGTGGGAGGTTATGGAGTTCAACAAAGAATCCTCGATTTGACAGCTGGCCGTTTTTCTCTTTGCAGAAGTCTCACCTGAATTTTTTTTTTTTTTCTCTTCTGGGGCTTATGGTGTCCTTGCTGGGTGGGAGGCCACCAAGCTTGGTTGAACTAAGGAGAAGAGAGGGTCATGGCATTTGGTGATGTTTCCTATCCACGTGAAATGAGCCCCGCCCTCCCTAATGAAAGGCCTCAGGGACACAAGTCATTTAACATAGTTCATGAAATGAGGGTGGTGGACGATGGGGACGCTATTGGATCTCACAATCATGAAGGAGTTAGTGACGAGAGAAAACCAGCGGGGTCCTCTCTCGGGAGAACGTGGCCAGGCAGGGCCTCTGCAGGGGCAGCTTTCTGAGTTATGATCAGACTCAGGTCGCTGACCCACGCCCTGACCTAACGCTGCCACCATCTCCTGGGCATGGCCTGGCTCAGTGAGAAGAACAGCCCTGGGTCCTGGGGGAATCTTGGCTGGGTTTTGGTGCCTCTACTAAAATGAAGCTCAACATCCTGGGAGAACATAAGCAGGGCGAGCAAGGGGTGTGATGGGAACTACCCCAGTGTCCTGGGCATGTGGCTATGGTCACCCATTTTAGAGAAACACTCTATAAATATAAGGAATTAGAACTACTGCGATCAGATGAGCTATAGTTTGGGTTACACAGTACATGGCAGACATCGTGATAAATATGAGGTACACATTTAATCCACACAATAACCTTGTGAAATAGATATTTCCATTCCCATTTTAATACAGTGGTACCTCGAGATACGAGTTTAATTCGTTCCGTAACCTTGAGGCGTGGGAAACTATGAGACGCTCGAGTCGCGGTAAACTGGTGGGTCGTGTGCAGCCGGCCGATCCGCGAGATTACTCCTATCTCAACTGTTGCTCGTATTTCAAAGCAAAAATCGCTCGCTCGATGGCTCGTATTTCAAAAATCTCATATGTTAGGGCACTTGTATCTAGAGGTACCACTGTATTTCTTTTCTTTCTTTTTTTTAGATGAAGAAACTGAGGATTAGAACTGTGAAGTGATATGACCGAAGCTCAAGACTATCTTATTTTTTTTTATTATTATTTTTTTATTTTTTATTTTTTTAAATATATACTTTATTGATTTTTCACAGAAAGGAAGGGAGAGAGATAGAAAGTCAGAAACATCGAAGAGAGAGACATCCATCAGCCGCCTCCTGCACGCCCCCTACCGGGGATGTGCCCCAAACCAATGTACATGCCTTTGACCGGAATCGAACCTGGCACCTTTCAGTCCACAGGCCAACGCTCTATCCACTGAGCCAAACTGGTTTCGGCAAGACTATCTTATTTTAAACAGACAGAGTTGAAACACACAGCCCCCTGACATGTATTTATGTCTTAGTCTGTCCCTTTCTCTATTAATATCATGAGTTCACGCTGATGCCACCAATTCCAGCCCCAAAGCACAGGTGCATCCTAATCCTCCCCTCTCCATATTCATAACTCTGACTGGCGCACCATTTGTGCATATTAAATATAATCGTGCATATAAACTACCCAGCAGGCCTGCCACACGGTCCCTCGGGGGAATTGGAAAAGGATGCCCTTTCCTCAAGGTGGACAACTTGGCTAATGGAGTGTGGCAATTCTGGCTCCCGCCCCCCACCTCCCCGGGCGTCTTTGTTGTGCTGCGAAACCAGAGGATTGCACGGAGGCCGTGCCGAGTCAGCATGCAGTGAGTGGTCAATTATTTACACTCAAGGTCAAGTCTGGCAGGAAAGCAGTGCAGATCCATAGAAAGAACGTATGACTAACCCCATTTTTCCCTGGAGAATTTTTCATCACGAATAGGGAAGCGGAATAAACATAAAAGCATCGCCCAGGTTTCCCACTTGGATGGGAAATCAATGCAATCCCATGCGTCGCCCATATCACCAACTCTATCCTGTTGAGCATCATTTTTTGTACCTGATGCTTGGCTATCTGTCACCCTAAGCTCTGCATCAGAAGCAGGTTTCTATAAAAATAAAATCTGTCCCCTTCTTTCCAAAGCTTGGCCAGCAGCCAAGGAGAGGCTGATCTAGCCACAATGCAGTGTCCATAATTTGAAATGACATTGAGGGTAAAGGGGGGGAAAGCCTCGCCCAACTTCATGTATGCGATCAGTCAAGTTCACTGACAGATTTATGGCTCCAGCCTGCTGCACATGCCTCCACTGAATGTTCTCACTCACTTGTCTTGAGATCATCTTCAAGCTCTTCCCGTGATCTTTCTCCAGGACCCGACGGAGAAGCCGATTAAATGGACTCGGTGCTGCAGATGTCTGATGCCACCCAAACCTGAAGCTCTGAGACGGAGGCTCTAAACCAGCGGTTCTCAACCTGTGGGTCGCGACCCCTTTGGGGGTCGAATGACCCTTTCACAGGGGTCACCTAAGACCATCGGAAAATGCAGATATTTACATCACGATGCATAACAGCAGCAAAATTTTATGGTTGGGGGTCATCGCCACATGAGGAACTGTATGCAAGGGTCGCGGCCTTAGGAAGGTTGAGAACCACCGCTCTAAATGATGTCCACATTGGAAGACAGCAAGGTGGTGATGACAATCGCGTCTGCACTGGGGCTCCATTCTGTACAATGGGAGAGGGACGCAAAACCCCAGGCCCCTGTGGCAACTGCTCAGCCACGCCCTCTTCCTGTTTACCCTCTGCCTGGGGATAGAGGTGGAAGAACTCGCAACTCTGTGGTCTCTCACCTTCCAAGCCAGGTGATAGGGACACCCAGAGTCCCAGGGGCTGCTGAGAATTCAAGAATAACATCCAAGGGACAAAGCACAGGCAACAGTGCTGCTCCCAGAGTTGGCAGCTCTGAGTGCTTTCAACAGTTTTGAAAATTTCAGGCTGGACCTGCTGACAGTTTGTAGATACAGAGAGATGCATTTTGCAGGAATTGGCTCACAGTATGGTGGAGGCTGAAATTTGTCGGGCTGGCTGGAAACTCAGACAGGAATTGATGTTAAAGTCTTGAGGCAGAATTTCTCTCTCTTTTTGGAGGGGGATCTCAGTTGTTGTATTTCATGCCTTCAACTGATTGAATGAGGCTCAACCATGCCTTTGAGGGTCGTTTCCTTTACTTAAAATGAACTGGTTGTAAATGTTACCCACGTCTATACCTCCAGAGCAACACCTAATAGTGTTTGATTAAAATAACTGAGGAAGCATCGGTCAGACTGTCAGAGGGAAGGTAGGGAGGGTGGGGGTAAGGACTTGTATGCACCAACCAAAGGACTTGTATGCATGCATGTAAGCCTAACCAGTGGACACAGACAACAGGGGGATGAGGACACGAGAGTGGTAAGGTAATGAGGAGATGAGGACAAATATGTAATACTTCATATAGAAGTAATAAATAAAGAAATTAAAATTAAAATTAAAAAAAAAAGAAACTGAGTATGATAACCCAGCCAAGATGGCACAGAAAACTAACCAGCACTCAGCTTTGATCTAATGCCCTATACTGGATGCTGAAGACTGTGCGAAGGCAAGCCACATGAGCTCTCTGTGATTTATTTTCCAGGCATCTGCTCCCCCAAGTAATATTTAATCAATAAATCTCCATGGAGGAGAAGAGGAACGAGCTCTCCATGAGATACACCGGAAAGAACATAGCACAGAGTGCGTCCCCCATTCACCAGCTGTGACTCATGAGGTAAGCCATCTCCATTTCTCCATTGATAAAATGGGACCATGGTGTCTGTTGTGTAAGGGTGATGTATGGGATAATATGGGAAAAACTCCATGTGGTGCCTGGGACTGAGTAAGAACATGGTAGTGGTTAATGATTATTGCTTTAACTTGAAATTCTATCACTTGAGAAACATCCCTTTAGCTTAACTCCACACGCAGTCATATATGTTGGTTCCATGTGACAGCAGTAACCACATATGTTACCAACACCCAGTGGGAATTGAAATCCCCAACCACTTTCCTACATTAGAGGGGCGACTGGGGAGGCCAGAGGTGAGAGCACGGAGGAAGTAGAAGCAAACTTTGTTATATTTTGCAGAATTCCCCTAGCCTCAGAGGCGCATATTTCTTAAGAAGATTTTTCATTGAGTCCAAGTGTCCAGAACACGAGGGCATCAACAAAGTTTCTACTAACAGAAGACTCGGGCTCTAGGACTTAGGCTCCTAAAGGGCCTTCAGAAGCCTTTGGTTAAGGAGACTTGGGTTTATTATTTAAGGTTCTCAGCTGGAGAGGCAAGTGTCCTCTGACTAAACAAAGCACTGAACCACTTGGGGTAGGCAGCTGCAGGCATTCCTGAACTTAATGAGCGATGATCACTGTTGTTTAAATACAGTGGTATTTAAACCTCGAGATACGAGTTTAATTCGTTCCGTAACCTTGAGGCCTGGTAAACTGGTGGGTCGTGTGCAGCCAGCGGATCTGTGAGATTACTCCTATCTCAAATGTTGCTCGTATTTCAAAGCAAAAATCGCTTGTTCAGTGGCTGGTATCTCAAAAATCTCGTATGTTAGGGCACTCGTATCTCGAGGTACCACTGTACTGTAAATACATTCCAGCACAAAATGACAATCAGAATAATAATATGTGCAAGAAAGCCACCAAGCTCTCTGCAAACGAAGGGCCATATAATAATACTAAAAACTTCTACCCCATATTACTATTAATGATGTGTCATCCGACTGAAACATTTCCTTAAGTACTTTATGTCCTCTGCTGGACTCAAGTCATCAATTCCATTTATCTAGTTAGTGGGGGAACCCTGAGCTTAAATGAGGTTCCCGAGAAGATGTGTGGAATGATAGGCAAGGGAATGCCTGTATCCTTGTTCCCTTCTGCAGAGATAATGTTGCTTTTCCAGCTAACTTTTTTTTTTTTTTTGCCCCTGAACTCTACTTTGAATACTAAACAATTCCCTGGAAAGAAGTGGTTATTATAGCTCAGGATGGCTTTGGGTTGGGTGACCCTTGTATTGCTAGAGCAGTGGTTCTCAACCTTCCTAATGCCATGACCCTTTTATACAGCTCCCCATGTTGTGGTGACCCCCAACCATACAATTATTTTCCTTGCTACTTCATAACTGTAATTTTGCTGCTGTTAATGATCTATAATGTAAATATCTGATATGCAGGATGTCTTAGGCGACCCTTCTGAAAAGGTCATTCGACCCTCAAAGGGGTCTCGACCCACAGGTTCTATGGTATGCTAGTCTCAGAGTAACCCTGTGGGATGTGCCCACAACTAAGGTACATGCCCTTGACCAGAATAGAACCTGGGACCTTTCAGTCTGCAGTAACTGCTATGCTAGTCTCAGAGTAACCCTGGTCCTTTAATACACTTCATGTCCGGCATTCACCTTCCAGTTAGCCCGACCAAATCAGCTTTGTCTGTGTGCCAGCGACCAGGACAGAGAGGGACAACGCCCAATGCTGTGCCCGCTCAAACTCTGGGAGGCTGTTTGCTCAATGACCTTCATCCAAAATGAAGGCAGGAGGGCAAGGTGGCTGAGACTGTGGGCTCTGGAGTCAGATTGAGCTGTTTTCCAGCCCAGCTTGTCGGTATTTCCAGCATCGCTGGTTATGTTGCTAAATGTCTTCCAACCAAGTCGTCTCATCTTTAAAAGAAAAACTAAGTAAGCCTTTACAATAGATAGATTTATTAGATTTTGGATGTATTAGGAGATTCATTGATTTCTAGTAGAAAAAAGAAAGGGCATTACAAAGGAAGGAAGGAATATAGAAAGGAAAGGAAGAGGGAGGACTTTCTGAAGAGTCACAGCTTTCCTAAGACCTGTGGGAGGACAGGCTAGGGGAGCTGGAGCCCGGGGTCACTCCTCCCAGAGTCTGTCCTGGTTCTGGGTTTCTGGAAGGTTCAGGAGCAGGGAAGTGGTGAACTTGGACGGAGCAGACCAGGCGCCTGCGAGCAGCAGTGAGTTTAGACTTTTTGGTGGGGGCAGTGGGTGTGTGGTGTGAGCATGCGTCAGGAATACAAAGAGGGAAAGATGCTGAGTCTGGTCTTGTGGCCACGCTCCCAGCAGAGCATGCCTAGCTGAATCAATTTGTCTGTGCAGTGCAATTACAAAAGCCTAATTATCGGGGGAAGAGGTTATCTCAAGGAAGCCTAATGCAGCTTAAAAGACGGTCAGCCCCTCTGGCTACATATATATACAAATCCAGTTAGATGGGGAGCATATTTTGAAATCCATAAAGGAGATATCACCCCTTGTTATAGGTAGATTATTGCATGAAAATGAGAGAAGTTTCCATAGAACTCTTGGGGGAGGTTCTTTTTACTGCAACTGATAAGCAAGACGATAAGGATTATTCAATGTTTTCTATCACACTCTTCCAGATAATTCTGTATCAGAGATTTCTCAACCAGATGAAGGCCATCATCCATCATCAATGATACATTTATGGAGTCTTTTCTATGTGCCAGGTAGAGGGCTAACACTTTCAATAGATTTCATATTTTATTTTTATAAAACCATCTTACACTTTAAGTGATGAAACAGGGGTTACATGCCAGGTAACTTTTTCAAGGTCATGCTGATGAATGCCAAACTTAGATTTGAACCCATATTTATCCTACGCTAAATCTTGTATTTTTATTTATTTATTTTAAAAATATATTTTATTGATTTTTTTTTTTACGGAGAGGAAGGGAGAGGGAGAATTAGAAACATCGTTGAGAGAGAAACATCAATCAGCTGCCTCCTGCACACCCGCTACTGGGGATCTGCCCACAAGTAAGGTACATGCCCTTAACCAGAATCAAACCTGGGACTTTTCAGTCTGCAGGCTGACACTCTATCCACTGAGCCAAACCGATTTCGGCAAATCTTGTATTTTTAAATCACTGTGGACTTTCTTTCACAAGCAAGAACCCACATACACAGACACACACAGAGAGACACACACACTCATGCACAGGCTCCTCCACTGGGAGAAAGTTGGGAGAAAAAGAAAACAGAGGTCTTGGTGATGTCTACAAGGGATGAGGAAGGAATTAAAAAGCTGTGACTGTCCAGAAAGTCCTCCCTCTTTCCTTTCCTTCCTATATTCCTTCCTTCCTTTGTAATGTCCTTTCTTTTTCTACTAGAAATTAATAAATCCCCTAATAAATCCTGAATTATTGATAATGACACCAATGACAATTGTCAGCCTCTAGTTGAGGTAAGATTTGGTATAAATGGAAGATTTGTTAGAAAGTGGGAGCCCTTTGCTCTGCAGGCAGGTGGCCACTGGGCTCTGAGATCTGGCCAACACGGGATCATCTGCTCCTTTCTGCCAGGAGAGCTGGACACAGGGGACAGGCCATCACGGTGTTGGCATCTCCAGGTAAGAGTACAATAGATGCAAAATAAATATTTGAAATATAAAATAAATTAACACATGTTTCCAATAGAATCAAGGGAGATACACCAGGATGTTATTGGTTCTGATCTGTGCTACATATTAATGGAAAAATCAAATTGTGTGCAGAAGAGAATGTCAGGAAACCCAAATTCTTGTCCCAGTTCTGCTGTCATTAGAGTGATGACCTTAGATGAATATCAAAGCCCTTTGAGCCTCAATGTTTTCCCTCTGTAGAATATGAGAGTGGAAATGGATGATTCCTAAAATTCATTCACAACTATATTCTGTCAGTTAAGATGTGTGGAAAACCAGAGGAGGATCTCCAAAATATAATGAATTCATATATTAAAATTTTAATATAAAATGATGGTTGTAGACTAGAATCATAAGCCGTGGGTATGAATCCAGACCATGGAGACCACCAATTTCATTCTTACTTCCTTTTCTTTCCATTTGTTTATACATTTGAATAATTATGAAACGCTTGCTCTGTGTGTTCCAACCCTATTGATAATTAAACATTATTATCATGAATCTACATTCTTGTTTTGATTAAGCATTACCACATAGGTCCTTTAGATTCTGTCTGATAACGGTCAAGTTCAGCCATTAAAGCTCAACCATGTGTAATTCCATAATGTGATGGAGACATTTTTTCTCACCTTGATATATTATCAACATGACAGAGGCTAATCCCTTTCTGAAGTATTTATAAACCTTCCAGAATGGAATTTTGGCCTCCAAGTGATAGCCAAGTGTACATCGGAGAGGGGCTTTTTATACCCACACCCTCTTCTACTTTATGACTTCCTTTTTCCAAGGTGAATTGTGTGGCCCTTCGTTTCCCAGTAGATTCCCTTGTCCTTAGCCATAAATCAGTGTCATCCTTGCCAAGTGGATTTCCCTGATGACACTCGGAGAAAAGACAATCTGCTTTATATCTCTTTCTTACTTTCGTTCTGCAGGTACTATAGCATTCACATGCTTGTTTATTGGTTCAATCCATTTAAGAGAACAATGACCAAATATAGGCACCCCAAGCAGAAACATGACAAGAACAAGGAAATAAATAACTGTTGGCATTCATTTGTCATATTATAGAGTTTCAGCAGGCTGTACATTTTGACCTTAAGCAAGAGAAAGTTGATGACTTTAAAAATTTTTTTAAATATATTTTATTGATTTTTTGCAGAGAGGAAGGGAGAAGAATAGAGAGTTAGAAACATCGATGAGAGAGATATCGATCAGCTGCCTCTTGCACGCCCCCTACTGGGGATGTGCCCACAACCGTACATGCCCTTGACCGGAATCGAACCTGGGACCTTTCAGTCCGCAGACCAATGCTCTATCCACTGAGCCAAACCGGTTTCGGCAAATTTTTTTTTTAATTTTTAAAAAATATATTTTATTGATGACTTTATTAATAGTTTTCTTCAAAAACATTTTCCTTTCTTCTTCAACACTGCTGACTTAAAAAAAAATCCCTAGTTCTCTCACAATTGCTTTAAAACATGCATTTCCCGCTTTCAGAGCTGGAGTCTCCTCGGATGACGCTCAGTTCATTGTAGGGGCGCTCATGGCAGATGCACGGCAATCGGAGGCTCTCAGAGACCAGATGAAGCCAGAGTTGAAATGCTGCTGCTTTTTGCAGAGTCCTCACCCTGGGCATGCAAGAGGCGCTGCCGTGGCTCCAATTCTTTAAGAAATGAGCTCGCCAAGACCAGTTTGGCTCAGTGGATAGAGCGTCGGCCTGTGGACTGAAGGGTCCCAGGTTCGATTCTGGTCGGGGGCAAGTACCTTGCTTGCGGGAACATCTCCAGTGTGGGGCGTGCAGGAGGCGGCTGATTGATGTCTCTCTCTCATCGATGTTTCTGACTTTCTATCCCTCTCCCTTCCTCTCTGTAAAAAATCAATAAAATATATTAAAAAAAAAAGAAATGAGCTCAATAAAAATACTCTCTTAGATGTGCAGCAGCAGAATGGAGTTATTTCTAATCATAGAGAAACACCTCCATAGATATAAAATGTGGGACACCTACTTACCTTCTCTAAGCTCCCGTTCATTAATCTCCTAGGATTACGGTGAATATTAAATAACATGAGGCATGCATCAGTCTTAGCGGGGACCTGGGACATACTAAGTGATGGTTATAGGTATGAGGATGTTTGTGCTCCTGTTCTCTTCACCTCAGCCATCGTCACTGTAAGCAAAGAGATGCCTTTGCTTCTACAGGCAGGTGGAACCAAAGGCGGGGGAAATCCTGCTGATCAACATACGGTAGGGACTGCCACCATTTCTAGCTCTTGTCCAATCAGCCTGTTTCATATCCAGCTTCCTGATGCTCCTGGAACCTTCTCTGGTCAGGCACTGCTGCATTTCAGTTCTAATGTCCTGTCAAATCTCAGAAAGCAGCATTCTGTTAGAAACCCCTTCCCACACAGAGACTATGAAGACTGAGCAACATAAAAAAAAAAAATTTAAACCAGTCAAATGGGAAGTATTGATCTCTTTGCCAATTGAAAGGGGAAAAAACACATTCTTTTCAAGTGGCCAATGGACCACAATACACCGTATCGACAGAAAGATGAAAGAACTTGGTTTAGCAATGAAGAGATAACAAGGGGCTGGGAACTTACAGATCGTTAGTTCTGGAAAAGAACAAATATTTGACTAACGGTATGACAGTGTGCCCTATGGGAATCTATAAAACAATGTTCTTACAGAAAAATCGCCTCTGACTTTATTAGGCGAGAGCTATTATATGTCATTTGTAAAATTGAGCCCCATAGCACATCTAATGAATAAGGCTGCTATAATAATATCTAATTTCAAGAATCAGCATAAAAGACCTTGAGAGTTCAATTAATCCATCCCACCGTCTTTACGTGTGACAATCGCAAATGGTTCCAACAACTGCAGTGGCCTGCAAAGATGAACAGGACCTTTGAAAGGCAACGCAAACACAATTACCCTGGGCTTCCTCACCCGCTTCCAAGGGCTCAGCAATGATTAGTTTCTGTAGTTCTTTGACTTTATTCTGATATTGACTGAAGATACCAGCCTCTCTTTTGCCCAAGAATTCACCAGCATTCCTCATAACTTCCTTTTATTCTGTAGGTAGACCCTTCCCCCTACCTGAAATCATTTCTAATCATTTTTCAAGTCCTCTCCACCGAAAGTCACTGGTGTTGGCATGACATCCAAATGTCTATGGAATTGCACGGTCTGTGTGCAATAAAAGGTGAAAAATGTGAAAACACCAACATATTCATGCCTCCCCTTTCCTAAGTTCGCAAATGTTGTGCCGACAAAAGCTTCAAAGTCAGATGTCTGCTTTTCCTACAGCAGTGAGCCAGTGTAGTATTCAAAGCCGATCACAAAGTACGTAATAATAGAAATAGTCACAGCTATCATTTATTAAGTATTCAATATAGGCTAAGTGCTGCTTACTAAATTTACCTAGAGTATTTTGTTAAATCGTTCCTATTGTCCTAAGAAATAAATATGAAGTTTATCACTAACAAAATATTTATATTGCCTAGTTAGAAAGCTCTCAAAACTCTAGTTCCTCTCTTCAAAAAGGTCTTCATCAAAAAACACCCACAAATCTTTCCAAGGGCTACCCCCAGGCAATTGCCAGAAATAGCTGACCCAGTGAAAGCATTTGCTCCTTAGGCTGATAGGAGGAAAAGTACCATCTTTCCCACAGGTGACCCGCTCTCCATATGCCTGCCTGCCTTTCCCCTGAGGTCTGTGCCTGACCTCAGTGATTGGGAGCATATTTGGTTAGACAGCTTCTAATCAGTGAGAGCAGAGTGGTGGTTGAAAAAATATTATTTTTTGGATTCTTAGTATTAATTAGTATTGGGGTTTTTGGGTTTCCCAAGATAGAAATTGAGGGCAAACCCCAGATACATTTCCAGACAAACTTTATTAAACTTATGCTTGAGTACAAGGGAGGCAGCACAGAGGAAAGAAAAGTTCTCTGAACTAACCTGGGAGCTGGCTGCTTTTTTAAGCCAGGGACAAAGTGGGTTTGCTTGAAAAGGCTGGTTTATAAAGGGTTTAAGAAATGAAATTTTCCATGTCAGGATGGTGTTACTTCTTCTTCCTGTAGGGTTTCTTGGTAACTATCTATGGGCCTGCACTATGGGAGCAAGACTGTGGTATTGTTCATTACCATTGTTATATTGTAAATCAGAAGACGCCTTAATCAATAAGCCAGATTTATTTGGAGTCCTGTTGGCTAGCGCTAGTGGGCCCAGAGGAAAATCTTGCTTCTCAAATTCTAGGGCCCAATATGGTGTAAGTCTTTGCTATTTATATGTTTTTTTTTCAGCTCTTTGTTTCCCAAATTTGGAATGAGACTTCCAGACCTTCTGAGAAAAAGTCCTGTGTGGTAGGACAGGCCATGAGACCATATCTCAAGGCCTGGCCTGGTGCCAGCACTGATAACTGGTGCTGAGTTCAGTTAGGGCATCAAGAAAAGCCAAATAGCCGAGACTGGTTTGGCTCAGTGGATAGAGCGTCGGTTTGCGGACTGAAAGGTCCCAGGTTCCATTCCGGCTGGGGGCATGTACCTTGCTTGTGGGCACATCTTCACTGTGGGGCGTGCAGGAGGCGGCTGATCGATGTTTCTGACTTTCTATCTCTCTTTCTTGCTCTCTGTAAAAAATCAATAAAATATATTTTTTTTAAAAAGAAAAGCCAAATAAATTACATGAAAGTATCTATCACATAAGATGATTTCTCTTCATCTTATGGTAACAGAGGGTGAGTGATAGGAAGAGAAAATATCAAACAACCACTTTAAAATCAATAGCAGTTTACTTGCCATCTATCTGTTTATCTTCACAGTTATATTTATTTTGAAATACACTAGCAACCACTTCACTACTGAATTTGGCATAATGGGTGTGCATAATATGTGAAGAGCAACAATTATATCTCTTCAATGTACAGTCCACAATATAAGAACATTATAAAATTTTAGTATGAGGTTTTATTGATTATTTTTCAAACAAGTCAGAATTTGATAAATTATTTAGTAAGAGGTGGATAACTCATCTAACACAACATGCACCTAAACTGAATTTTGATTTGAATATATTTCTTTGATAAATTACTTCTGCCTGCATGATTTATCACTTAATGTGAAATAGTCCTACAATTTCAAGATATTAGTCCTGCTTCACAATTTTTTAGATCTTCCAGTGGAGTTTGAGAGGAGGTTGGAGGGGAATATGTTTCATTTCCAAGAGGAGAGTTTAAAAAATGAGTTTTAAGTCAATAGTGTAGGTTAAAAAAATTGAGCTAAAAATATAAAAGACAATAAAGATACGAACATTTTACTTTAACCTATAATTGTGGAAATTAACTTTGTCTAGTGAATAACTGAAAAAGAAATCCTTAGAATTAACTGAGCTTAGTAAACTATAAACCACAAAGGGATTTTTCAATCATAAACTCAAGGGGCCAAGTCATCTTGGAATATAAAGGCATTTCCACAAATTAATCCATTTCAGTGGGTTTGGAAATTAGGAAACATTAGAGCTGAAAACTATACTGAGTAATGTATCTGAAAAACATCATAGGTAGTGATATTTAAGTGGTAAAATGTACATCCAGTGCAGGATTAGATGTAAGTCAAGGATGACAACTGGGTTTCCAGTTTGCCCACTGGATTGTGGTGCCACTCTTCAAGGTATAGAAGAAGACTTATTTGGGGTAAATGACCATGATTTGAGTCCTCAGCCCTAATGGATTTGCTAAGCATTTTAAACAGTTAAGTAGAAATACTTGGCAGGAGGATCTATCTATTTGGAATTTGGGAGAAGGGTTTGGGCTGGAAATATAAATCTAGGAGTCTCATGAAGATAAAATTACCTGCAGAAAAATGTAGATTGACAAGAAGGCCTAGCCTGGTCCTAAAAACTCCAATTTTTAAAAGCCAGTCAGGAGCCAAAACCGGTTTGGCTCAGTGGATAGAGCATCGGCCTGTGGGCTGAAAGGTCCCAGATTGGATTCCAGTCAAGGGCATGTACCTTGGTTGCGGGCACATCCCCAGTAGGGGGCAAGCAAGAGGCAGCTGATCGATGTCTCTCTTTCATTGATGTTTCTAACTCTCTATCCCTCTCTCTTCCTCTCTGTAAAAAATCAGTAAAACATATTTTAAAAATAAAATAAAATAAAAGCCAGTCAGGAAAGGAAGAGTTGGAAAGACTTAGGCCAGCAAGGTGGAAGAAAAACCAAGTGAGAGAGGGCCAACAGAAGCCCAGGGAGATGAGCTCTGTAGGGCGGAGCTCTAAGAGAGTCTCTGTGTTTTTTATAAACATCAGACTAGGATGTATGTGGGAGGCAACCAATCAATGTGTCTCTCTTACATCAATGTTTCTCTATCTCACTCCTTCTCCCTCTTCCACTCTCTCTCTAAAAATCAATAGAAAAAATATCCTGAGGTGAGGATTAAAAAAATACAAACTGGCTCTCAGGTACCCCAGGTGCTCCTCCTATGAGAGATCACTCAAGCAGAAGCAATGGTAGTCAACCCCCACATCATTTAGTCTCCCTGGGCAACCAGAAAGACAGCATTTCCCTGTACCTCAGTTGAAGTCAAATGGCCGAGTTCTGGCTAAGAAAAGACAGAAAGGAGGGATTTAAGACGCTTCAAGAGCTGGCTTTTGTAAACCATTCCCCTTATCTTTGAACTCTCCCCTCTGTGATGGTGCCCCAGGGGAGAAGCTAGGACATAGTGAGGGCTACCCAACTTGAACTGAACGTTTTGTGAGCAAGAAATAAAACTGCATTATCTTAAAACCATGGGTACCTCAGGTTTTGTTTGTTTTTACAATATGATGTAGCCCATCCAGATGAAGATAAACACTGCTTTCCCAAGTTCCACTCATTAGGTCTTGTACCCATACTTCCAGCAAAACTAATCAAATGTCAGGCAGAGTCATTCCTTATGTGATCTGAAATAGGAAGAAAAACACAAAAATTATGTTATATCTCTTGGGAGATAAATTGCTATGTATTATGGTCAATTTCCTTAATCATTGATATAACACATGCTCACATGTCCACCAAGAAATGCAAGATTAATCATTTCAAAAGTAGGAATTTAGTCACTTTTGCCAACACAGTTTCATTGCATTTTTTTAGTCCAGTAACCAAATATTTTATGAGTCTATAAATTTTTCTCTTATTCACATTTTTTTCATATCTTGGAATTTATGCTACTCAATTTAGTGTCTTAGTTCAAATACAAAGGGGCTTTTGTAAATTCCTTATTTTTCACTAGCACTGTAATCTGGCTTTGTTTTTATTAAATATTAATACGTTTATCTTGGGAAATTTTAAAGTTTTTTTCTTTGTAAATACTGCAGAATTGGCAAATTTAACTCCAGAGATTATGATTGGTATTGCATTTGGGTAATTTAATCTACATTAATCCCTAGGACTAATTTTCATTATAGAAAATCTTTCTTTCCCTGAGGAATTAGGGCAGGAATGTTAGTATACTGAAATCGGAGGAACACCAATTCTTTCTCCATACTGGAGTTTTTTATGGTGCAAAGAGAGGGGTCTTTAATGACATAGGTTTACTCTATAGAGGAATTTCAGATCTCTGTTGAACATTCTACTTTCATAATTTATCAATCTAAAGGCAGCCCCATCAACATTATTACTTTAGTTGGCAATAACATATTTTTACACTTCCAATGTTATAGTATTCATGCTGCAAAGAATAAAAGAATACATGAGACACAAAAAAAGCAGATGTGCAGAATTAAATGCCGAGATTATAGTCATATGGGCAATAAGCTAGTATTTGACAAGAGCAAACCCACAGGAATTGGATAGAATATAATGGATGCCTGTATATCCTTATGTAGTTTTAAACTCAACACTTTGTCAAGTAGCTTTATTTCTCTCTCTCTCTTTCTCTCTCTGTGTGCATGCATACATATGTGTACCTGTGTGCATTATATAAGCTTGTATACCTATTTTCCCAAATCCTCTGAAGGTAGCATGAAGCCATCTTGGCATTTCTCTGTGAAATTCTTCAATATGCATAACCCAAGAACAGAAACATTTTTTTTGTTGTTGTTCTACAGACACAGTACCATTACCACACTCAGGAAAATTAACATTAACTCAACAATATCATCCAACATGTCCATGTACAAATTTTTGATATTATCTCCAAAATGTTCTCTATTGCTTTATTTTTAAAATAAGGATCAATAAGATTCTTTATATATATATATCAGTAAGATCTCTCTCACACACACACACACACAAGACTTACTGTTGAGTCTCTTTATTCTCCTATAACCTGGAACTTTTCTCTCACTCTCTCTTTTTCTTCATGTTATTGCATCCTTTGACAATTCCGGACCACAAGTCCCACAGAATATTCCACTTTCTAGATTTGCCTGAATCTACTACTTGGGTTAGTGTCCCAAGTAGATCCCGGGAAAGGATCTGGGGTGTTTTTCTAAGGCGTACCTTGAGATAAACTTTAACCATGCAGGTGTGGGACATTTAAGTAGTTGCTAGCGAAGAGACTACTCTACCTAAGCAGGACCAAGTGGCAGACTTAGGACCAGAGAAACCAGAAGCTTTAATTTAAATTTTAAGCATAATTAATAATTCAATTAACTGCCAAAGGAATTATACCACATGAAACATATGCAATTGCAAATCACACAGCTTTTTTATTACTCACACAAATTCCTGAGCTGTGGGTACAAGCTTTGTTAGAGATCCCATGGTGCTGTCCTCTGGGGTCTGGCAGTTGGGCTGGGCTGGTCGAGGTACAGGGGTCCAGTGTTCCTCACTCGAGAGCTCGGTCGAATCTCATTGGGGGGGGGTAGTTAGCCATTCTTCTGTAGTCTGGCAGAGAGATGAGGGTGGAGCTGTGTTGCTTGTCAGACAACAAAGGGACTGGCCTTTGTGGTGTCTTACAGGTGAGCATTGTTAGCTGGCTGGGGTCCATATTTAAAGCTTGTTTGTACCATAGCAGCCCAGGTGGCTCTCAATGATTTACCTCAATGCACATATGTTCATCGCAAACAAGGTGAGGGGGCTAAGGAGAGTACGTCACTCACGCAAGTGTTTATCTTGACAAGTCACTGCATCAGTTCAAATCCTGATCTCTGGGGTACGCACACTTCAAGACAGTGGAGAATATGTCTTTAATATTACACTTGAAGTTTTAAGGATAGTTAAACGTTTTAAAACTTTTCTAACATTCTTTAAGCATCTTAAAACATTTTTATATTTTTGTACTAGAACAGTTAGATCTTGGTTAAGTCAGATAACACATTTCTGGCAAGAATCCCACCAAAGTGATATGAATCTCCCATCACTCCTATCAGGAGACCCCGGATATCAGGACAGCCTATTATTGGTGATGGCAGGCTTGACCACTTGGTTCCAACTTTCAAAGAGTTAAACACTCTGTGATGGAGAAGAGACTAGTGGCTCAGAGAACAATATGAGATCAGGCATGTTAAAGCCCAGACCTCTCTGGAGGGCTCTAGGACTGGAGAGAAGGAACAGAGCAGAGTCAGCTGGAGTAGAGAGAGTGGAGGGTGGAAAACTCTGTGAACCTCCCATGGACCCTAAGGCTATAAACCTTTTAATCCTTTCCATGAATTTACAGAAGTTATATGCAGCAGAGAAAATAGAGCTTGGGATACTGCCAAGTCAAGAGAGAAGAAAATATTTAACCTGAGCTGTTAATCTTTCTGCTGGTCCCTGAGATAGCACTGCCCAGTGTCTTAGCAAGCTCTGTCTTTTCCCATTTTGCTATGAAATTTACAGATAGCACTAGTTTTTAGAATAACAGTAGTGGATGCTTTCTGGTGAAAGCATTAAGGAAAGCTGCTACTGTAGTTTCTCATCATCTATATTAAAAACAAATCTATTGCCATTTTATTAGAATTATTTTAATGTTGTAAGTGTATCATTTGCACAGTTGCACATTGATTGTAATCCATCAATAAGAGCTTTCCAGGAAGATTTTTCTCAGCAGGATGAGCCGCGAGTATATCTATAATTATGGAAACTTACACTCTATATTTTTTTTGCACACAAAAGATACATGCTTTTATAGCAAGTGGTAAGGGGAATGTGGGCATAATCATCTATATTAGTAATCACTATTTTTATATGGAAGATAGGTGGAAAAACTTATCTGGAAGCTATCCTTTTGAATAGCTAGATTAAAAGTGGCTCTGAAATTACTTTTGAAGTCTGGATACAATTGAAGCTAATTTGGCCAGACTTTTTCTATTATAATAAGATTTTGGAAGTGAATGCAGAGAAATAATAAGCTCCATTACAGGCAGGTCACCTGATCCAATCCCAGAGACAATGTGGAATTGTTCCCTAGAATAATTTCTATAATAGTTTGCTCAGACCAGTCTGAAATGAATACTCAGGAAAATGCATAGGCCTCTGCCTATCTTAGTTTTTGCTTGAAAATCTGTTTCATAATAGGATTAATGACTAGTCTTCCAGCCCATTAACCTTCCATTAAAATGGAAAATAGAGCAATGTTTTGGGGCTACCACCCATGGACGAGGGTTGACTGGCTGTTCCTAGGTGAACAAGATGGCAGCTTGTTCACAAAAGCTTTGGAACCTCTGTGGGAGCCCCGGCCGCCAGATGTGGGAACCTCTTTCCACGTCCCGAGTGGTTCAGGGTTCCCGGTTCAGGGTTCGGGTTCTGAAGGAGGCCGTACGCAAACGAAAAGAAAGACTAGAGAATATTAATTTGGCGATATTGGGGGGCCAGGCAAGAGCCTTCCTCTAGTCACTAGAGTCTAGTGGAAAGGACTACCACTTGCTCTGGCCTTTTTCTCCCTTTTATTAAGGCTTTGGGACACACCCATAGCCTTTAGGCAGGAAATTACAAAACAGAAATTAACATGAAATAAACAGGTAGAGGCTGCTTCAGCTAACAATGTTTCAACTAAACAGTGAGTGATTAGCTCTGACCTTTCAGAGCAATTAAGGTTGACCAGCCTTCTGGTCTCCTGTTCATAGTGAGACAATGTTTGGTTTTCTGGCAAACCTCTATTTGATGATGTGTGGTGCACTAAGCATTATTTCAAAAGGTGAAATAAATTGTACTCTGAGAAGCCTGGACAGTGAGTTTTAGGAGCAGTTTTGTAGGAGATGAAGGTATCCTGAAGGTGCCAAGCTGTGAATCTCTTCCTGATTCTTACTTGTAGAGAGGATCACTAAATTTTGAGCAGGGAATACAATTATATTTTGTGCTATATTGTCCATCATGACTTCCAGATGTCGAGCAAATTAGTAGTGAGATTCACTATCCTAAATAAAATCATGATGGCATAATGATAGACAAATAAATTAATGGAACAGAGGGTCCAGAAATAATCACAAATAAATTTAATGGGAAATAAAGGTGTTTTTCTTCTTGACAAATGGATTCTAGAGTACTAGAGATCTGTACAGAAAAAATGAACCATGTTTCCTATATTACTCAAAAACCTCATTAACAGAACTGCAAGACTACAAGAATACTAGTAAAATATTCTCATGACTTTAGTATAGAAAGATGTTTCTTAGAACACAGAGACATTAACAACAGAAGAAACAATAATGAATTAGAATTTATGAAAATTAAAAATTTCTAGTTACCAAGAGATAGTCAAGCTGCATTTTTTACTTTGCACTTCTTTTCTTTATTAATGTATTACATGTGTACATATCTTCCCATTGCCCCCCTACCCAACTCCCATGCATGCCCTAACCCCCCAGTGTCTTGTGTCCATTGGTTATGCTTATATGCATGCATATAAATCCTTCCGGTTTATCTCTTATCTATCCCACCTCTCCCTAACCTTTCCTCTGTAATTTGACAGTCTGTTTGATGCTTTACTGCCTCTATATCTATCATTTTTTCATCAGTTTATAATGTTCTTTAATATCCATAAATGAGTGAGATCATGTGGCGTTTTTCTTTCATTGCCTGGCTTATTTCACTTAGCATAATGTTCTCCCGTTCCATCCAGGTTGCTGCAAATGGTAAGAATTCAAGCTGCATTTTGGTTGAGAATATTTGTAAAACATATCTAACAAAAAAACTTACATCAAGAAAATACACAGAAAGATTTTTAACTGAGAATGACATGATCACTTTTTTTCCATTTTAATATATTATTTGGGTGAAGGGTGAATTATAAGGAAATGGGATTGGAAACAGGGAAAAGAAGGACACGGGGGTGTTTCCCAGGTAAGAGGTGATATGAGTCTTAAAATGTAAGAGGCAGTTTCATATGGAAAATTCTCTGAAGTCTGAATGTAGTAAGAACCAGGAGAAAATCCAGTGTGTTTTTAGTTCCTTCTTATAAAGAAGAAATTGGTACATACCAGTGTTTGGGATCCTAGATTAAGATCTCCGCAAATTGATGATAGAAGATACAGCTTTATATTTGCTGTAGAAAGTAAGACCTTCTGAAAAATCTGACTACTCTGGAATTCTGGCACTTAGCAAAGATTTTTTTTATTTATTAAAGACAGACTCTAGAAAGGGAAAATATGAAGGATAGGCATGATAAATAGAGAATCTGACGTGAGGGCAAGGAAGGTATTCTACTAAGCTCATTTCAGTTCTTGAGAAGATGGTCAAAAGTTAGGAAAGTGCATTTCAGAGACTGACCCGTCTCAGTCCTCAAAAGATGGTCCAAGGTTTAGTGAATCCAGGAAAAGTACGCTCTTCAGTTTTGAGTTTATCAAGAAAAGTATCAGTTTAGATAAATGAGAAGCACATTCCGTTTGTCCTTGCTACACAAGGGTTGTAACAAGGTTTCCTTACACTTTTATTGATTTTAGTTTTTGCCCTTTATTTTCAGTTTTTTTCCCCCTGTATCAGTGTTTTTTTTTTCGTATTTACTTCCTCATATTCTCAAATGCCAAGAATATCAGATGTTATGGTGTTGTGCTACAATTTCCCAAGGCTCTGTTAATTTCATTCTTGTTTTCAAGTCTCCTTTGTGCTTTCATGACCTGCATATTTAAATAGTTTACCCAGCAAACATTATCTTTGAAGGATCTAGTTAACTTTATACTAGTATATGGACAACATGCATACCTTTGCCCTTCATCCCAGTATATTAACATCAAAGGACTTTTGTGCTTTTACTCAAAGTCTGTTGACCTTCAATGCCTTTTGGAATCACTATGTATATATCTTTTTATTAAGATTAGAAACTACGAATTTATTTTACTGGCACATGAATCAACTTGACCAGCCTGGTACACAATAAGTACTAAAACAGTAATAGCTGTATGTTACTTCATTGTTGTTGACACTATAATTTCTAAAAGATGTTATTTCATCCAACTTTCTTCCCAAGTTCAGGTGCTTGTTTTTTTAATCTTCACCCGAAGATATTTTTTTTCATTAATTTTTAGAAAGTAGAAGAGAGAGGGAAAGACAGAGAGAAATATGAATATGAGAGAAACACATAGATTGTTTTCCTCCTGCACGTGCTCTGACCAGTGCCCAGGTTGGGAAGGAGCCTGCAACCAAGGTATATGCCCTTGATTGGAGTCAAACACGGTACCCTTTGTTCTACAGGCCAATGCTCTACCTGCTGAGCCAAACTGGCTAAAGCTTAAGGTCAGGGTTTTAACAGTTTAAAACAGGTTTTAACAGTTCATAAAAAAAAAAATCTCAGCCATTCCGATACTCAGTCATTCTTCAACTGCCTATTTTAATCTTTTAAAGAAAATACATTAAAGAAAGATGTTCAAAATTAGCACTCGTATTATGACCTCATAGCTGAAGAGCCTGTCAATTATATTTTTTAAAAAAATCACAATTACTCCCCAACTGTTCATACATTTAGATAACCAATGCCATTAAATCAGAAAATATCCTTAGTCAAGGATGTCAGGATAAAAATTATCTGATGGAAGAAGAAGCAATGTTGAATACTATTTCCAGGTGTATAATGGCTGTGCAGCAATTTAAAATAGTGTTCCCCCGTGTTGATGTTTATTAACTGTAAGAAAAATAAGAAAACTCCAGGGTTCTATTTAGTGAGAAATCACTATAGCACTAATAAACAGGAGAAACCGATTTCAGACCAGGATTGCCAGAAACTACATATGGAATGAGCAATGAAAAGGCCTGCTGGAGTAATTAACAAAAACAGATCCTTGTAAAGCAAACATGCAAACATGCAAACAACACTTTGTCATCACCTGGGACTTTGTTTAAAATGCAGACTCTCTGGCCCTGCCCCAGACCGTGAACATGTAGTAGAATCTGAACCTACATTTCACTAGTAACAACAGTGTCCAGGTGATTCAAGTTTGAGAGGTACTGGCTTAGGTTGCTTCAAAATAAGAACTACTTTCTTGATTTAAAGCTGTTTGTTTCCTATGATGAATTCTTATAAGTAATAGAAATAATACTGAATTAAAGACATAGACAAAAGTATAAAACATCATAATAATCCCATCATCTAGTAAAATCCACATTATCCATGGGTAGAAGTTTGCAATTTCATGTGTAGCGGACCATGCTGTACATGCTACTTGGTAATAGTATGCATTTTTTTTCAAACAATAATACATTATGCTCATCTGTCTAGGATGATAAACAGAACTTTTTATCCATCACTTTGAATGGCTGGGTGGGATTCGTGATTTTTATGGACTCTTATTTAGCAAATGTCCTATTGATTGAAATTTAGGTTATTTTCAATTTTACCCTATTGTAATCTCGAAGTGGAATGTCTTTGCGATATGTTTCCTTGCTTTTGTGTATTTATTTTCTGAATCCAAGAATATTCATCATTTGTCCCAGGTCACAACATGTTTTAGCAGAAAAAGTACTGGATAGGATTCAAAAGGCCTAGCGTCTAACCCCAGATTTGGTTTTTACTAAACTTCCCAATGCTGAATTAGTATGCATATTCATAAATGAGAAGTTTGAAAATTATCTTTAAAAGATACTACATAGTTGTAAATTTTCAACAAAAATAAGGATCAATCAAAAGCTTTTCATATTTGATATTAGAATGCATTTTGCAGATATTTTTAGTCATTGATAAACTCTACTAATTACATTAACTTGGTGTAATATCAAATGTTATTGAGATGTTTTTAGGGAAAAATCTGTGGCAGGGATTAGATGAAAGAATTCTGGTATCTGAAGCGTTTTTAGGTAGAAGTTTTGAGCTCGAGTGACTGTTGAAATCACCAAATCCACCATTGATCAGCTTGCTGGCCCATCTCGTACCACTAATGTAAATCTCTTAGCCCAGTGCCTGGAACAGTGAAGGGCTCAATTATTATAGACAGTTATTATCATAAATTTTATGATTTTGTTTTGGATCTTATTATTATTGAAATTTGTCCTCTCTCCTTCCTTGATACTTTTTCTCCAAATTAATACAAATATAAATTTAGGAAATTAGGACAATTAAAACCAAACAAAATGTCTCCTTAATGTCTCTTGCTTAGAAGGAAAAGCCAACAACAAAAATGAATGAAATAGTTTGTGCTTTACCCACTTTGCTGCAAAGTTTGATTATTAAAATCTAAAACTAATAGGGAAATTCCTTATGAATTTAAAAAGCCTTCTTTTATATTCAGAATCATGGATCCAGTAATCCAATTCATGGGATTTATCCTAAGGAAATAATTATAAAGAAGTAAGAAGTCTTTTAAAAATGCCAAAAAATGAACAAAAGTGAAATGTGCATTAATTTACTTAATCTGCTTTAGGTAATTTATCTTAGGTAAATGCAATTGAGTATCATGTTAGTGTAAATGAATATTATGCTAATGTATATGAATATTATGCTAATGTAATTTTAATGTTAATAAAGGATAACTTTGCCATAGCTAATACTGTCTTCATGAATATAAAAACGGTATTTTTCTAAGAGGAAATTTTATGACATTATATGGCAAAGACTCCCAGAACTGTAGGATATTAAAACATAATATTATACATGGCACATTTGAAAAAAATGGAAAAGGAATGCACAAAGGATAAAACTGTGGTGTTGTAGTCATGGATTTTATGCTAGAAAAGTCAAAATAAAAATTTAAAAAAACCCATTATGAAAACAGTTCTAGGGTAATAACTTATTAATGGGAACCTAATAATTAGAAAGACCTCAGCCCAGACAGTCATTTCTTTGAAAAGGGCCCTCCAACCCAGTTGGCATGGCTCATTGGTTGAGTGTCCACCTATGAACCAGGAGGTCATGATTCAATTCCCGGTCAGGGCACATGCCTGGGCTGTGAGCTAGAGGCCCAGTTGGGGGCATGCAGGAGGCAGCTGATAAATTATTCTCTCTCATCATTGATGTTTCTATCTCTCTTTCCCTCTCTGAAATCAATAAAAATATATTCAAAATAAATAATGAAATGGCCCTCAATTTTCCCCATACTAGATCTAGTTATCTGGCTAATTCTCCGACAGTGTGATTTGTTTTTCTGAGACCTAAGAGAAATTTGAAAGGGTGATAACTTTTTAAAACCAGAGCTTTTTAAAAATGAGCTGGGACATTCCTTCTCTCCCAGGTAAAACATATAAAACTGGCATGTTTGCTGTGTCATGCCCAGGCTCCACCCTACACTGTAGAGAGAAAGGTACATATATGAGACCTCTGGTGGAGCCAGATCTTGCCTCCCATCTTGGTCCACATCCTGGTGCTCAGATGACTTGATTTGTTTTAAGCCATGACTTTAGGGTTTCAGTCTTCCTTAACCTTCAGTTTGCAGCCTAACTCCTTACAACCATATGCTTTTGCACAACACCCCAGAGCTCCACATCCCATGCCCACCATATGGCCCATATCCCAAAGCTATACAGGTGCCGTATAACTAATGGCTCAGGAGGAGGACCAAATTTCTCTTCTCTCCTTGGTCTGAATTACTGTTACCTTTGGGAGGGGTGAAGAATCTTGAACGTAGGACTGAAGCTTGAAATGTGCACTATGAGGACTTGACACAGACAACAGCTGTTCTCTCTCTCAACAGACTTTAACTCGAGTTTAGGAACTCAAAATCATCTCTCTCCTCTTGTTAAAAAAATATTTTTATTGCTTTCAGAGAGGAATGGAGAGGGAGAGATAGAAACATCAATGATGAGAGAGAGTCATTGATCGTCTGCCTCCTGCATGTCCCACACTGGGGATTGAGCCTGCAACCTGGGCATGTGCCCTGACTGGGAATCCACCTGTGACCTCCGGATTCATAGGTAGACACTCAACCACTGAGCCACACCGGCTGGGCTGTCTCTCTCCTCTTGTGATGGCTGGCCCCCAACAACCCCTGCTCCACTTCCAAGACCAATCTGGCTTGAGGCAGAAGAAATGTACATGGCTCCTTGCTGCTCAGACAGTAATGAATGCCCTTTGGTTCCCTACATTGTTTCCAGGATCCCTGTCCATTTCTCTTCACGAGGTCATTCAATGCCCAGGTTCATGACTGCGCTGCAATTGCCCACTTTCTAGAACATGACACCTACATTAGTTCTTCCAGAAGTGAAGCCAGGTTCTGCCGTCAGGATTGATGCAGCTTCCTTCCTGCAGCCCCCATCCACCGAACTGCCCTGGGAAAACACGACTCTCCCCCAAATGAGCTCACAGCTTGATTATAGAAAAGGTTTCCTGGGCTTTAGACTCAGATGATCAAATGCTCTTCAGATTTTATCAGAAGGTGTGGGGAGTCTACCAGATTGCGATTCAGATATTTTTAAATACACTTGACAGAGCTAAAGAGGATTTAAAATTTCCTTGCTGTCAATATATTGGTCAAGAATAGTTATAATAGCCGAAACCGGTTTGGCTCAGTGGAGAGACGTCAGCCTGCAGACTGAAAGGTCCCAGGTTCGATTCATGTACCTTGGTTGCGGGCACATCCCCAGTAGGAGGTGTGCAAGAGGTGTTTCTCTCTCATCGATGTTTCTGGCTCTCTCTCCCTCTCCCTTCCTGTAAAGAATCAATAAAATATATTTAAAACAAAATAGTTATAATAGCTGTTATGTATGCCTACTATATGCTCAGTACTATATTGGAAGCTGTACAGGGCATTTAGAGGAAAAGTAAAACCACAGTCTCTGTCCTCAAAGAGTTGATACTCCACATGTGGACACACACACACACACACACACACTGGAAAAGAGAGTACACAATAAAAGTCTATACATAAATTACAATAGTTAACATCTACCGAGTTTCTACTGCGTGGGGCAGGTTATATAAGTGATCTCATATCCTCACAGCAACTCTGCAAGTTGTCGATTCTCCCTTTCCATTTTACACACTAGAAACAGTCTCAGAGACCTCTGCCCACGGTCATGCAGTCAGCACAATGGTGGGACCAAGGGTGTCTGATGCCAGAGCTGGTGTTCTTTCCTCTGAGGGAGTAATTCTCATCCTTCACTTTGTACTTGAATCAACTGAGACACTTAAAGAAAGTATAGAGGCCTGGGCTACACTATCAGAGGTTCTGCTCATTGAGGACTGGGCATTGGCAAATTTAAAGAATCCTCGGTGATTCTAATGTGTCACCAAGGTGAAGAAACCACTGTGCCAAATCATACTGCCACTGCACAGCCAAATACCGAAAATCAAGTATATTCTGAAGAGAGAGTTTGGTGTGTAAAAATTTAAAGCAGCAAAGCTGACATGAAAAACTTACCTGTAGACCACACATACTTTAAGCATCTTGCTCCAGAATTGTAGCAATGAGGACTGCCTTCATCGGATTTTGGTCTGTAAAGAGAAGAGAAGTGGGTAACATTTGTAATATGTCTATAGTGTTCGTTACTGATTGCACTGTCTTTAATACTCCTATCTCACTTGAGCATCATAGCAACTTGGGGTGTGATGGCTCAGGTGGTTTATTTAACAATGAGAAAACCGAGATCCGGTGATTAAGTGACTGAGTATCACTTGGCTAGTTAGTGACTCCACTCATGTTATTGCATCATGCAGACTTAGCTGCTCCCACATCATCAAAACTTCATGGCATCGCTGTTCAATGGAAGGTGAGATCAATAATTGAAGAAGCTGCTAACTGAACAGGGTGAGGGGTATAGTAAGTCCAGTCAGTACTCGAGGAAGCACTCAGGTTCCCACAATAGATATAGCTCAGCTTATATAATCCCAATCATTTCTCCAAATAAATTACTTAGATTAGGCCATGCATGCTCATGAGTCTGTTAAATGCACATTTATACATTTTCCCCGCCCCCTCTGCCAACCCATTTGCTTAGGGCATTAATCTGCATTTTCTCCTGTTCTCACACTTGCCCAAATACAATGGCTTGAAACATTTCAGAACACAGCCAGGGGGAGGCATGGGAATCCCCATTTAAACATGGGCAAAGCATTGAGTAGCTTTCAGCAAAGCTACTCCATTTGGTCTGCGCTTCCAGAAAACAAGTTGTTATGGAATAATGAATTTGGAGAGTTAGCTGTGTGAGGTATCGACAACAGAGTGAGGCGCTGAAATACCAGATGGTGCTATCGATTAACAGCAGATGTTTGCTGGTGAGCTAGGATCATAATTTTAATTCCCAGAGTAAAATGATTTTTTTCTGTATAGAGAGGAGTCCACTGTTATGGGTGTCCTTTGTGGAGTCTCTGTACACTGTGGAACATTCTGGAATGGGAGACCCATTCCGTGCAAGGTGGCAGGGAAGGGTCAGTGCATTCCTCTTGTTGACCTATTGTGGGTTATTTTTACTTTCTAGAAGACAGTAGGAAAATGAGGACTTCTGGTCATAGGACACTCAAGAAATCTGTTGATTGGTAATCCTATATAAAAAAAGGGTAATATACAAATTGATCCGAACAGTGGAACAACCAGAACAACCAGTCGCTATGACATGCACTGACCACCAGGGGGCAGACGCTCAATGCAGGAGCTGGAGGGAGCACCGCTCAGTCAGAAGCCGGTTCATGGCTGGCCAGTGTAGCGGCAGTGGTGGGAGCCTCTCCTGCCTCTGTGGCTGTGCTAAGGATGTCCGACTAACCGTTTAGGCCCGCTCCCTCGGACATCCTCTGAGTACTTCCAGGCTGCCAGAGGGATGTCTGGCTGCCAACTTAGGCCCAATCCCCCGAGGGGTCAGAATTTTAGGAGAAAATATTTCTCCTAAGCCCTCTATCCAGGTGTCTCTCTTCTCATCCCTCCCTCTACCTTTATGTGTTAGCACAGATTCAGACTTTAGGGGCCAGAATATCTTTGCCTTTCCAGAGGTGTAGCCTTTAATCAACTGGCAGATGGCATCTTGGTTAAAATGAAATCATCTGAAAATAACAAGTGTTGGCAAGGATGATAGAAAATGAGTTTTGTCATAAATGCCTAAACTTTATAAATTTGACAATCAGTTTCTCTTTCTTTCGTGTCTTTGAACCTTTAATGGGATGGTATTAGAACAACTGTAATTTAATTCCTGATTTTAGAATCCCATAGTTTCCAAGTGTCTAGACATCTATATTGTGGGTATCTAATGATCTTCAGTAAATGCCTGTAATGATACCAGTGTTACAATAATTATTACATGTGGATTGCTAATTATTAAAGATTGAGACTACATATACAGCACTCATAATGGCTATGTATGGTAGCCCATTAACTCAGAAATGCAAGAAATCAACATAATTTAGCCCCAAGTATCATCCATCCAGACTAGACAGAAATTCAATTTATTATTCATTATTATTGTTCAGTATGGGGCCCCTTCCATCTGAAGAACTCTCCTAGCATCTGGGGATATAGGTAATGTCTAGAAAAGGGAGCCGGAACCCTTAATTTTCCTGTATGCTAGTGGCTGCTATCTCTACTGTCCATGCCTATAGGTCATTCTCTTTACTGATTCCTTCTGTGGGATGTGGGACTGGGGTGAGGCTGGGTCCCTGGTGCAGGTGGTCTCATCCTGGTGACTCTCACATCTATTCTTCTCTAGAGACTGTGCAGGAGCTGCCTCAGAAGTCCATCCCCTCCCTCCACTGCCCAGAGATGTAGAGTTCTCTCTACTCCTCCGGTATGGGGGCCTTGCTTCCTAGCCTTTCCCAAAACCCATGCTTGCACCCTTCTCTTAACCAAGCCATTCTCCACTTTCCTAGAAAACCCTTCACCTAACAGACTTGGATTTTCATTAAAAAGGAACTTGAGGGCAGAGAGATGGTCTAAGGAACTAGATTCCATAATTAGTAGTTTTGCCAGGATTATTGCGTTGTTGGTGGAGTGGGGGGCAATCAACCATTAGACAGCCACTGCTGGTAAGTCTTATTATGTAATCATTTCACAGTGAAGACACTGAAGCTTAGAGAGACTGCTCATTTGTAAGTAGCAGACAGGATTTGATTATAGATTTGATACATTGAAAGCTCACACTCTTACTTACTGTGCTTCCTAGCTCTTGGAGATACAGTGGTACCTCGAGATAGGAGTTTAATTCGTTCCATAATCTTGGGGCATGGGAAACTATGAGACACTCGAGTCGTGGTAAACTGGTGGGTCGTGTGCAGCCGGCCGATCCACGTGATTACTCCTATATCAAATGTTGCTCATATTTCAAAGCAAAAATCACTCGTTCGATGGCTCGTATCTCAAAAATCTCGTATGTTAGGGCACTCGTATCTCAAGGTACCACTGTACTTGCTATGCTTCACAATGACTATTTTTATTATGCTCATATCTAGAAAATTGATATGTGACAATGGGAAGTCAATGTAAGAGAACCTGACTCCTCACTTACATTATGTAAGCATAATTTAGAGAGGGATAATGTGCCAGGCCAGCTCAGCCAAGGGTTTGGTAAACCTGAGGTGGGGGAAGGGGGTGGTGAAAGATTAAAGAAAAGACAAAGAGGATAAGCTGGGTCTAGGTGGATCTCCTGTGCCTGGCTAAGGCCACAAAGAAAGATCCAGACAGCAGGCTGAGCCTTTATTTTATAGCCAGAGGTAAACAAGGTAGTGGTCACCCTAGTTACAATGTTCTTGTGAGTTTCACTTGTTTTGGCAGCACTTGCTGCACCTCCCACAGCCCATTGGCTACCCAGATAGGATCTAGGGGGCTTCATAAGGTCAAGCTTAATTATGCTAAGAGGATTGTGCTCTCTAAGCTGGGACTTGTTTGTGGCTTTGCCAACAGGTCAGTCTGAGGCTTAACCCTATAGTCGCTCCTTCCAGGATAAAATAAATTACACAAGTGTTTTTGAAGGAAAGAATGTTAAATTAAGTAGATTTGAAGGAGGGTATATGATTGGCCAATGGAGAGGAGGAGAAAATATTGCTTTACTTGATTATGTTTAAAAATGAAATGTTTTCTTTCTCCAGTTCTGATTTTAACTTTTTTCTAGCCTAAGTATTGTACAACTTAGAGAGGTGGTTCTACCTGAGGTTTAGCTGCTGACTCATTTGTGACTTTGGACACACCATTTACAGTGTGGTCTCAGTTTCTCTGTCTATAAAATACGGCACTAAGACCTGCTGCATCATTTCCCAGAGTTCCGGTGAGATTCAGCTAGGAGAGTCAACACGGAAGTGTTTTTGAAAAGCTAAGAACACCATCTGAATGGAAGACGGCATCATTATTTTTTATTGTGCTTTTTCCTGGGCATAAATTGGGCAGTTTTTTTTTTCCTGACAGACTTTCTGAAATTAGAGGGAAAGTGAGGCCAGGTCACAATAGTTTTCTAAATAGGCGGCCGAAGAGGCAAAATCTACAGCAAATAATTCATCCCATTTCTATTCTGCTCTAAAATAACGCTTTGAACTTTGATGAAGCTCTTTGCTGATCAATCCTCTGTGGCAGGCCTATGGGAGGATAAATTCTGTGTCCAACAAAGTGTTGCTTGCAAACAAATAAGTATTTTCTTATGTCTACGCATGTTTGATAAGCAGCACTGTTTTATTGGATGTGTCCTTCCCAGTAATTAATTCATAGTCTTAGGCATCTCGCCTGAATCTTTTCTTCTGCAAGCTGAGCAGAAACTCCTCCCTTCAAACATGTCAAATCATCCTCAGAGTCTCTTCTAGGTAACTCCAAATGAGAATGCGACATCAGTTTAAACGGAATCATCAGTCACTGCGGTAAGGAGACAAGGTGCAATGTTGCATTTGGTGAATAATTGAATCGAAGAACCACAAATGTGGCGTTTTAAGCAATGAAATTCCCGCGCCGTCTCATTTACTTTCTGAGGTTCAGTGCCACTAGTTCACGCAGTTGAGGCTGCAGCAGAATGCGGCCATGAGAAAGACACACTCCTCTCAGAGACGGTTTTACTGCAGCTTCAGACCCTTAGGTTTTGCCTGATGGGCACCAAGCTACTTTGTGTTCTGACTTTTTTTTTTTTTTTGTCTTGCAGAATGCTGTGAATGTTTTCATGCTACAATCAGATAAGTGACAACCCTCTAAAAGCAGTCACATAGGGGCTGCCAGATGAGGTCTGAGCAGATGACTGGCCTCAGGACAGTTCCTTTAAAAAAAAATTTTTTTTTAAATATATTTTATTGATTTTTTACAGAGAGGAAGGGAGAGGGATAGAGTTAGAAACATCGATCAGCCGCCTCCTACATGCCCCCTACTGGGGATGTGCCTGCAACCAAGGTACTTGCCCTTGACCCGAATCGAACCTGGGACCTTTCAGTCTGCAGGTCAGTGCTCTATCCACTGAGCCAAACCGGTTTCAGCTCAGGACAGTTCTTGTTCTCTCTCTCTCCCCCTCTCCTCTCCCTCTCCACCTCCCGCTCTCCATTGATCCCATGGAACCCAGGTCACAGGAACAGGAGGCAGATCCTCCTTTTCCTCCCACTGGGTTCCTTTTGGACACAAGGTTGGAATAGAAAAACTGGAAGGATTCTGAAAAGGGGAGATTTACAAAATACAGAAAACAAAGACAATAATGTCTACACAAAAGGGCTAAGTGATGATATGGTGGCATGAATTCCATACTTGTGAGCTATGCTGATAACCACCAGAAAACTAAAACATAGCGAATGACTGAAGCTGATTATTTACAGGAAGTGGGATTTCAGGGGGGCGGGGGGTGGGTGGGGAGTGGTACAAAGTTGTCGCTATTTATTATAAACCCATCTTGAATTTCTTTTAATCATGTGCATCTATTACTTCATTACAAATAATTAATTAAATGTAGGTGTTAGATGCCTATCATTTTCACAATTACTGCCTTGTTCCATTTAAACAGTCAGCAAAAATAATTAATAAAATGTATACACCTTTAGAGATAATAACATGAAAAAGGATTTCAAATAAAGGAACAAGCAAAGAAAGTAAATTAGCATCTAATTTGTAATTCGAGATTGTAATCCTTGATTATTTGAAAATGAGTTGACCTTTATGTTAATATTTAAGGTGGTACTACATTTCCATTGAAATTAAATTGACTTTAATAAAAATACTACCAAGAAGGGGATGGGGAGGGACTAAGAGAATTTTTAGGGCAGCAAAACTACTCTATTTAATCCTATAATAATGTTCAACTGAAATGACTGCACATAGTATATAATAGCTGAGAAATAATGTATGATTTTAATACACAGATAAACACAGAGTGAGAAGAAAGTGGACTCAATTGTGGTGAGAAATAGTAAAGTTCTGTTTGAAGATTTTGTCTTTAAACCTAAGATTATGGGTACGTTTCATTATATTCTCTAACAGTGAGAAACAGCTGCCCTCTATCTTTTGGAGCTGCTACAAAATTTATCAATTTAGAAATAAATACCTAGGAACTATTTAGCAATCTGAAAAAATAGGTGCATCATAAATACCAAGCAGTGTCACTGTAGTGGTAAGAGGTTTACAAAGTTGAATGAACTTTTATGACACTTTTTAAAAAATATATCTCTTGTTGACTTCAGGCAGGAAGGGAAAAAGAGAGAGACATAGAAACATCAACGATGAGAGAGAATCAGCTGCCTCCTGCACGCTCCCTACAGATGGAGCCCGCAACTAGGGCATGTGCACTTGACTAGAATCAAACCTGGGACCCTTCCGTCCATAGGCCGATGCTCTATCCACTGAACAACACTGGCTAGGGCTATGACACTTTTTGAATCAGGGAGATGACCTTTTCCTCACTTTACAGGAGAGAGTTCTGAAGTCCTTCATCCAAAGCTACTCAGAGAGGGTGAATAAGCTGAGACCTAAGAGCTGAGAAGCAGGTAATCAGATGAGAGTGTGATGAGCACTCAACAGGTAGAACAGAAGCACAAAGACCATGAATTGGGATTAAATGTGATATAATGGAGGGTTTATGAGGCCATCGTGGCTGAGGCATAATGAATTGTGAAGGCAATTGGGGGTGGCAACCTAGGTCTGTGCCCAGTCAAACCTGCATTTTAGCATGTATGTGGACAAGCCTATAATTAAGCCCCACCTCCCTTTCTGCTTGTGGCCTCGCCTTGAAAAACCCGTTTGCCTGAATACTTATCTTACAGGGGCCATAGTCTTGGTCACTATCTCACTCCCCTTCTTCCGTCCTCCCCGCAACCATCACAGGGACTGCAAAAGCCTGGGGAAAGTCCGAAAGCCTAGTCCATGTTTGGGAGACAAAGAAACTAGAGCAGTGGTCGGCAAACTCATTAGTCAGCAGAGCCAAATATCAACAGCACAGCGATTGCAATTTCTTTTGAGAGCTGAGACTTGTGGGCATGGGCCACAAAGTTTCAATCGCACTGTATGTGTGCGCCCGCACGTGGTATTTTGTGGAAGAGCCACACTCTAGGGGCCAAAGAGCAGCATGTGGCTCGAGAGCCGCGGTTTGCCGACCACTGAACTAGGGAGATAAAAGGGAAGCCTGCCACATTCAGCACTCAGCTTTGGGAACTGATTCCCCTGAGCCAACATCTGAAATAAAAAGTGCATTTTCTGAAGCTTCCCAGTGCCTGGTTGTCTTCCTGCGGCTTGGAAATTTGTCATAACAGAATGAAGCAAGAGAGCTACCCCATTTCCCTGAAAATAAGACAGTGTCTTATATTAAGTTTTGCTCCCAAAGATGCGCTAGGTCTTATTTTCAGGGGATGTCTTATTTTTGCATGAAGAAGAATCCGGTACACATTTATTGTTGAAGGAAAAAAAGAAAATTTATTGCCTGTATACAGTACGGTAGTCCTTATCATCACAAACCAGCTCACTGATTGGCCGCAGCGCAGCTGGAGCTGTTCAGGCAGTGTGAAGTCTCTTTAAATCAGGAGTCAGATGCCTTATGGTAGCTTCGGGGGCCTTATATGCTGGGGAGGCCTTATTATTGGGGAGGTCTTATTTTCAGAGGGATGCCTTATATTACAGCTAAGGCAAAACTGGAAGTAGGTCTTATTTTCGGGGGATGTCTTACTTTCGGGGAAACAGGGTATGTCAAACGATGGTAGGACACAGGCAGGGGCCAGCTCACTTATGCCTCATGGCCCATTCTTGATTGTATTATGAGTACAATGAGGAACTGTCAAAGGTTTTCAAGCAAATGGAGTGGTATGATGTTTTCATGTGCTTAAAATAATTTATGGCTTTGCAGGGTAAGAATTTCTCTACTTTTTCAATCATCGATCTCATTGAACAGAAAGCATTTTGAGCACATGCTTCGCACATATTTATACTTGTTCATAAACTGTGTTGCTGCCCTCCAGTAATTAGACATCGGTAAGGATAACTTGCTAGCTTTTGAATATAAAAATTATGATACATAAACATGAATTATTTGTCTCCCAGTACCTGCACTGGGTCATTAGCTGGTCCTACTGGGCCTGGAACCCCACTTTGAGAATAAATTTTGCAGACAGAGATAGGTGTGGAAACTGCTGGAGTAGACATGGTGAGATGTGGGAAGAGTTGATATATATATATATATTTTTTTTTTAAATTAAATCTTTATTATTCAGATTATTACATTTGTTTCTCTTTTTTCCCCTCCATAGCTCCCCTCCACCCAGCTCCCACTCTTCCCTCTGCCCTTACCTCCCTCCCATTGATCTCATCCATAGGTGTATGATTTTTGTCCAGTCTCTCTCTGTACACTCCTCCCCCCTTTCTCCCTGAGAATGATCAGTCCACTCCCTTCTGTGCTCCCGATTCTATTATATTCAGTTGATCAAATCTTCAATTCCCTTAATTTTCAGATTCACTTGTTGATAGATATGTATTTGTTGTTCATAATTTTTTATCTTTTACCTTTTTCTTCTTCCTCTTCTAAAAGAGTACCTTTCAGCATTTCATATAATACTGGTTTGGAGTTGATGAACTCCTTTAGCTTTTTCTTATCTGTGAAGCTCTTTATCTACCCTTCAATTCTGAATGATAGCTTTGCTGGATAGATTATTCTTGGTTATAGGTTCTTGTTATTCATCACGTTGAATATTTCTTGCCATTCCCATCTGATCATTTCTGTTGAGAAATCAGCTGACAGTCATATGGGTGCTCCCTTGTAGGTAATGAACTGTTTTTCTCTTGCTGCTTTTAATATTCTCTCTTTGTCTTTTGCTCTTGGTATTTTAATTATGATGTGTCTTGGTGTAGTCCTCTTTGGATTCCTTTTATTTGGGGTTCTGTGTGCTTCCTGGACTTGTAAGTCTATTTCTTTTACCAGATGTGGGAAGTTTTCAGTCATTATTTCTTTAAGTAGGTTTTCAGTATCTTGCTTTCTCACTTCTCCTGGTACCCCCATAATTCTGATGTTGGTATGTTTGAAGCTGTCCCAGAGGCTCCTTACATTATCTTCACATTTTTGGATTCTTTTCTCTTCTTGCTTTTGCAGTTGAGTGTTTTCTGATTCTTTATATTTCAAAGTTTTGATTTGATTCTTGCCTTCTTCTAGTCTGCTGTTAGGTCTCTGTACAATATTTTTTAATTCAGTCAGTGTATGTTTAGTTTTTAGTTGGTTCTTTTCCATCTCTAGTTGGTTCTTTTTCATCTCCTCTTGGGTCTCGCTAACTTTATCCAACTTTTCTAGCATATTCTTGAAAAACCCTATAAGCGTGGTTTTGAACTCTATATCCAGTCGTTTGTTTTCCTCCATTTCTTTTGTTTGTGATACCTCCCCTTGTTTCAGCATTTTCACTATGTCGGGAGAACTTCTGTGTTGGATTCAGCCTTATGACACCAGATTTGCAAAACTGCAAAAGTGTCTCTGTTGAGCTTGGGATGGGTGGGGTCTCAGGGCTTAAGGAACCGCCTTGCTTTCCAGTCGCCCAGCCCTCCACGGCCCCCAAGTCTCACGTGACTGGGTAATCACTGGAGCGGTCCCTTGCATGCGCATGCACTCTTGCAGTGCCTCTAGACTGCTGCCTTTCCAGCTCCCCTGTGCTTCGGGACCATATGAGTCTGGGTCCGCAGAGTTTCACTCGAAACTGGAATTTAGTGAAGTTAGAAGTGGCGCAGTTGGGAGGGTCTGTCTCCCGCCTAGGCAAGCGCCCCATTTGAATGTCTCTGGAAGAACATTCCTAGCTTCTTGAATGTCAGACATCACTCTGTTAAGTATCAACACACTCCACTCCAGTGGCTGAGAAGGCTGATCTCCTACTTACCTTGGAGCAGTCTTAAGAATGGGCCTCGGATACTTTTGTGATAACTCCGCCTCGGGAAGAGTTTGTGCAAGAGAAGTGTTCTTGAACCCAGTTGTAAACATCAATGAGGAACCACTTCTATGTTGTCTTCAAGGTAAGCCTGACATAGACACAGGGGTCATAGTTTCAGTGATGTTACCATGGAAATAGCAACGGGAAGCACACATATATAGTGGAATTTGTACTACTGTGTTTTTTTTTTAATATATTTTTATTGATTTCTTAGAAGGGAGAGGGAGAGAGAAACATCAATGATAACAGAGAATCATTCATTGATCAACTGTCTCCTGCACACCGTTACTGGGGATGGAGCCCACAATCCGGGTATGTGCCCTGACCTAGAATCAAACTGTGACCTCCTGGTTTATAGGGCAATGCTCAACCACTGAGCTACCTCGGCCTGGCAGTACTATTGCTTTGCACTGGGCATTAATTGTCCCGGTATGCATTTATTTACTCATGGATATCTATTCTCTAATTACTATGTCTTGAAGACTGTGAGGACTTAAAAATTTGAAGACACGTTAGTCTTGCTAAAAATAAAAAAGGCTTTTTAAGAAAAACTTAGTAATTAAAAACACTTAAGAATTTGCTCACCGTGGATCTTCATCTGAACTTTTTAAACAGCAGCGGAGGCGCTGGGCGATCATACAAATCAGATTTTTAGGTCCTATAGAGGGCTTTGTCATCCAAGTAACCCCTTCATTTTAAAGCGTGGTTAGCGGAGAGGTGGTTTGAATAAACTAGGGGCAGAGTATTCAGTGCTGGAGCTGAAGGTGGCTAACTTCATTTAGGCTCATCCCAGGACATACAAAGCACACATCACCAGCTCTGGGCTCAGCCTGAGATGAAGGCAGACCAGGCTACCTCCTCTGCGGGTATCCGCCTCAGCCTCCCTGTCAGGAGGGTGTCAGCCCCTTTCTAAGCACCAGGGCTACAGGCAGGGCTACAATTCAGGTGCAAGCTCAGGATTGGGGATTACCATCATTTCCTACCAGGCCAGGACAGTCTGTACTCTGGGGCAGGCCAACGCCCCAACATACAGATGGAGCAGAAACTTGGGGATCCCAGAGGCAGCGGGATTCTGGGAACCGGGAGGCAGAGGCGCCAGCCAGCGGGTGGGGAGGCCAGCAGAGCCCGAGGGGGCGCAGCCCCTGTGTCTGAGCGCTGCAGTGGGGAGAGCGGCACAGGGAACCCGAATCCAGAGCTCCCGGCCCCGCTCCTGGGCTCCGCAGGCGGCGTTTGGGTCCCAGCCAGCGCGGCGCCTCCCTCCGCGCCGGCAGCCGCCACCTGCCCGCGCCGCCTTCCCGCGCCCCTCCACGTCCCAGCTGGCATGGAGTTGGGGTCCTGAGCGCCGGCCTCCCATCACCGGCCAACAGAGAGCCTGCGCCGCCACCTCCGGCCCCGGCCCCTCTCCTCCGCTGCTCTCCGCGCCGCCGAAGGGGAAGAGTTGGCGCCGGCGGAGGCTCCCCAGCCGGGCCGGGCGCGCTCCATGCGGCTGGTACCCCGCGCCCGAGTGCCGGCGGCGGCAGCTCCTGCTGGGCCCCGCTGTCTCAGGGACCCACCAGTCGGGGAGACGCTTCCCTTACCCAAGGCCTTCAAGCCCAGCCTCTGCTACTCCGTTGCCTCCCTGCAGGCTCTCAGCAGTACTTGGGGGGAGGGATGATTGGGGGGAGGGCATCAGCTGAACCCAGGCACAGCCACTGCCCAGAGCTGGAGGAGCCATCAATCAGCATCCTATCTACACGTGGCAGGCGACTCCACATGCATCTAGCCATGGTCTCAGGTTTGGGCCAAACAGCAGCAAGAGGAGAGAGAGTTAATGGGCTTGGAGGCAGGTGAGCGCAGGGTGGAAAGGGTTAAAGCCGCTTGGTGGTGACCTTAAGGAGAATGTGAATAGATAGAGCTTCTGGACTCAGGAAATGGTGCAAACTAGAGCGTTTGCCCGTTTTCCCCACAGAAATGATATTTCTTTTTGTAAGACCCACTTCCATGCCACGCGATCCCTATCTTCCCTAACCCGGATGAAGGCTTCAGAGTGAGGGGACAAGGCGACCTGTCTCATGGGGAGTGTGTTTTTGCTGAAAATCTCACGAAGAACTGGCAGTAACCAAGTGCCAGTACCGCGGAGGAGAACAGTTCGGTTTCAGCAGGAGTTTCCCTTGACTGGCTAGTCTGCGTAGTAGGTTCAAGTTAGATTTAAAAAAAAAAATATATATATATATATTATTGATTTTTTACAGAGGAAGAGAGAGGGATAGAGAATTAGAAACATCGAGGAGAGAGAGACTCCTCCTGCACGCCCCCTACCAGGGATGTGCCCGCAACCAGGGTACATGACCTTGACCAGAATTGAACCTGGGACCTTTCAATCCGCAGGATGACACTCTATCCACTGACCCAAAGCGGTTTCACTCAAGTTAGATTTTTTAAAAAAGGGTCTGTGTTTGTAGGGTCATTTAGATGGGGAGTCCCACACCTTACGTCTTCTCCCCACAGAGCGGAGGATGGCAACGGACAATCCCTCCTTAGGGTTTCTCCTGTTTCTGGGGACTCACCACAGCACTGCAGGGAGAGAACGTGGCCCAGTTTCCTCAGAGCCCTGGAGACTGGTCTCACCCCACTTCCCCAGCTTGGGGATGAGCCATTCTCTCAGGTGTGATCAGTCGTAGGCAGGTAAGATACTGCAGTGACACAACCACTGTGGTCCCCATTGCCTGACTTACACAAAGAAAGAGCACAGAGCACATAGAAAGATGTAGTCCTCCCTCCTCTTTTCTGAAGGACACAGCAGGCGGGAGCCAGTGATTTTTGGCCCTTTTGGTTGTGGGGGAGGGAGGGTTAGGTTTTGAACCAAATTCTGCATCTTTTAAATCTGAAAGAAATGTTACAATTTCAACTGAACTGTAACAATGGAAACTTGAACTTCCTGAAAACAACACTAAACAACTTGGGTGCAATCGCTACAGATGGTTTAAAAATGTTCTCCAGGCATTGAGATCATTAACAGCAAATAAAAGGACCACTCCTGGTGTTTTCAACTGTCAATTGCCAGAAACATGCCCACAGAGGTGTCACTTTTAGTTGCACTCAATGTCAGCCGACAATGAAATTTGTGAATATGTAAATGAATCAGTTTGGTTTTTCTGGCTCCTTTTGGTACAGATCACATTAACATAATTCCTAATAGCAGTTCTTACATCATCACTTAATTTTGCCTATTTTTGAATTCTGGTAAATATGTATTACTTTGGATCTGGCCTCTTTTGCTCAATGATATGTTGGTGAGATCCACTTGCTACTGTCTTTTTAACAAGCAAATGCTTGCTGAAGAGTAACATAACTTTATGAATGCCTTAGTTTGGCCTTAACATGTTGGTATGGAATAACAGAAATAAGGTGTCCAACATATCTTATCCAAGTCCCGCTTTACGCCCAGGCTCTGTGCTGGGCACTGGGGAGACGTAGATGACAATATCAGGCAAACTGTTCCCCAGGGGTTATCAGTTGAAGATGAGAGTCTTGTTAACCAAAGACCATTACCTCACACTGTATTTTCTTTTAATTTTGATAGAGTCTCATTTTTAAAATTTTTACTTATGTTGCCTATGCTTTTGGTGTCAAATCCAAAATCATCACCACCAAGACCAGTGTCAAGGAGCTTACTGCCTATGTTTTACCCCAGGAGTTTTATTTTTCATTTATTTATTATTTTAATTTTTAAAATTGTTGTTAAAGGTATTACATATGGTCCCCCTTTCCCCCATTGACTCCCCCTCCAGCCCTCCCTATAGTCTGTGTCCAGGGTCCAAGCATATATGCATACCAAGTCTTTGGTTGATTCCACGCTCATTCCAGACTTTCTCGGGGGAGTTTTATACTCTCCTGTCTTACATGTAAGTCTTTCATCCATTAGAAGTAAATTTCTGGGTGGCGGTGTGGGGGTTTTAGTCTGCGGTCTCTGCAGTGCCCGGTGATACTAGCCTGCCACGAACTCTGTCATTGTTACGGGTGTCAGGCATATTCTGGCGCCCCATTATGCCCTGCTGGGGGCTCTCGCCCCTCCCAGAGATGTACCTGTTACTCTCATTACAGGTTTCATGATGAAAGGCCTTGGGTCCACCTCCCCCAATTTCCAATGACCGCCTACACCTGGCCCGCACCTGCACCTGCACCTGCCCGACTGCTCGCTCTGCCCTTTACAAGAGACATAAACATCTCACTCCACCCTCAGGACCCCCTGACAGCCACACACAGGCCTCTGCCCGCTGCGAGGAATGGGATAACACTGCTTAAACTCGCGGGGGACCTAACCATAGTCTCATGGGGTCCAGGAACACCAGCTCCCTGGCCACCAGACCTGCAATCAAGGGCCAGCCCGGGGCGGCAGCCACAGAGAACGGTGCACCTGACGCTGCTGGAAAAGCTCCCTCTGGGAGGCACAGGGACTGTGCCCCAGCCTCAGAAGTCTCTGGAAAGGAGTCCAGCGAGCCTTTATGTGTGTTTAATCAGAAGCCTGCCTCAGGCTCAGCACTGAGAGCAGCCTGCCCCTGAGGCATGGCTCTGATAATAAGCGAGGAGGCCTTTTTCATGAAAGACTGACCTGCGGGGCTGTTGCCTCTTGCTGTGTGTCCTGGAGGTGGCAGCCCCTCTGTTGGGTTAGTCTGGTGGGATCCGGGAGCTTAAACCTCGCTGGCCACCAGAGCCAGGTGATGGAGAGGCGCCCCACGCCAAGTCCGGGGATCCTGGATCGCCCCTTCCTCCGCCTGGACCCTGGGCAGGTGAGTCCAGCCTTTAAAGAGTCTTTTCTCAGGTCACTGCAGCCCGTGGTCTCCTGGGCATGAACCGCGTGAGTTTTAAAAACTACAAGTTCTTGCCAAAACCGGTTTGGCTCAGTGGATAGAGCGAAGGCCTGTGGACTCCAGGGTCCCAGGTTCGATTATGGTCAAGGGCATGTACCTTGGTTGCAGGCACATCCCTGGTGGGGGGTGTGCAGGAGGCAGCTGATCGATGTTTCTCTCTCATTGATGTTTCTAACTCTCTATCTTTCTCCCTTCCTCTCTGTAAAAAATCAGTAAAACATATTAAAAAAATAAAAACTAGAAGTTCTGGGACTTGCCTATCAGGGGCAGGTCTGACAAGTTGAGGTGCTTGGTGTGGGGTGTAAACCCTTCCCTCTCAGGGAGCCCTGGGTTTTCCCTTCCCCCAGGACTGTGGGCCAGTCCACAGGGTTGGGGTTCATGGCGACCTTCTGGGGATTGTCTGTTGTTGGAGTAGAGTTCTCAGCGAGTTTTTAGAGTTTTTTTCCCCACAGGAAGTTGTTCATTTGTTGCTGTAGATTCTGTGTGTCTACGAGGGGAAATGGGTCCCGGATTCTCCTACAATGCTATCTTCAGCTGAAACCGATTAGAGTTTTAATTTAACTTTATATTGATTTCTTGTTCAAGGCTTGCCAGAAATTTGCATTTGAAATGGCCAACGGAGCTTAGCCTGCTCCTTAAAAAAAATTCTTTATTGTTGAGAGTATTACATATGTCCTCCTTTTTCACCAATTGATCTTCTCCAACCCTCCCGCCTTCTTCCCCCTCCCCCACAGGCTCTCACCACCCTATTGTCTGTGTCAGTGCCCATGCATACGGGTATATGCATACAAGGCCTTGGTTGATTACCTCTCACCAACCCATCCTCCCCTGCCTTCCCTCCTAGATTTTGCACTCTGTTCCATGTTTCCATGTCTCTGGATCCACTCTGTTCACCAGCTTATTTTGCTACTTAGATTCCACATATGAATGAGATCATGTGATGCTTGGCTGGCTCTTGATAGTTATTTTTCAGGGTCTCCTTTCTTTTCCAGTCAGCGACTCTCCTCTCCTCACGAGTATGTGTGTGATGCACCTGTGAAATGAGAGGGTAGGGGAGTGGGCTTTGCTGAATGCTCCCATTGGGCTCTGAGTTCCAACCATCTAGGTTAGTATCGTAACCCACCTCTTTCGAGGGCCAAGGCCCCGATGAGGCAGTGAAGAGCAGAGGATGGGATTCGGAGTCCCTCAGACAGACTTGTGTTCACACCCCAGCTTGCTGGCAAGTCAGGGTTTCTTGGATAGCCCTATAGCCCCTGTGAAGTAAGAGATAGAAGGAACAGAGGAGACTTTTTGCGAGAGTTGGGTGTTGATCAACATGACCATGAGGAGCAGAGAGCAAAGAAATAGATTTTCAAATGCCATGGTGATGAGGTGGATCTAGTGGGATTGGTGATCTGAGATGAGCAAAAACAGGGAGGAAGGTTGGGCTCAGTGGTGAGAACTGAATTCTAATTTTTGCCATATTTGCTTTCCTGACATGGCTCCACTGGTTAAAATCACTGCACTGAAAGCTTTCATTGAAATAATCACAATCTGAGTTGGCACTTTCCAGTTTTCATAATCTCTCTGAATCTCACCAAGTAATGCTATTGTTGCTGCAGTATAGTTCAAGATTATTCTTCTATTACTATGGGCTTTAATAGCTTTATTTTCAGTTATGTTTCTGCATGGTTAAATTCATCATTCTTGTTAACTGAATACCACTAAGATTGCTCACTCTCTCCAGTTTGATTCATACCTTGGATGGTCTTAGAGAACGAGGAGATAAAATTAATAAGTACTTTGATTAGCAGCACATTTATCAGTGGGCTGAACTCTCGGTAGTATAATCGGAAGATTTCTTCTTAAAAAATAAGTCCATTTCCTAGGGTAATGGAGATAAGAAAAATGACAACCTTAACCAAAAGTGTATTCTGTGGGATATTACTAAGTGTTACATAAAGTTATATGTATTATATTTGTCTATCATTTATCTCTCTATATATTTTGTTGTGGTGGCTTGGACAATTTTGAGTTAAATGATGTTTATTTATTGCATTACTTATCATAGCCTCTAGTATTCTAATGCTCATTGAGTTCTCCATAATGGATCCATAAAGCTCTCAAATTTATATGAAAACATGAACCTTTCTCCCCTGAACTATCTAGCTAAACTATCTCCCGGAGAACCCATTTAGAAAGGGCTGGTTACTGGCCTATTTTCATGTTGTGGGTTTTAAATTAATAGGAAGATATAGAAAACAGTTTTTAGAGGAAGACATCATGGAGAGCCATCACTCATTCTTAAAAATTTCATTTTGTGTCTGTCAGAGACATTTTGGTGTGTCTGCATTGAGGGACACACTGAAAGGTGAATGTCCTGTTGGCATTGCCCTTGTTGTCCCAGCAGGGAGTCTTCGTCTCTGTTCTTCTTTTCTTGATTTTTTTTTTCTTTCTTTTTCCCCCTTCTCCTTGCTGTTCTTTATTCCTGAGTGGGAAGTTGGGAGTGGAGTTTCAGTAACAACTTTGTTCTTTGTTGTTAGATACTTATTTTCCCAGCTTCCCTTGCAGCTAAGGGTGGCCTTGTGCCCTGGTGGTCAATGAAACAAAAGAAGAGATCTACAAGGAGTGGGAAATGGGGGTAGAAAAGACAGAAATTTTCTGGAAAATATGTGGAAAAGCTCCCTAATAGTTTACAGATATAAAGGAACTACATATCCTTTAGTTGACCTTAAGACTAGAGACATTCACTTAGGTCCACAGATGGTTTTATTGTCCTTTTTTCTTGAATGAGTTTGGAGTTTTGGCTGTCACCTTGTGATGGTGAAGGCACAATTCCAAGAAGAAAGGCCAGTACTCCACAGATGGCAGAACCGGGCACAAAGAACTTAGATTTTGGAGCTCTTACTGAGCTGTTGCACTGAATCGCTTATCTTCAAATTCCTCATTTAGGAAACAATGCCTGTCTTTATTATTTAAGCTCTGTTCATAAGCTTTTTAAGTTACCTTGCTGTTGAACACATCCTAATGGATACACGTTTTGTTCTCCCGATATGTGCCTTTATCTTATTTTCTTAATTCACTGTCTGCTTTTGAGACTATGTGTTGCTCCATGGAAGCAAGAACCCATCTGAGTATCATTAACAGCATCCCATTTGAGCATTCTGGTAACTTCTTACTGGTTACAAAGCTAATATGTTGGTCTTTTTTGAGTTACTTTTTCCTTTTCTTGATTTAGTCAAGCAGGACAGGGTCTTCTATGGATATATCCCCATATTTCTCAATGTCATCGGAGGTGAGCTTGAATTTATTGTAAAGAAAAAAAAAGGATGGGGCATACATTCTATCATGTACAGTTAATAAGTGAGGACTGTTATTGAGTGGACAAAAGTAATCACTGTTGGGTTAAACAGTGAGCTTCCTGGAGCACTTCAAATAGGAGGTTAGTAGTCAAAATGAGGTTACTCAGAGCCTTTGAGGGACTGTCCTTTGAATTGATAGAGTCCTTTCCCCTTTTCTTTTTGCTGCTGATCTCTGTTCACAAATAGCTGGGCAGCTTAATGGTAAGAGGGCTCGCAGGATCTGGATTTCGGGCTCCCTGGGAAGGGAGTAAAAAGAATGACTATGATGAATCAAAGCATAGTGGTGGGTAATTAAGGATCTGAGAGTGAAGAACTGAGATGTGCTAGGGCAAGAGATTTTTAAATGCTTCCCATTTATGGGCTCTTGGTGCCCAGTGGCTGGTCTCCTTTCTGATAGGTTTAACCTGTGCTCAGATTCCCAAAACTGTCATCGCGTAGCCATTTCTGATTTAGTGTTTTTCTCAGTGGATTGTCATCTAGGAGTTTAAGAAGCTTGGAAATGGGCAATTCAAATAGATCCACAGGTAAGTTTTATCTACCTATTCTACGTATCTACCCTACATATCTATTTACCTGTGTACATACACATCCTCCCAAGCTTCTCAGCACTCCTAACTGCTTATTTGCCTCACCTGCATTTGTTACTATAGTTACCCCACTGACTATCTTTTCAAAACACAAAGAACACCGATCAATGAAATTTTTTGTTTTATGGTTTTGCTTAATGTTATCTTGAACTTGAGTTGAGGGGCTTTAGCTCACATTACTGGATTATTTTGTTGTTGTTGTTATTGTTTTATTTAGAATATAGGCTTTACTGTGCTTCTCATGAGGGGACAGGTAGATGTGATTTTGTCATTCTTTAATAGATGATGATGATGATCTGGATGATGACAATGATATTGGAATTGATTATGAAGGAGTTGAAGAAATAATCTCTGAGGCTATGGAGATTTTAAAATTAGCTCCATATAGAATGCTTTATTTATTTATCTTTTAATTTATATGTTTTTCCTCTACCCCTGATATTTTTCTTCTTCTATTACTCATCGTGTTCACTAAATGTCAATATGTACTGAGCCCTATGCTAGGTGATATGATAAAAGACATGTTTGGATTCCAAAGAAATTAAGTTACAGTCCCTGATGACAGAAACTTGATCTTTGTCTCAACAAAAGGAAGAGACTCCTAATATACTGTAGAAGGTTTAAAAAGTACTTCTAAATGCATGTCTACCTGGAACCTTACTTGAAAATGAGATCTATATAGATGCAGGATGAAGTCATTCCAAATTAGAAGGCAATTTGGGCACAGACAGAGAGGAAAGAAGGCTTTGTGACAACAGAGGCAGGGACTGGAGTGATCCAGTTGTGAGCCAAGGAATGCTCCAAATTGCCAGCAACCCTAGAAGCCAGGAAGAGGCAGGGGAGGATTTCTCCTAGAACTTTCAGAAGGAGCAGAGCCCTATCAGCAGTTTAGTTTCAGACTGTCAGAGAGTAAGTTTCTACAGTTTTAAGGGATTCTCCTACCATATATGCAAATTCGAGAGCCTCGCTTTCCCAACCTCCCCTAAAGCTCATGAACAGTCAGATACATTCACTTTAGACCTGAACCTAAAGCTGCTGATGGGAAGATGGAGGGACCGCAGCGAGGATGGCCAGGTGATGGTCAGGCAGATACCCAGGCCCTCGGGGCAGCGGTGCAGGTGACCCTTGGCCCAAGCACCTCAGTCTGCAGGGCTGGCAGCCTCAGTGCCAGGGCCTGGTTTTCTGAGTCCCAGTGAAATACCTGTTGTTGTTCTCATACAACTTTTTGGGCTGAACTTAACCAGAGTAGATTACTAGTACTTATAAGGAAATTCTGGCTGATAGTGCATCTTGCTTTTTAAATTTAACATTAGATTGTAAGCAAACTTGATCATGTTACACATCTCTGACCATCCTTTTCTTTTTTTTTTTTAAATATATTTTATTGATTTTTTACAGAGAGGAAGGGAGAGGGATAGACAGCAACATCGATGAGAGAGAGAGACATCGATCAGCCGCCTCCTGCACGCCCCCTACTGGGGATGCGCCCGCAACCAAGATACAGTACATGCCCTTTCTGTCCGCAAGCCGACGCTCTATCCACTGAGCCAAACCGGTTTTGGCTGACCATCCTTTACAACTGTTGGATAATATTCAGTTGTGTTGGTGTACAATGATAGATGTAGTCATCCTTCTGTTAGAAAAGTAGGTCGTTTCAAACCTGCAATGGCTAACTATACTTGTGTGTGTAACTTGTTTGGCCCTTGCGTTATTTTGTTAATGAAAATCACAAGAAATATATCTATTGGGTCAAGGATTGTGAACTCCATATATTACTGTGCTTTTCTGAGTAGTAATCATGATTTATACTGCTGCCAGCTCTGTAGGAATCAGATCATTTTATTGGATTTTTATTTGCACAGAAGGGGTATTATCCATGACAAGTAATTTCTATTATCTTCCTGGGTAAAAGACAGTCCTTTAGTGTTTTTATTTTTAATTCTCTGATTACTAGTGAGAATTGTTCTGTTATTTTTTTTCACTAGTTGGGATTTCCACTGCCTTTTCCGTTCACCAGGCAGGAACTTAAAGTAGACACTTTATAAGCCCTGGCTGGTTTGGCTCAGTGGATAGAGCATCGGCCTGCAGACCAGGTTGGATTCTGGTTGAGGGCACAGACCTTGGTTGCGGGCTCCTCCCTGGCACAGGCCCTAGTCCGGCCAAGTGCAGGAGGCAACCAATTGAAGTGAGACAAATCGATGTTTCTGTCTTTCCTTCTCTCTTCCACTCTCTCTAAAAATCAATGGAAAAATATCCTCGATGAGGATTAAGAAAAAGACACATATAAGCATGGGATGAGCATCTAAGCAAGGGTACCAATCCAAAATCACTTACACATATTTAAGCAGACTGGGCAACTTGATGAGGGTGGGATTAAAAAGGTACAGATAGCCAAAACCGGTTTGGCTCAGTGTATGGAGAGTCGGCCTGTGGACTGAAAGGTCCCGGGTCCAATTCCAGTCAAAGGCATGTACCTTGGTTGCGGGCACGTCCCCAATAGGGGGCGTGCAGGAGGCAGCTGATTCATATTTCTAACTCTCTATCCCTCCCTTTCTTTGTAAAAACTCAGTATGAATACATTAAAAAAAAAAAAGGGACAGATACAAAAGTCTTTCAGTCCTGAGACTTTTCAATTCCTTTTGGGAGAAAAGAAACACAGAGGCATGTGACACCTGCAAGTGTTAAATTCAGAGCGGCAGAATCACCAAGGAAAAAGTCGTTCTCTTTTAGGTTTTGCCCCAATGCCCTCGCTTTTTAAAATATATATTTTCTTTTTTCCATCCCAGGAAACTAAATCTTTGTCACATTTTTCCAATGGTCACTTTCTGATGAACACCTTTGAAGAACTGCCAAGTTTTAACCTGGCATTTTCTTTCCTTCATCTCAAAAATCTTGCGGTTTCTAAGTTGATTTCTCACCAGTGGGTGGCAGCCTATTGCTTTCAAGAGTGGTAGCTACAAGTGTTTGTGCGTGGAGTTCGGGTAGTGTGGTGTGTAAGAGATAACTGGAGTTCTGGGCCAGATAAATCTATTGAATCTACTCAGTAGCAGGATCAATTTGGCAGTGTGCTTGAACAACATGGAATAAAGCCTGCTTTAAAAAACACACACATGTATTGCACAAACTTTAGGATTGTTCCTGGGGAACTTTGTTTGATAAATATATGTATATATATTTTGCTTCCAAACTCTCACAAAGAGTTTTTACTTCATTAGAGAACGCGGGCGCTTGACACCCCCTAACTTCCTCAGGAGGCCATCCCTCCCTGGTCAGAGGGTGAGTGATCATGGGTGACCTCAAGCTCGTCTTGTTAAGGACAGTGTTTGCATAAAGCTTGTGATGATTGCACCCAGTTTTAAATAGTGGGCCTGGGAGAAAAGGGAGGGGGAGAGCTCTTCTTAATTTCCATTCTATGAACACCTTTCAGAGAGTGGGGAAGCCGGGCTATAAGAGTCCATACACTGGTGAGTGAGGTCAACAAGTGTGTCATTAACTCCAAACAGCTCAAGCCATTCCAGAGGGAGGCAGGGAGTCTGAGGGTATGGAAAGAGCAGCAGAGGAGGGAATAAGCCCGGTTCTTGGTGTTGTGGGGCGACTTACACCACCAGTTGCAAATGACCACGGAGGCTGCTAAGTTGGTACTAAGCAAGCAAGGATTCATTGAGCTGGCCAGCTAGCTACGCAGGTGGAGTCCACACACTCACAACTGCGCTGTCTCAGGGGTATGCAGCCCCTTTTAAAGACCCAAACCACATTTTTTCCCCTGTTCTAAAATCCGCAAACAGCCTTGGGGGAGGGGGAGGTGTTCAGTGGGCCTCAACTGTTCCTGTTGATGATCCTTATCACCCAACCACCCCCTGCTAGATGTTGGCATGTGGACCTGTCTTGTGAAAGCAGATTGTAAAACTGAGCAAAGTTAATCATCTCTAAAGGCCGTCTTCAGTCTCAACTCCTGGAGCCACTGAGTCAACGGGGATCAATCTCTGATGGTTCTGGTCCTCAGGCCCAAGAGAATACCTTTGTGACGTGGGATGGATGGATGTGAACTTCCAGGTCAAACAGCAGTTTTTACCTGAGATGAATGCTCTTAAGGTCTATTTCACTGGGTTCTCCCTCCCCGAGGGATTAGGTGTATTCCTTAAACTTCTGAGTAGGAGATTTTTAAATATAAAATGAGAGGGCAGGACTGGGCAATCTCCTGGGCCATTTCATGCTTAACTTCTGTAGCTTTCTCTTTCCTGTTTTAAACATCTCCAGGCAATCTAACCCCACATTTTTAAAATTTAATCTTTCCTTAAAAGGGGCTTGGGATGCATAACGTGCTTTGTATTTTCCTCACATTTCTCTCACTGGGAACATCAACACATCCCTTCCCCGAGTCTCTTTCCCTGAGGAGTTTGCTGCACAAGGAAGATGTCCCTGGTGAGAGAGTCCATAACCTGAGGAAGCTTTCTCATCGACTATTCGGGTGTCTTTTACTGGCTGAGAGCCCTCCGAATGGCCTGCTTAGGTCCCTTACGTTGTTAAAAAGCAATTCATTCAACAAATACTCAGTGAGCACCTACTGAGTCCCAGGTTCTCTCTGGTGCAGTAAAGCTTCCCAACGACTATTTGAGAATCTACCTTTCTCCTGCCTCGGAGGAGAGACTTTAGAGTTTAGCAGAAATAGATGCTGCTGAGAAGTTTTCTTTCACGTGGCCTTGCAATCTTGGGGAAGGAACAACAATAAGAACACAGCAGCAATGGAACAACAGCTTGGTTTGGGGTGCTAACAATTCTGGAGAATGGAACAAAAGATCCTCTAATATGATAGCCTACTAATGCCTCTCACACCCATGACCTCAGACCTACCATGTGTAGTGAGCTCTACCTATTTCATGCCATTTGTTCTTCAGGAGAATCTCCTGGGCTAAGCCCTATTGACCTCATTTTGAAGGAGTGGGAACTCAGGCTCAGAGAGGCGAGTTAAGTAATTTTCTCTGGATCACTTAGATAGTAGGTCCTAATTCATATCTGACTCGTCATGTCTGTCTGGAGTCAGACTCTGCTTCTTCTTCCTCTGAGAGGGAGTTACAATCGCACTGTTCTTGCGTTACAGATGAGAAGACAGAGGGTCTGAGAGGCTAAGCACCTCAGCTTAGGATCTTCAGGGATAAACTCAAAGCTTTGAATCTCAATGTCTAGTTCCTGGTTCAAGCTTGCCATCACTACATGCTACTACATGCTAGACTTTTGGTTCATTCCTTTGGCTGCAAGTGAACTTGATGGTGTGGGGTTGGTGATTCCGAGGGTAAGGACCAGAACTATGAATAAACAGCAGTGGCCATGCCACACATTTCTTTAGAGCCAGGGCTTTAGTCTCCTAAAAAACAAAGCAGCCTTTTCTATTTCTCTCTACTCCGCTGTTTACCTCTGAGAAGTGGGCATCGTGTTCTTTGTACTGCACAGACCTCAGGTATTTAAAATTATCCTGAATTTATATCTATCTTGGCTGAGTTTCCAGAGTGGATGGCATTGAACACTGGGGGGCAATGAACTAAACTTTGGGAGGATCTGTTTTCTGTGCATGTGTATCTCACAATGGAATGACCAATGCTCACTGGATGGGTCGTAGTGCCTCACTGTGGGATCCTCACCCTAGCACCCCACTGTGGAGAGGACTGAGGCTCAGGGTATGCATATGATGTTTCCTGTCAATCAACAGTCCATCAAAGGCTTATTGAGCATTTATTGCGAGTGTCCCACATTCTGCGTGGTTCAGGGTTCAGGTTTAGGGCTCTGCAGGAGGCTCCATGCAAATTAAAGAGACAAGACAAGAAATAATAATTTGGAAACTGGGGGCCAGGCGGATGCCCAAGGAAGGACTCTGCTTTGCTCTGGCCTTGCCATCCCTTTTTTTTCAGGTATGGGATACACCCATAGCCCTTAGGCAGGCAGTTCTATAACAGGCAGACTATCTTATCAGTAAAGATTTGCATGACTATCTGGTGGGGAAGTTCCTTCAGCTACCATTGTCTCAACTAAATAGTGGGTGCATAGCCCTGACCTTTGCCAGAGCTGTAAGGGTCACCAGTCTTCTGGGATCCCTGTCCACACTTCTCTGATAGTGAAGACAATGGGCGACTTCCCACAATTTATCACAGACTTCTCCCTGTGAGCGCTTCCAAGTGGTTACAAAGTTGGTGTTTCTGTATTCAAGAGGTTTTTGATTGAACTGAACTGAGGAGACAACTAAACCCATCAACTGATTAGAAACAAACCAGAGGTGAGAGATTAGTAGTGGGATGACTGACTGACCAAGCGATGACTCCCCTCACATCCCACCCCAAACACATATATAATGTTTAAAAATACCTTTACATGAATTGGAAATACTTAAATGTAAAACAATATCCTATAAAAATCTTAGATTTTATGTGGCTTGATTTGACAACTCTGAGCCTACACACACATAGAAATAATTGGCTAGAAGTGAGTAGCAACTGCCCTTGAGATAAGACACATGCTATTCCATTCCCCACCCTCTTTGTAGTCTTTAATTCTGGGCCTCTACATCTGTTAAGATTATCTGCCAGAATGCTGCAACTCTCTAACTCACTTCCATGCAGAGATATAAATCAATACCAAAGTTCAGTGATGAGTGTCTTAGGAAGTGGAGAAGGGGAAGTCATTGAGGGCTAGAGTGGTCAAAGAAAGTCTCATGAAGGAAATGGTAACTGAGCTGAGCTAGAAAAGTGGGGATTGAGGTCAGGGGATGGGGTGTTGGCATGTATTTGTGTGTAGGGTACACGAAAAGAGAAGCAAAAAGTGAATACAAAGTTAAATTCCAAATGGATTTGAAGGCCTAAATGTGAAAAGTAAAATTTTAAATATTTAGAAGAAAATACAGAGGTCATTTTTATCAGAACTAGGAAGAATTTATCTTAATGACATAAACAATCCAAACCATAAAGGAAAATATTTATAAGTTTGTCTTCAATAAATTAAAACAAAAATATACACACACACCCCTGCTTATTTAAAAACACAGGAAATGAATTCAAAATCAAGCTGAAGAGAGGAGGAATATTTGCAATGCAAAAAATGGAAGATAAATGTCCTGAATTTGACAAATAAAAACTCCCAACAGACCAACAAGAGAAAGACAACTCAATGATAAAATGCCTAAAAATATATGAACATTCAAATGACAGTAAGGAAATAAAATGGCCAATAAATAATGAAAAGATGCTCAGCCTCAACAATTTTATCTGTGAAATGCAAAGTAACAGAATCATAATAAATATAAACATTTCATAAGTATTACGTTGGCACAAATTACAAATATGACAGTTCTCTGGGGTTGGTCAGGATGCTGACACTGACATTTTCACCTGCCATTTATAGGAGAGGCACTTGGTTCAAAACCCAAGGAGGCTATGCAATGCATTAAGTTGTTAAAATGTGTAACAGCAACAGCACAGAGGAGTGGAAGCATGCTATAACAAAGTTTCTTATATTATACATGGAGAGGTCTAATATTATTGGAAGATAGATTGTGGTAAGTTAAAGATGCATATTTTAACCACAGAGCAACCACTAACAAAACAAAAGAATGTAGAATTAAGGAATCAAAGTGGAGTTATACTGAAATATAATAATATTTTATTAATCCAAAAGGCAAGAAAAAAGGGACAAAGATCAGATGTATAGAAAATAAAAACCAAGAAAGTATATTAAACATAATAATATTGATAACTAAATGATCTAAATACACAATTAAGTGGAGATGGTAAAACTGGGTTTAAAAAGAAGATCTAGTTTTAATGAATTTATAAGAAACACATAGATGAAAAGACAAAAATCAGTTTAATGAAAAGAACTGAAATATGTTAAAAACATTTAATACAACGAGTAATCATGAGAGAGCTAAAGTAGCTGTGTACTATCAGAAAAAAATAGTCTGAATAAGAAGGAAGATTTCAAGGAATAAAGAGGAAAATTTCATAATGATAAAAGGGTTAATTCATTAACAAAGCATAACAATCCTAACTAAATGTATATGCACAGTAACATAGTTTCAAAATGCATAAAGCAAAATTTGGCATTACTGAAAGGAGAAATAGATAAACCTATAATTATAATTGGATATTTTAAAACATTACTCTAAAATTTGATTTAATAATTGTCACAGAAAAACCCTAATACTATGGAAGGCTAGAGCAGCATGGTAACCACCTGGAACTAATTGACATTTATGGAACACAGCACTAGGTAAGAGCAGAAAACAATTCTTTCAAGTGCTCCGGGAACACTTATGCTGGCCACATGCTGAGCCATGAAACACTTTTCAGTAAATTATGAAGATGGCAGTCATACAGAGCATGTTCTGTGACCACAACAGAAGTAAAACAAACCATTTAACAGGAAGATGTCTTGGAAATTCCTGAATGTTGGAACTGAATAACACACTTTTAAATAATGAATGGGTCTAGGACAGTGATCAGCAAACTCATTTGTCAACAGAGCCAAATATCAACAGTACAATGATTGAAATTTCTTTTGAGAGCCAATTTTTTTAAACTTCTTTTAATGCCACTTCTTCAAAATAGACTCGCCCAGGCTGTGGTATTTTGTGAAAGAGCCACACTCAAGGGGCCAAAGAGCTGCAGTTTACTGCCCACAGGTCTAGGAGGAAAACACCTGGGGAAAAAAGTTTTAACTGAATAAAAACAAAACTGAATCTGTGAGTTGCAACTAAAGCAGTATATGTGGGGAATATATGTGTGTGTGTGTGCGTGTGCACGCACCCTATCTAATAAAAGAGTAATATGCAAATTGACCATACCTCCACTACAACCACAAGCCATGCCCACCACCAGCCAATCAGGATCAAGTATGCAAATTAACCCAACCAAGATGGCTGCAGCAATAGAGAGAATAGGAGTCTTGGGTTTCCCTGGCAATAGAGGAAGCCAAGCTTTCCACATACCCTGGCCACCCACTTCAGGCTACAAAGTTTCAATTATAGAAGATAAATAAATCCCAACAAAAATGGTGGCAGCCACAGAGCTGGAGAGAGCAGGAGGTTTGAGTTGCCTCTGGCGATGGAGGAAGCCAAGCTTCCCCATTCCTGTCCTGCCTTGGCCTCCACTTAAGGCTACAAAGTTTCAATTATAGAAGATAAATAAATCCCAGATACCAGGGCCTCTGCTTGGGTTGCCGGGGGGTGTGAGCAGCCTGAAAACTACAACAGGCTCCTGGCCCAGGCCATCCCATGCCCCAAGGGAACCCCTACCCTGATCCGGGACACCCTTCAGGGAAAACCAGCCAGCCCCCACCTGTACATCAGGCCTCTATCCTATCTAATCCTCCTATCTAGTAAAAGAATAATATGCAAATTGATCAACACTCCAACACAAGATGGCTGCCCCCATGTGACACAAGATGGCCACCACAAAGTGGATAGCAGGGGAGGGCAGTTGGGAGGGACCAGGTTTGCAAGGGAGAACAGTTGGGGACGATCAGCCTGCAGGGGAGGGCAGTTAGAAGGTGATCAGGCTGGCAGGCAGAGTCAGTTAGGGACAATCAGGAAGGCAGGCAGGTGAGCAGTTGGGAGCCAGTAGTCCTGGATTGTGAGAGTGATGTCTGACTGCCTGTTTAGGCCTGATCCTACCAGGTTTCCCAGATTGGAGAGGGTACAGGGTACTGGCTGGGCTGAGGGACCGTGCCCCCCCTCCGCCCCCCGTGCATGAATTTTGTGCACTGGGACACACACACACACATGTATATGTATATAGATTTAAAATTTTAACTATTATACCATAATTAACTATCAGCTCCAAGGGATAAGATTATGAGGCAATCACAGTGTATTTCTTGAAACTTTCTATATTTCTCAGCTCTCCACAGAGATCTTCCATTATCTTAACATTCAGAGAAAAATGGTATTAATAAAAAATTGAGATTCATAGATGTTTTATAACTTTCCCAATCTCAAACCACTGGCCAAGGCGTGGAGTGGTTCAATTCAGACATGAACTCAGCTGTGTCCCAGGGACCCCATGTCCCTTCACTCTGCTCCACTGTTCCCCTGTAATAAAGTCTGGAGAAACACTTGTCTTAGTTAAGCATACCCTAGTACACAGTTGTTTTGTTATTGTTGTTTTCTCTTTTGCTTTGTTTTGTGTCTTCAACCACTCCAACATGTTACCTCTTGTCCATGTACAATGAGCAGGGCAAGTGAGAGGAACCCAAGAGTAACACTCTCTCGGCGCTAGTGTTCCTATGCCACATCTTTTGGGCGTTTGTGAATATTTTAGCATTGCTGGGTATTTGAACCTCAAGTGATATCAATAAAACACATTCCGCCTAACCTACCTGTGTTAGAAGAGTTCAGAGTGGGCGTGTATTATTCTCCACATGGACTCCAGTGGCTATGGAGTGGAAACCTAGTTGCTCTGATGGCATAGAGCAAGAGAAAAGACCTCGCAACTTCATTTGAGGAGGCTCCCGCCCTGCCTGGGATCTGGTTACTGAACTGTTTCTTAGACTTAGTAAGATACCCTGGTATCGCTGAGACCCGTTTGGCTCAGTGGATAAAGCATCGGCTTGCGGACTGAACGGTCCCAGGTTCGATTCCGGTCGGGGGCATGTACCTTGCTTGCGGGCACATCTCCACTGTGGGGAGTGCAGGAGGGGCTGATCAATGTCTCTCTCTCATCGATGTTTCTGACTTTCTATCCCTCTCCCTTCCTCTCTGTAAAAAACCAATAAAATATATTAAAAAAAAAAAAAGATATCCTGGTATCTTTTCCTACTTGCTTAAGTTGTTTTTTTGTTATTCCAGGGCAAAAGAACCTAACGTCCATACTCAAGCTCACCCAGATAATAAGTAGCGATTGGGGATTCAAATGCAGATTGGTTGAACTCCAGGACAAGCAACTAGTTTATATTCACGCTCAAATAGCACAGATGATCATTGCTGTCCAATAGGAAATTCTCATCTATTGATACTTTGAAGAAAAAAAAAAAGAATATTTGTGTAACTTTCCCCTTCCATGTTTAGTTGATTGAAATGATTTTTCTGCCCCGGGGGGGGGGGGCGGCCCCCGATCACATTTAATTTATTTTTTAATGAAACAAAAAAGAGACATCTGATTCATTTAGGAACTTTGGCTTCTCCCCTTCGCCCCTTTCCAGTTGCACATTTCTCCCGTTTCCTGCACTAAAAGCAGAGCTGGCTCTCACACATAATCGGTTCCACGGTGTTCGGGGAGTCTGCAGAGGTGATTGACAAGTGAGCTTTCCTACGTTCTGGAAGCTCATGGCACTCTTGGAAGCGGAACCACGAATTCCAGCTCCCCTGCAAACATCTGCTCTTCATTGATAGCTCCATCAGTGCTTATTTCAGCTCTTCCCTCTGTTGGGAAAGCATCTGCATAGCTGCCTTTCTGAGGTTATTTTGAAATGACACGCTGGAAGCACAGGCCACATAGAGCAGGTTTGCTGAAAGCTCTAAGCTAATTTGGTGGTTTTCCTGTTCTTGAATGGAATTGCTGATACCTTCACCTTGTCACAGTCTGAAGCATATCAGTTCGTTACATATGGAAAAAATACATATTAATGTGTTCGGTAAGTAATTTGGGAAGAAATGTGTTTATGTGACTGCACCAAAAGCTGATGGGCATGCATTTCCTAACCTGAATAATTTAGTGAGAGGCGGGTGATCATGATCGCAGAGGTGGGATTGCATCTGTCACAGGTTCTGTTACACCGCTTCCTGGAGAAGTGGTTACTTTTCATACATCCACACCCTTCGCTTTGCTCAATTTGTAGCTCTTCGAGTTATTGATTTTACAATAACTGATTGTAATGGTGTCATCAGGGCCCGGTTTGTGGTCATGCATCCTGTGCTGTTACTTAGAAGGACCCCATGCTCGGTTTAATTCATCTGCAGCTGCTATCTTAAAATGTTCTTAACACATTTGGAACGAGGAACTCTGAAACTTTCTTTTGCATTGGTCCCCACAGGTATGTAGCCAGTCTTGGGTGTCACTGAACATTGGAGAGGGCCAGTCAGTATGAAATGAGATCAGAGTTTGGTCACTGGTTAGCTGTGTGACCTGCATGAAGTTTGGTCCTTGGTTTTCTCAATAGTAAATGAATGAATGACTGAATAAAATATTCCTACTCATTTATATATATAAAATCCTAAGTGACCATTATAACTGGTCAAACAAATGATCAGTCAACTGGTAGCTATGACACGCTCTGACCACCAGGGGCCAGACACTCAATGCAGGAGATTCCCCCTGGTGGTCAGTGTGCTCCCACAGCCAACCTCCCATGGCCTGCCAACCTCCTGCAACCCCTCCCACTGGCCAGATGGCCCCGATTGGCCCCAATCAGGACTGGGCAAGATGGCACCCATAGGCCCCAATCGCTGGCTGGGCCGAGGGGCTCCAGCTGTGCACAAATTCGTGCACTGGACCTCTAGTTTCCAAATAATTGTGGTACTTAAAATGAAATGAAGAAGATACAATGTATATAATAGTATTACTCATTCATTTACTTTTTCTTTATAGACTTGTAGTCAGGTTATGACTAGAATAAGTTGATTAACATTAAAGATTTTGTGGTTGGAAAACAGCTGTGATAGGGCAGATTATTCCACCCCAGCTCACCTGCTAGAAATTTCCACCTCTTGCACTTTCTTACTATGTAGAGTCTTTAGTGTTTGGGCCACATAATGGCTATTGTTTTGGTTCAGGTCTCCTCCTTGGCTGTGCAATACCAAGCTTGACATCCAAAATAAAGGTATTAAAGGCCAGACCTCAAATGAATAAGAACCTGAAGAGAAATCAAGAATTTTACATTTGCTTTGTTTTTAGTGGAAAGAGCTTTGATGTCAGACAGTCTTGGTCCTGCCTAAATTGCTAACTTAGAAAATGGGGAAAAACTAAGTGTGAATTTTCAAAGCGTTTCTGGGCTGCAAGATCACTTCTGCAAAGTGCCAAGTTCTGTGGGCCCTCAGAAGATGTGACTATTACTTGTTTTTCATCTCTAATTGTGTACTCATTTCATGAATGGGGTATGTGTGTGTGTGTGTGTGTGTGTGTCCCCACAACTGTATTGTAACACCTTTGAGTTCATCGACTTTGGTTTACTTTTCTTTATAATCGCCCACAGCTTCCACTATTTAAAATGATTTTTTGATTTTTTTTTGATAGAATGAAATTAAAAAACAGCTCAGCTCTGTGAAATGCACTTAAAAGCACTAAAATGGCATTCTGGCAGACTTAACACAAACTTATTAACACATTCATCACCTCACATAGGTATCTCTTTGTGTGTGTGATAGGAAAAATTAAGAGCTACTCTTTCAGGAAATGTTAAGTATATAATACAGAATTATTAGCTGTAGTCACCATGCTATACATTAGATACCCAGGACTTATTCATTTTATAACTGAAAGTTTGTACCCTTTGCTTCAGATCTTCTCATTCCTCCCCTCCAAACCCTGAAAACCACTGTTCTACTTTTCAGTTTTATGAGTTTGACATTTTTAGGTTTTCACATATAAACGGAATCATATAGCTTTTCTCTTTCTCTGCCTGGCTTATTTCACTTAGCACATTGTTCTCCAGAATCATACATGTTGTTGCAAATGGCAGGATTTCATATATATACTGAGTAAATAACAGAAATTAAGTAAATGGTTTTTCTCATTCCAAAATCTGTTGTTTTTGCTTTTTTCTATCATATGTTATGTTACATCTAAAAAATAAGTTTATAATTCTATATCTATATAATGCCTCAAGTTATGCCTGCTTTACAAATATAAAGTGGCATGTTGCAAAAATTTGAATAAACATGGAGAATTCACCATGAATGTGGAAATTGAATAGACTTAACTCAGATTCTCTTTATAGATCAAGAGTCTCATTTTACTTCTGTTCTAGTTGTTCGTCCTTTTAAGGTGCCATAAGGATGCTGATGATTCTTGGATTTTGCTTTTGCCTTAACACTGGCTGTCTAAACCAGCGATCACCAACTGGTGGTCTGTGAGTTCTGAAAGGCTGGTGACCGCTGGTTTAAACCATTTGGGGTCATTGTCCCACCTTTTTGCTACAGGTGGCCATATCCATCTAGAAGCTGGACTATTCCTCTTCAACCTTTTTAAAACTCTTTTAAGAGTAAAGATGGGGACTTTTAATTCTTATATCTTTAGTACTTGGCATAACACTGTAGAAGATACTGGCTGGAAGCTTGTTGCCAGAGGATTTCTGCTGACGCAGCCGTCTTTAAACTCCCAAAGGCAATCGTCTATTCTTCTTCTTTACTTTCCAAAAAGGCCCCACAAACATTTGGGTGATGCTAAGACTAGTCTGCACTTTCTTTCTTATACGATGTCCTATCGTGCTCAAAGGGTTTATGAAACCTCCTTGGATAATCATTTCAATAGTTGTTCACTCTACATGCTGTGAGGTCCTTCCTTATTCCTGGCCTGAAGTTACTGCTGATCTTCACCTTTTTTCTGGCTTTATTTTAGCAAGGTCTTTTTTTTTTTAAATATATGTTAGTTTTATGAGAATATACTTTATTTCATACATTTTGTTCTTCCCTCTCCTACCTTTTTGAGACAGGAAGTCATTGAAATCTCCTCCTCCCAGTCTTCTGGTGAGCAGGTTTGGGCCACTGCAGGAACTTAGGTTTACTGTAAGCAACCAGTGTTTGCCTCCATAGGGCTGCCTGAAACACACCCACCCCAGGCAGTGTCCCTGGTGGCCACAAGGTCATTAGAATAGTGTGCTCACATGCTTACACAATCTGATCCCTTCACTCATACATAGGACTTGGCCATTGATGAGGGATTATCGTAACAGGATAGAAAGAAAGAAACAAGATCACTTAGCAGACCCTTTATGACCCCAACACACGTTTATTTCATAAGAGAAGCTCCCTTTTAACCTGCAGGAATGTGAAAACTTCACCCTAAAATTACACACACGCTAACAATGTATTGCCAGTGGCCCTGCAGTTCCCCATCAGAATGGGCATCTGCTGACTCTTCTCTCACTCTTGCCTGTAGGTGGGTGTGGATGAGCATGTTTGCGCTGATAAGACAATGACCTTTGTCACCAAGGGCATCATGCCATCTCTTTGGGACTGCAGAGGTTTACTATTGTCTGAGTCTCTGCTGTGGTGTCTGCCCCCGAAATTAAAATCATGCCATTACCGTCTGAATGAAATGGTACATTTGTCATGGTCTTGAAAGGCCTTGAAGGTGAAATAGCCTTTGAAAAGGCATTTTGAGTTAATATGGTGAATTAGGTATATCTTTGCTGAATACAGTAAAAGAAAATTAATTTCATCAAAGATGCTGAAGACCGGTTCTTTAAAAAGGCAGGCCACGTATTGTATGCAAGCTCCTGGTAACAAGGTTACAGTTAATAGATTATTGATCCATTTAGTGTTTAGCAGCAAGCTAATTTTTTTCATCAGCTGTGAGATTGGGCATTTGTCGGGTTTAGAGGCCAATCCAATAAACATCGTTCATTAGGTATTACTTTCTAACGTTGGTTGAGTAGCATATGTGTTGGATGCATAGACCCTGTTGATTGCTATAGTCACCCTGTGCTGGGTATTCTTGCCCTTGTGAACGCTCTCTTTTCTGAGGCTTACTTTTCTTTGCCCAGCAGGAGACTGGCAAATCCTTTCTTGTGTGGAGTGGCTGGGGTTTGCTGGCATGGAGATAAGGGTGGAATCTGATTGTATCATCCTCCACTAACAGCTGATCCACTTGACGAAGGTTCTACTATGTGGGGTTATATTTGATGTTGTGATGAGAAATTGGAAATCACACCTGGCTAGCTATCTCCCGAGGTTCAGGGAGTTCTAATCTTTGAATAATAACAAAAGGGTAATTGTGATAGCTTTTAAGCCCTGTAGTTACTGAGTTTTGAAGAAGATACTAGACTTTCAAAAGAACAGACATCAGACTCACAATTACATGTGGTGTGTGTGTGTGTGTGTGTGTGTGTGTGTGTGTGTGTGTGTGTTTAATTTTCCAAGCCTTTGTGAAACTGGAGCCATGAGACTTTTTTTCTGATTTATGTAATAAGGAAACTAAAACCATTTTAGTAAATGCAATACAGATGTGGAGTCGGTTTCACCTGATACAACATACATCTGTGAGGTAGCATAGTAGAGAGCAGAGGTCCAGAGTATCAACCTGCTAAACATGTCAGGTGGTCTGAGTTCAAATCCCACCTCTACCACTAAGTAGCTGTGGAACCTTGTAAAACACACCACATAACTCTGTTCTCTTTTCTGAAAAAAAAAATTAATAACACTTTATTCATGGAGTTTTTAGAACATTAAATGAGGTAATATATGTGAATTGCTAAAACAATGCCAGAATAAACACCTTGGGAAAATGCCTGGCTTCGCCTCTAGGACTATATGTGTTCATTATTTCCAGACTAATAGTTACTATTTTTAAGTTAATAAACTTTATTTTTTAGAGTAGTTTCAGTTGCACAGAAAAATTGAGTAGAAAGTGGTTTCCATATACCCTTTGCCCCAATATACACACACTAATGACATCCTGTACCATGGTGGTGCATAGTTAGAAAGTTACAATCGATGGACTTATACCAACACGTTATCACCCAAACACATTTAATTTTTAAAAACTGTATTTTCTTTTATTTAAGTGATTTTACCAGTTCTTGTTCCAAACTTATTGTTTTCTTGGCCGAGTCCAGAGAGCATTGGGAACAGAGGATTGTTCTATATAATAAAACCCTAATAAGCAAATTGACCTAAAGGTGGAACAAATGGTGGAATGACTGGTTGCTCTGACGCACACTGACCACCACAGGGGAGACACTCAATGAAGGAGCTGTCCCTGACCAGGAGGCAACCAATGGTAGCGATCGGGGGTGGGGCCAGCCAGCGGGCAGTACCAGGCTGCCAGCCAAGGCGGGTGCCAGTGGGGGTCCCTGATCATCTCATCGTCCTGTTGCCCCACAGAATGGCCCTGATGGCCTTCCAAGCTTACAGCTCTTACACTGTATATTGGAAAGTCTCTTAGATTTAAAAATTAAAACTTAGCAAGGCTGTTCTAACACTGAAAAAACAGGATGATGCAGCAATGACATGCATGGACTCTGGCTTGCACATTTTATGGTCAACCCTGATTCTGACACTCATAACTGTGTGACAAAGCCAATTACTTAACTTCTCTCTGCTTCAGTCTTTCTACCCACAAGATGGGGGGAAATGGTACTACTGCTTCAGAAGGATCATGTTATGTTCTACTTTTTATAATCAGGGCAAAAAAGAAATGTAGCTGCCCATACAATAGCAAGATGCCTTTCACCTGTATGAAAAGTATGGCCACTGGTGCATGCAGCGTCCCGGATGAATTTTGTGCACTGGGCCTTTAGTTACCCTGACAATTCAGCAGGAAAGAATGAAGGCACGATTAAAAGTGCAGCCTGTCCTTCTGGTTTCTGTGATAGGTAGGTGTACATTTTTTATATTGATTTGATATTTAGGTATTCATTTAACTGACATTTAATGGATTCCTTCTGCGTGCTAAAAACGTTTTTCTATTTGGGGATGTAAAGCTGCATGAGATAAACTTTAAATTCAAAAGGTTTATGTTCTAGTTTTAGAGCTAGTGACTGGTATGTTACAATCTACAGAGGCATTGGGGGCAAATGATACGAGGTGTATCAGTTAATAATGCAGATTTTGTAATCAAAGAAAACATATTAATTTCAAGAGAAACATCCAAAGTGCTTTATTTAAAGTCCATTGCTAGCTACACATTTCCCCCATCGTTAGGTAATTTGTGGATACCGTCTCAGTAGAACTTTTCTTGTTTTGAGGGAAACCATGCAGAGACCCAATTTTCCATTCTTCATACATTTTGAAGTGCTGCTCAGAAAGTCTGTGTGCCATCGATGAGGACAAGTGATAATCTGAAGAAGCAAGGTCTGGTGAGTATGGTGGGTGGGCTATACTTCCCAGGAAAGATCTTTTAATGTGTCTTTAACTGCTTTTGAAGTGTGTGATGGTGTGTCATCGTGAAGCAAAATTACTTTGCCTGTCTTCTGGAACATTCTGGTCGTTTCATGATCAAAGCATGGTTCAAATTGATTATTTGTTGTCAGTAGCTGATTGCTATTAATGGTTTCATCTGGTTTTAGAAGCTCATAAAACACCACACTTTCCTGATCCCACTAAACACACAGCATTGTCTTCTTTCCAAAGCAATTTGGCCTTGCAGTCAGTGTTGACAGTTGACCTGGATCAACCCATGATTTTGTGCATTTGGGATTCTCAACATAAATCCACTTTTCATTGCCAGTTACAATTCAATGCAAAAAAGACTTTATTTCATGCCATTGAAGCAACATTTTACTGATGACTTTTCAGTTTTCCATTTGTCTTTTATTCAGTTTGATGTGGCACCCATTTTCCTTCCTTTAAAATCTTTCCTATCTAATAAAAGAGTAATATGCAGGTTGACCATCACTCCAACATACAAGATGGCTGCCCCCATGTGGTCAAAGATGGCTGCCACAAAATGGCCAGCAGGGGAGGGCAGTTGGAAGGGACCAGGCCTGCAAGGGAGGGCAGTTGGGGGCAATCAGGCCAGCAGGGGAGGGCAGTTGGGAGAGACCAGGTCTGCAGGGAGTGCAGTTGAGGGCTATCAAGCCTGCAGGGGAGGGCAGTTAGGAGTGGCCAGGCTGGCAGAGGAGGGAAGTGAGGGGTGACTGGGCCTGCAGGGAAGGGCAGTTAGGGGAGACCCAGGCCTGCAGGGGAAGGCAGTTAAGGGTAACCAGGCCTGCAAGGGAGAGCAGTTGGGGGTTACCAGGTCTTCAGGGAAGGGAAATTAGGGGCAATTGGGCTGGCAGGGGAGCAGTTAGGCATCAATTGGGCTGGCAGGGAAGTGGTTAGGGGGTGATTAGGCTGGCAGGCATAAGCGGTTAGGGGCAATCAGAAAGGCAGGCAGGTGAGCAGTTGGGAGACAGCAGTCCTGGATTGTGAGAGGGATGTTTGACTGCCCGTTTAGGCCTGATTCTACCAGTGAGACATCCCTCGAGGGGTCCCAAATGGAGAGGGTGCAGGCTGGGCTGAGGGAAACCCCCCTCCTGTGCACAAATTTCATGCACCGGGCCTCTAGTTGCTTATAAATGATTGGAAATGGTTTGTTGAGCAATGTTTAAACTTTCTACAAGTTGTTTTTGAGTTTGACATGCATTTTCATCCAATAATGCTTGTAATAGTTGGTGTTCAAGCTTTTTTGGTTGACCTGGACATTCTTTGTCTTTCACATAAAAGCTATCATTTTTTAAAGCGTTTAAATTAGCATTCACAAGTATCTTGAGCTGGAGCATGTTTACCATAAGTTTCCTGAACTACAAGATAACTTCTTCTTCAAAATAAAGTAATGAATGAAAAGTTCCCACAAATGCTCTTTTTTTGGCATGACATTTGACATTTTTAAGTGCAAAAATATCTATGATGTTAATACCTTCAGCAAATTTGACATATGAAGTTTTGAAGCTTGCTGTCAATACAACAAAATAGCATACATATCAAAACACAGTTATATCAACATATGTGTAACTCCATCTATTGGAAAAAAAAATCCACATAATTAACTGGTACACCTAGTATTTCATGTTGAAATCACAACATCCACTTTATTACTAGCCTTCAGCCTCACCCCATCCCTAAACATCTCCTCAGTTAATTTGAGAAGTTCAAATGTCGTCCATCAGATGTTCATCTACTTATTTTTGCTTTCCTAACTATTCTCTCCACTGAATCAGATATCCAATTCAATGACTACTTTCTTGTTTTATCCAAAATGTTTACACTCAGAATGTAGGATACATTGATTGTAAATAGTGATGTCCATGATGGATGCTATCTAACCTGCTCATGGCAAGAACCCCTAATGCATCTGCCCAGATCTCTCTCTTCCCTAATTTCTTTCTCTTTACTTTATGTGTCTGCTGACATGCCAAGGAGTGCAGTGTTTACTTATCATATAGAGAGGCTGGTCGTCCCTGGAGAAAGCAAGAGTATAAGATCGATAGCATCATAGGGTCAAAGGTATGCAGATGGTCCTCCTTGGAGGAGGCTGCACCAACTGTTAAATATATAAAACACCCTGACCATTGTTGGCACTGATGCAGTCTATAGGAAGACATTGTATCAGGTTTCAGTATTTTTACATTGCACCCATCTGAGTTTTCTTTTTCCTGTGACTTAATTGGAATAATGCAGTAGGATAGGGATTCTGAGCCTGAATCTAAGATATTAATTTCCATCTGGAGACCCATAGAGGTCTGTTTTCTGCTCAAGATGCAGTAGTCCTCTTTACAGAGGAGACTCAAGGAGAGGTCCATTTCTGGGTAATGCTGGGGTACTTGTCTCCCCTTGGAGCAGGACACGCCATTCACCTCCATGTTTTTCAGGTTCCTCTTTCTTTTCTTAGGGATAGAGCTTATTTTACCGAACACCAGAAGAGTTGGGGCTTGAAAAGTGCATACTGATGGTGATGGAAGGACCCTTGACTTGGGGTGGTGAACACACAATAAAACACACAGATGATGTTTTATAGAATTGTACACCTGAGGCCTATACCATTTTATTTAGCCATGTCACCCCAATAAATTCAATACAAAGTGCATGCTGTGCTCTGTAGTAGCAAGAAAAGACTAGAAGTTGGTGTGTTTGGTGTGCTAGCCAGTTGGGGAGGGGATGGCACAATCCAGGTTCCCTTTGGACCACAGCTCAACCCTTCACCCCTTCCCCTCATCACACAGTTGGACTCTTCTTCAATAGAGATTTTTATTGCCACCTCGGCCACCCTGTTTTCTCTCTGTTGGTGTCCTGAGCTCTTTGCAAGAAAAGGTAGGCACAGAAGCCCTGTCCTCCCCAAATTAAGAGCTCCAAGATGGGTTGCCTTTTGGTTTCAGAAGCTGCCCACAATAGTGGCAGTTTCTTTATCCCAGTGTGTGGCATAATGATATGAATTATGTTATTATATTGGCTTTTTAAAACATTACAGATTTAAAAGCAGTACCTTTTGTACTGTGAATTCTCAGAAGATACATTTGTACCTTTTTTAACTTTTGGTGGCATGTGCTTTATGTAGTCTATGTGCTACTTGTGATGAAAATAAACATGTTTTTTAATTGATTTTAGAGAGAGAGGAAAGAAAAGGGAGAGGAAGAGAGAGAGAGAGAGAGAGAGAGAGAGAGAGAACATCGATGTGAGAAATGTGACCTGTCCCTGACCTGGGCCTGAAACATCTGGGCATGTGCCCTGACCATGAATCCAACCAGCAAGCTTTTGGTGCAGGGAACAGGATGACACTCAACCAACTGAGCCACATCGGCCAGGGTGAAACTTTTTTTTTTTTTTTATAAAAAAGTATATGATATAACATTACTCCCCCCTTTCTAGCACCTAAGATCTGGGCGCAACTCTTCTCCATGCCTGGTGGTCCCCAAATCCTGCCTTCATTTATATCTTTAATGGAAGATAAATGGGTAGCAGACTAGTAATTACTGCCATTAGGAAATAGGCTTTCAAGCTAAAAATAAAGGAAGAGGGTTATTAGAACTGTGCATTTTTCTGGGTATCAATTTCAGACCAATCTGGATAAAGCCCTGCAGACATTACTGTAGGGAACAATATCACATTATCTCTAGGGCTGGATCAGGTGACCTGTCTATAATGGGCCTTTTCCCCCTTTGTACTCACTTCAAAAATCCCATTGTGATGGAAATGGCCTGGCCAAATTCACTTCAGTTGCATTCAGACTTCAAAAGTCATTTCATAACTGCTTTTAATATAGCTATTTAAAAGCATAACCTCCAGGGAAAAATTTCCACCTACCTTCCTTACAGAAATAGCAATTATTAATAAGGAAGAGATATTTATTTCAAGATATTTCTTATCACTTAGTATTATAAAAATCACACCTACCTTTTTTAAATACATCGTGCATGTTTCTATAATTACAGATGCACTCCTGCCTCTTTTCTTCCTGCTAAGAAAATCTTCCGGAAAGCACTTATTGATGGCTTACAATCAAATGTGCAAATAATATGCTTAGGTAACATTAACACATCCTTAATAGGGTGACAATTTGTTTCCTTTGGAAATGCATATGATGGAAAACTTCAATAGCAGAAGTGCTTAAGAAGAATACATTTCCACACTAATGTAATTCGAAAATTCCGTGTTGCTTGTAGAGTATATTTCTTAGGGAGGATGGACAGGATCACACTTGTTTAAGAGTGGGCCTAGGGGATTTTTCTTTTGTTGTTTAATATGTATGTGTCTTACGAAGCATTTTTCTTTCTTTTAGAATTGGGAGAAAACCAAGATCCAGTGTTATTTCTGTAAAATAATGTGTGTCTTTGAAAATATCTCCCCAAAAGCTAACTCCAGTGAAGGGCGAGCGAGTCTTTTGATTTTGGATAGAGACCTATCTCTTTGAGCATCCGGGTCCATATGTCAAAGTTTCAGTGGCTGTGTTAGCGAGGTGATGAATTCTCTGGAGTCCTTGAGGCAATAGACCTGGCTCTGGCTCTTTCTCAATGGGGCATGATCTTTGGTGTTGCAAGCATCCAAACTAGCCCTAGTACCATGTAGAGCAACTCAGGGTCCACTCTTTTGAAGAAGGAAGGATTACTGTTGTACAGAATAATGGAAACAGGGCATAATAGTATTGGGTTCCACCTATTTAATGAAAGCAACAGAGAAGTCTGGGGAATATTTACCACATCTTGATCATGCTTGCTCTTGCAGCTGTAGTTTTAATTATCTCTACTGCTTTTCTTAGATGGGAGAGTTTTTTTAAAAAAATATTTTAATGATTTTTACAGAGATGAAGGGAGAGGGATAGAGAGTTAGAAACATCTATGAGAGAGAACCATTGATCAGCTGCCTCCTGCACACCTCACACTGAGGATGAAGCCTGCAACCAAGGTACATGCCCTTGACCGGAATCAAAACCAGGACCCTTCAGTCCATGGGCCAACACTCTCTCCATTGAGCCAAACTGGCTAAGGGAATGGGGGAGTTTCGATACACTATGTACTATTGCTGCTAATGAACATTTTAGATGAATAATGCTAAATAAGAAAGGGTCCTTCCTGCCATTAAGAAATTCTTTAAGGTCCAGATTCATACTTCGATAAGTAAACCTTATATCAAATATACATAATAGTGACAGTGTCTTTATTATAGTTGCCAATGGTGCTATGAATGTCTGTTGATACCCAGGGGTTGGGTTATTCTGGTTAATTGTTATTTTATACTAACACAGCACCTTTCATCCCAAGGAGTTACTAATCATCGTGGAAACATTAGCCGCGTCAGTATTTATGCATCTCTGTTAAGTGAGAAGGCAGTCTGAGATAGATTACCCTGGGTAATTTTAATCAAGAACTTAATTTTAATGATCTGCACAAATAAAGAGAAGCAATGAAACTAACATTATCAAGGTGAGTCGTATGTGTCTCCGAGGAATGTTATTTTTAGCAATGTTTATTAAGGATTTCTGGAGACTCCGAATGGAATAAAAGGATGTAGAATAAAACTACAAAAATAGCATCAAGATGTAGTTAAGTAAGAGGAAGCATCTTATTTTACACTTGTTGACGACCTTTTGAGGATTTTTCTTTTGCTGTTTAATATGTGAATGTCTAGTTCTACAGCCAGATGGAATATTTCTGCAATGCAGTGCCCGTAAGGTCCCAGTGATGAGAATTTCTCTATGAAGGACCAAAATTTAATGCAGGTTCAAAACTAGCTCTTCTCTACTTAGATATTTAAGAGAATAGATAAAATTAGTTTGGCTTAGTGCTAAGTGTTAAAAAGGAATAAAATGTGAAAAGATATGAGGACTTATTGGTCCATCCTCGTCCCCAAAACTGATTTGGGCTTTCTGAATAAGCGTAAAAGATGATATAGTCTGCCATATCTTAGGAATAAGAAAATAATGCATTTCAAAGACCTGTGTCCATGTATTTCCCTCCTTAGTTTCTATGGTTGTCAGTTGTTCTGAGTTTCATGGCAGTTCTATTAAACACTCAAGGCCCGGTGCATGGAATTCATGCACTGGGGAGAGGGTGGGGAACTCAGCCCAGCCTGCACCCTCTCTCAGTCCCGGACCCCTCGCTCTTTCCTGCCCGCCTGCAGTGGGAGAGGATTCTGCCACCTCCACTGCGCTCGCCAGCCTTTAGCCTTGAGCCCGGCTTCTGGCTGAGGGTGCTCCCCATATGGGAGTGCACTGACCACCAGGGGACAGCTCCTGTGTTGAGTGTCTGCCCTCTGGTGGTCAGTGCATGTCATAGCGACAGGTCATTCTGCCATTTGGTCAATTTGCATATTAGGGTTTTATTATATAGTATAATAAGTGATACTCAGTGGATAAATTAAGAATTGCTTTTGGTACCAAATAGGGTCTTCTCCATTGTCTCTATATAATTGAACTGATTTTATCCAATCCTCCCTCCCTTCCTTTCTCCCTTCCTTCCTTCCTTCCTTCTACTCCTTTCCCCTTCCCTCCTACCCTTGCTTCCTTCCTCTTTTGCTTCCTTCACTCTCTCCCCCCTTTTCCATTCTCTCTTTATTGATAGCACAAAGCAACATGTCTCTCTGTATGATATGAAATTTGTCTAATATTATTAAATTAAAGACTTTATTAGGCCAAGTTCAAGTAATGAATTGAGAAGAGTATTACAAAAGATTTATAGCTTCCTCATTTATAATTTCACAAATGTTTCATGATTCCTTATACTCATAAATGCCATCTTGCTTTGACTTTTTGGTCCTAGTGACCTGGGGATGTTTATGTTTTGCCAGCCTGTAGAATGAGAGCAAAACAAAACTTGCACTTCCAGATCCTCTAAGGCTAGCATTTTCTGACATCTCTTCCTAATGATGGAGCTACATTTCCCTACAATGCAAAAGACACTACACCGGTAGTTCTTTCTAATTGGCTGCACTGACTCTGAGGCAGACCATTAGTACAGGAAAACTGGAGAATATGAAATGTCCAGCTAGTTGCTAATAAAATATTAAGATGCAGTGCTGGAGTACACAGGGTGGACTCATTCTTGGTACTAGCTCTCACCTTTGCCTCCAGTGTTCACTGCTGAGAGGCTTAGAATCTTATCACCTGGATTGGAAATCTTGGCATCACTGGTTACTATAGAGAATGGTGAGATGAGATGGTAGGAAAGGCTGTAAAAATTGGGGCGCAGGAAAGGAAAACTTTCTCTTTCCATCACCACCAGTGAAATAGTTGTGAAGACTGAGCTAAACCTCTCTACACTACCAGCATTTACTTTCTAGTGGTATAGCTAGTCATAACTGCTATTTCTGAGTTCTGGACTCTGCTGGACTGGTCAGGCTGTAAACAGTTACTAAGTGACAACTACGTATGTGTTAGGATTTGGGGTTGTAAAAGGTTTGGGGATGATAGTGGAAAATTTGGTTTCATCATGGAAAGTTCTGAAGTGAGACAAACTTAATCATTTCAGACACTTAACAGCAGTGTCACTTAGGTCAGATTACTTAATGGTTCTCCACTTCAGTTTCTGTTAACTACAAAAGGGAATAATAATATCTAAAAGTTATGTAACCAGTAGTAAATAAAAGATACACATAGCATTTGGTAGAGTCTTCAGTGTTTGATGATCCTTAACTGCTATTATTATTATTATTATTATATTAATGAGTGTCAACCATGTACTATGCCCACTGGTAAGTCAGAGTTATAGAGTTGAATAAATACATACTGGTTTTTCATCTTAAGGACTTCATTGTTTATAATGAGAGAAAGTGACATGAAAAATGAAATATTTTCATATGACAAGTGCCACAAGAGAAATGACTACATAGTCCTGTGGAAACACAAGAACACACTGTATATAAATAGCTTTTAATGGCTTAATTGATAAATTTCAGGGAGTTTGGTATGTCAGGGGAGAGTAAGCTCTGTTTAGATCAAAGTAGATATTATGGGGGAGCACAGGGGTACAGGGAAAAAGTGATCCTGTTTGAGATCATGGAAAAGTTAACAGAATCCAGGACCAATGAGGCTCCTTTGCCAGTAAGATCTTTTATCTTGGATACCTCAGTCTTAGTAGGTTGGTCTGTCTCCTGAGGTGAATTTGCTAGGTCTCCAAAGGCTTCTCAGAGGAGAAGGATTTGGCTGACATGCAGCAGTCTTCAGGGTATGTCTTTCCAGGGAGCGTTGACTTAATTCACCATGTGCACATAGGATTCCAGCATTTCCTCTACTGGAAACAGAGTTAGTGATATCTACGAGATGCTGCTGCCCAGGGCTTTGTGCAGAAGACACAAAAATGAATACGATATGGCATCTGATTTGAAGGAACTCAAAGTACAGATAGCATTCTATCAGGTATTCATATTCTCACATGAATTTGAATTTCAAAAGCAATGAGCACAGCGGGGTAAGGGTTATGAATGTTACTCTTAGATCGGGATTCAACTTGGAGTATTTTGTAAAGCCATTCTTGATGATGAAGTTTTGTATCCTGGCTCTGCTGTTGGCCAGCTGTGTGACAGAAGCCAATTTAAACTCTTGGTGTTTTCATCTATAAAATGAGAGTAATGATATTATATCCTCCTAGGGCTATTGGGAGGTGATGAGATTAAAATATGTCAAGTGTTTATCATGGTGTCTGGTCTGATAGTTATTCAATGAATAATAGCTATTAACTTTAGAGGAAGTCAAATGGCAATCTATTGTAAACATGACAGGGACTTTTAAAAGGATTTCTCTCAAGATTGAGAGAGAAGAGGTTAAATAGTAAACACAAAAAACTCCATATATTAATGGGATGAATCTCATTTTTCAAGTTTGTCTAATGATTCCCAGTTTTGCATACATACTGAAGACCAGCGGTCTCTGTTGTTGACCAGATGGCCATTTTACCTAGTAACTCTTCTCTTCTACTGTGGTACTTTGATATTAAAGCTGATGTCCAGAATGAAGGCTACTTGGTTTTTAATATATTTTCTTATAAATTTATTTCTTTTAAAAAATATATATTTTTATTGACTTCAGAGCGGAAGGGAGAGGGGCCAGAGTGATAGAAACATCAATGATGAGAGAGAATCATTTATTGGCTGCCTCCTGTATGCCTCCTACTAGGGATCAAGCCCACAACCTGGGCATATGCCCTTGACTGAATCGAACCTGGGATCCTTCAGTCCGCAGGCCGGCACTCTATCTACTGCTACCCAGCTAGGGCTATAACCAGCTAGGGTTATAATTTTATTTCTATAATCCCTCCTGCCCTCTTAAAGTAAATAATTATAAATTGTTACAAATTATGGAAAATTGAATAATGGGAGTCTATTAAATTCTTTATACTACTATGATCTAGGTGGCAAATGCAAACAGCAAGATTATATCATTAATTAATAAAGAAAGGCCAATGTCTTTCACGATTGTATAAGCCTAGGACTTATCTGCCACTCCAAGAACAAGACTGTTTTTTTTTGTTCTTGCTCTACTGCCCCCCTCCTCCCCAAATCAAAGTGAAGTCCATTGATAAACCTCTCTTCCTCAAGAGAAAACTGTTTCTGTCGTGAAAGTGTTAAACACTGTCACCCTTTTGAAGGTGACTGCTGTGTGATTAAGAGCCCAAGAGAACACCAGGCTAATTATGCTGTTGGTTTTGTTCCAAAAAAATGACTTATTCTTGCAACTTATTAGAAAGTTTATTGGATTGCTAAATCATGAGTATATTTAAACAAACTGTGATTTTCCTTAGCTTTGCCAAAGCACTTGGGTTATAGAATAAGGTGCTTAAGGTCATTAAGGGCTACAAAATTTGTAGGCTTGATGCTTATTAAGCAAAGTTAATTTGGCTTAAAAATAGCAAAGCATTTTTGCTTCATACTTGGAAAGTCTTAGCAAATTAACTCTCATTCTGCGGGAAAAGGTGTCCTGAGTTTGAAGGGAAATGCAGGTCTTGAATTTGGGCGAGAAGATAGGAAATGTGGAGAAATAACATTGTGTCTAAATGTCAGAGAAAGGGAGGAAAAGGGGGGAATAGCGGAGCCATCTGTAATAATGTCAACAATAAAATAAAATGACATAGAAAGGGATATGTCATTACTTCATAGACCGTGGCTCCTAAAGAACAGTTTTCTACATCTGTCACCAGCAAAGCTTTTCTCCTTGTTTCCCATGGGTTTCCAGTGACTTAAATACTTCATGAAAGTCTTCATTACTGATGAGAAACAAATACCAGAATCTGAATCAATATGTGGTTTTGAAATGTGAGGGCATCTTTTGCATACTTTTGAAGACCCACCATTCCTCTTACCCATCCAAATTGGAAGATGCTGCTCAGTTCCATTTTCCATGACTACACAGAATCCCAGTCAACTCCCAGAGCAGTGGTTCTCAACCTTCCTAAGGCTGCGACCCTTGCATACAGTTCCTCATGTGGTGGTGACCCCCAACCATGAAATGTTGCTACTGTTATGCATCGTGATGTAAATATCTGCATTTTCTGATGGTCTTAGGCGACCCCTGTGAAAGGGTCGTTCGACCCCCAGGTTGAGAACCGTTGTCCTAGAGCAATACTCCACTGTGCACTTGATTCTGAACTAACCCACGGTGTTTGCTTACTCCAGTGGTCGGCAAACTCATTCGTCAACAGAACAAAATTATCAATAGTACAAGGATTGAAATTTCTTTTGAGACCCAGATTTTTTAAACTTAAACTTCTTCTAATGCCACTTCTTCAAAATAGACTCACCCAGGCCATGGTATTTTGTGGAAGAACCACACTCAAGGGGCCAAAGAGCTGTATGTGGCTCGAGAACTGCAGTTTGCCTATCATGGGCTTACTCTCTCATGAGGGAAAAATTTGTCTTTCCAAAGGAATTTTCAACTCCTCAAAGTAGACACCGTGATGTCTCCAGATGGCTTGATCATATTTTCATGAAAAGATCAAGTATCCTTGCAAATGTCCAAGAAACCATTCTCTTAAGGCTCTTTTCAGGCCTTCCTTTACAACACTGGTGCCCATAGTAATATGGTGGCTGGATTAGTGATATTTCCTAGGCCTAGGGGCCTGAGCCAGCCTGGACTGAATCATTTTGTGATTGAATCTAAGACTTAAACCTCATTGGTGTTCCATGCTAATTAAGTGAGCTAACTAGCTCAAGATTTAAGAGAGCAAAGATAGAGTTGATGGGATGAAACAACAGCAAGGAAAATAGGATTGTTCTTTCATTTTATTGTAAGGAGTGGAGAATGCTGAAAGGGAGTAGAGAGCTGGAGGCACGGAGCAAGATGACTGGAGAGGATTCATGCATGCTTCCCCAGTGGCTGCATGTCCTGCAAGAATTTAATTGCTCGGGACTTACAGAAGGCCCTGAGAGAAAATCCTGCCTCAGGGAAGAATTGTCTGGTGATGAAGAAAGCTTCCATTGTTGGAGGTGAATGACAATTCGGTGTACTGAGTCAATTACTTAACTTTCGTTGTCTTTTTCTTAAGTTATATTTTTATTTATTTCAGAGAGGGAGAGAGAGAAACACCAATGATGAGAGAGACTCATCGATCGACTGTCTCCTGCATGCCTCCCCTCCCCCGACCCCTCCATCACTCTGGGGATTGAGCCCACAACCCTGGCATGAACCCTTGACCGGGATCCTTCAAGCTGTAGCCCAATGCTCTATGCATTGAGCCAAACTATCCAGGGCAGCTTTCTTTGTCTTTTGAGCCAACCCCTGAAGGGAGTATCTATAAGGTCAGTGTAGCACACATTCTTTGGGTGTCCCTGTAATAGGGCGTGACCCAAAGGGAGACAGAAATCCTCCTGTTTTTCACAGTAATAACTTACCACTTGCTACTTGCATCTAGTGTCTGTGTTACAGTAGGAAACAGAAGACTTGGTAGTTCCTAGTGGACACCCAGCTGGAAACAGAAACATCTGAAGGGTGTAGACAAAATGGACTTCTTCAGAATTTCTGTTCCCAGTTGTCCTGTGAAATATATCTGTAATTGCTGGCTTAGGCAAGATCCCTCCTTTTATGTTTTTTTGATACTATTCTCTCAAATTACCGTGAAAACAAAATTCTTACATTTTAGACAAACAAGCCAAGAAAGTTAGCAAATGGAAATGTAAAATCTGAATAATAAGTATTGTGGGTTTTTTTCCCTGCTCAATTTCTCCTCCTTTGTTCACTCTAACTTCTTTGCTTTTAAAGTTATTTATGAAATAATAGGCAATACTGTTTCTCCTCTGGGGAATATATATTTTACAACCAAAATGGAGGATTGAGTTTTCCTGGGGCCATACTCAGTTCACTCTAGTGGGCTTAGCCAGCTCTAAGAGAAGTGGGAGATCTTAACATACTGTGAGCTGGTATATTCAGATGAATTGTGTTGTGTAAATATGGCATTCATGGAGTTGAGCTCTTAAGAAGCAAATTAAGTTGTTTCCTTATACAAAGCTGTTTGTGGTGGAAAGAAGGTGTTTCTTTTGTTGTAAACAACAAGAGAAATGAGAATGAAAACAGAGAGTTGTAATTTAAAATGTTTGAATGAGAGCTGAACATTGTTCCTGGCGAGGGATTTATCCATAATGAGGTTAAACATTAAAAAGTCAAACGGGAAAAGAATTCAGGAGTAAAATGCAGACCTTGTATGTTAGTTAAAGAGGAAAGGGGCTATCTCCCTCCATAAAAAAGCCAGCCTTGAGCCTAGGTGATATGGAGGTAATTGTGAAATGGGTTTAAAGGGATGGAAAGGGGAAAATCGCCAGGCAGTAAAGAAATGGATATACTGGCCGAGACCTGTTTGGCTCAGTGGATAGAGTGTCGGCCTGCGGACTGAAAGGTCCCAGGTTCGATTCCGGTCAAGGGCATGTACCTTGGTTGCAGGCACATCCCCAGTAGGGGGCGCGCAGGAGGCAGCTGATGGATGTCTCTCTCTCATTGATGTTTCTAACTCTCTGTCCCTCTCCCTTCCTTTCTGTAAAAAATCAATAAAATATATTTAAAAAAAAGAAAAAGAAAAAAAGAAATGGATATACTGGTTTGGCTGAATTCTGAGCAATCTGAGTTATGTGGATGTGGATGGATGGAATAAGCTCAATAAAGGGCAGTTAGAGAGCAAAAAATGAGAATTCTTAGGCACTCATCAGTGATTTCTTTTTATTTAAATGTATGTTTTTATTGATTTGAGAGAGGAAGAGAGAGGGAGTGAGAGAAATATCAACGATGAGAGGGAATCACTGATCGTCTGCCTCCTCCATGTCCCCTTCTGGAAATTAAGCCTGCAATCCAAGCATGTGCCTTTGACCTGAATCATACCCAGGATCCTTCAGTCCTCAGGTCGATGCTCTATCCATTGAGCCAAACCTGCTAGAGCCACTAATCCATGGTTTCTAGTGATCCTCAGGGAAAGTTGTGAACTCCCCACAACCAGCCTGGACAGTAAAGTGGCAAAAATAGACTTTATTTGGGATGACTGCCTTAGGAGAAATGAGACCAGGGCTCAAGTTCAAATACAACATGGGGAAGGGGAAATTTATAGCTTAGGAGCCTGGAGAGGGTCAGTGGTAGAAAATTACACAACAGAAACATTGGGGTAAGGAGAACTCTGGCTAAACTGACCTCAAAGGACTCTCACTGAAGACAGGCCAGGGGGATCAGACATCACCTGGGGATGGTGAAGGATGTTGAACCTGATTAGATATCAGGAGGACAGATGTAGAGGATGGGGGATTCTTATTCAACTAACTTAGCAGGGTTCTTGCTAAAAGTAGATTCTAGGAAGAAGTGCTCAGATGGACGTAGGAGAAAGTTCGGGAGCCTGAATAAGGTTTGGTCAAGCAAAGGGCCTTTGTCGAAGCTTTATGTGAGTGTGCACCTGTGTGCGGCTGGCTGGGGTAGGAGAGTGATACTCTGGTACTGGGTGTCACCACATCTCCATGGTTGGAATTGAAAGATGGAGCTAAAAGGAAGTGGAGAACTCAAGTGTTGGTTTATATTATTGTTGATATTATTGCAGATGAAGGGGGTAGAAAATGAACCTGGAACAACGTGTTGAAATAGAAAGCAAGGAAGTAGTAAAAGATTAAGGTGGGGGAGTTCAGATCAAATGGATTATGAGCTGGCTTGAAAGGGCCTATATTGGTCAAATTTGAAACAGTGATGAATCGAGATGAGGCATATGTAGGTGTTTATTATGCTACTAGAGGCCCAGTGCACAAAATTCATGCAGGGGGGAGTGTGTGTGTGTGTCCCTCAGCCCAGTCTGCACCCTCTCCAATTTGGGACCCCTTGAGGGATGTTCAACTGCCCATTTACAGAGATTGGGCCATGGGGTTGTGGCCAGCCTGGGTGTGGCCAGTCTGGGTGAGGGGCTGATGGCTATTTGCAGGCTGGCTACACCCCCTTCAGGGTAGGGGTCCCCACTGGAGTGCCTGGCCAGCCTGGGTGAGGGGTTGATGGCTGTTTACAGGCTGGCCAAACGCCCTAGCAGGGACCCTCACTCCTTGGGGGGGGGGGACCAGTCTAGTGAGGGGCTGAGGGTTGTTTGCAGGCTAGCCACTCCCCCTTCAGTGGTGGGGATCCCCACTGGGTGCCTGGCCAGCCTGCGTGAGGGGCTGATGGCTGTTTACAGGCTGGCCAAGTCCCCTAGTGGAGACCCTCACCCCATGATGACCCAAGCTTTCAGCCCCTTCTTTTTTTCTTTTTTCTTTTTTTTTTTTTTCCAGTGCCTTCTTGAGTGGAGGCCAGGGCCAGATGGAAGCAGGTATCTGGGATTTATTTATCTTCTATAATTGAAACTTTGTAGCCTTGAGTGGAAGCCAGGGCTGGTCAGGGTGGGCGGGAAGCTTGGCTTCCTCCATCACTAGGGTTAACCCAAGCCTCCTGCTCACTCCAGCTCTGTGACTGCCACCAACTTTGTTGGGTTATTTTGCATACTTGCTCCTGATTGGCTGGTGGGTGTAGAGGAGAGATGGTTAATTTGCATGTTTCTCTTTTATTAGTGTAGATTTTTTTAGATTTGTTGTGAGCATGAGCAATTTCAGTACACCTATGATTCTAGTTACTTGTTAGGACAAAAAGTTCTACACATCTTATCTTCCCTGTCACATAGATACAGATATATAGATGATAGATGTGGATATAGATATAGATATATAGATACATCGATATAGTCTTCTTTAGGGCACCAGTATAGTTCCCTTCTGTAATATTTAAATCATAAAGAAAATATAGCTGTAGACAATAGGAAGAATCTGTTCTATAACAGAAGGTATTCTTTAAAATTATGTCCAATTATAGAAGCATACATCTAAGAAATATGAAATTGAAAATGAGATAAAACATATCCTTGTAGAGCTCTCTCTAATTTTATTGAAAAATGCCTAGTATGGGTTTTCCCCATAGTATCAAGACAGAAGCACTTCCTGCTCTGTTTACTGACAGAAAAAGGATTTTCTGTAATGAAATCGGCCCCCAAATGGGACTAATGCTGATGAGTTACTACCCTAAAACAATATCCATCATAGTCCCTGAAGTTTAACTTTCCAATTCTCCAGGATTTTCGAAGAAAAAAAATTAATTTTCCCCAAAGACAAATGTGTTACTATTTAATAAAACAAAGCCACATGAATGTGTCAGTGAAAAATAAAGAATTTACATAGAGCCCTTCCGTATTTGGATAGGATCACTGAATTGAATGGTGCTTATTCCCAGACCTGAAAGGGAATGTAGAAGAGAGAAAAATGTTTTTGGCTGAAGAAACCATGTGGCCACTGAACTATAAAATATTCAGTGAATCTGTGTTAGCAAGGGTCCACACTCTCATTCTCTGAATGGTTGTCTTTGCAGCTACTGATGGACTATAAACATATGTTATGCCAAGCAACCCAGGAATTTGACAGTATTATATAGTAATTTATCTACCGAAGTGCTACTAAAGCCATGGAGCATATAATGCAACAAATTAGTTTTTCCTATGTTGATCCTCCTGGGTAATGGTTCTAGAGTGGGAACATGACAAACCGGTAGAATTAGGGTTGGGCCTGACATTTGTGCTAAAAAAAAAATAAAAAATTAGGAAAGCAGTGTTTTTAGTAATCAGAATAGGCCAGACTCTGCCGCAGGAACAAATAATCCCTGACAGCTTAATTTCTTGTTCACATGGAGTCCCATTCAGGTAGGGCAGCCCTCTGTGATGGTTGGATCCTCCCGAAACGCAGGGCCCCTCTAACAAGATGCAGGCCTTTTTGTATTTTATGAGCACATCTTTGAACGAGATGATTTATTGAGCTGTTTTGCAGGATTTTGTAATTTACCAACACCCCTGCCAGCTGAAGTGTCTTTTTTTTGTGTGTGACAAGTTCAGGCTGTTCTCCCTTATTGCAGCAAACTCCGAGTCCTGATATTTTCATACAGATTAATCTTGTCATATCAACTCAATTGAACATTATTTGAAAATAGAATCCTGTATCCCCATAGAGACAAGTACAGTGTAGGGGACATAATCGTTTCTCAGGCAAGATTTCTTATTTTTTGGGGGGAATCATCAGTTCTCAGGGGTATCTGGCATTGCAGGTCTTTTCCACTTTATGTACTCAGACATTTTATACAAAAGGCACAACAAAACTCCTGAATTGTGTCGATAAATCTTCCTATTCTTTTCACGGTGGTGGCTAGCCAGTAAAGGGGCTAAATTGTAACATTTCAAGTCATGGACTTTCTCTGACCTGGCAATTCATCTAGGCGTTTTTCAGAGTCCCACTGTGCCGGCTCACATTACCACTGGCAACACAAGTTGTGTTGAATTATTTTATACTTTGCTACATTTCCACTCCCTGCTTTGCCTCCTGAGGAGACTGAGTGTAGGGTGTGCAGAGGTGGGTGTGAGAATGGTTTATTGTTCTAGTACCATCACCTGAGGTCTCAGGCTTTCTGGGGACAGGGACCGGCCACCTGGAACCGAATCTGCTCACTGAGGAACATTAGAAAGCAAATAAATTGCTGTGAGCCATCGGGTAAAAATCAAGTATGTTCTTCTTGGCGTGTCTTCTAGAACCATTTTCCAGCAAGGAATTGCTAATCTATATTATGTTTGCTCCTTAAAATAAATGAAAGTGGAGATCTACGGGTCAATATAGGTAAGAGAAGAATTGACTCAAAATAATTTTTACTCTTTAACTTGGATTATGCTCTCCGGGTCAGTGGAGTTTTAGTGTTTTTCCCTAATTGCCAAGGAATTTTATAGCATTAGACATCTTGTCAGCGAGAAAAATCAGTCGAAGGGCAATGTTTTTCCTGCTGAGTCATTAAGGTAGCCCTCCCGGAGGCCTTTGTCTTCAGTTCTGGGCAAAGAAAATCCTGATTTTGAGAAGCTTTTATGTGAAATTGGGTCTGTTTTGCCTGGCACAAATGGCATCCTAAAGTGGCAATCAGCAGAGTGGTCAAATGGGGGTTCTTTAAAGGTCAAGATCTCTTGGAAAGAGGAAAACTTGTCGGCTGGAAGAGTCCCGAGTAAGACTTCTCTTCAGAATCACCCTGGGTTTTATCTTTATTTTTTCTCACTCAAATAACAAATGAATTGACTCAACTCACACCAGTGGAATCACATATCAGAGTTCCCAGGACTTCCCAAGTCCTTTCTCTTTGTCTGAGCCCAGGAGTCAGTCCTGGTCACCATTTCTAGTGGCACTCCCATTCATTTCAGAATGCGGGTACCCGACACAATCTGTTAGTCTTGGAGTCACATATTCTCCTGGCTTGGCCTGGCACAGTTCTGAAATGTTTGCCTCCAAAATCAAGGTCAGGAGAACCTCAGACAGGAGGGTCAGAAAATGAAAAGGCGGGGAGGGGAGGAGGGAGATAAAGAAGAGGAGAAGGACACCCCCTAAAGTTGAAAAGCAGAGCAGCCAGTTGAGTATTTTAAGATCAGAGTGTTACAGAAAACTGGAGAAGAACCAAGCAATGCTTAGAGAGATGGAGTTACATTTATTATTATTATTATTATTATTATTATTATTATTATTACCCATGTCTCTCAAATTCTGGGTCCCAACATGGAGGAACTTTCCCTATTGATATGTTTTTACTTTCTTTGTCTTCCAAATATGGGGTGTTTCCAGGTCCCTTTGCAAGTTCTTTTTTTTTTTTTAATATATTTTATTGATTTTTTTACAGAGAGGAAGGGAAAGGAATAGAGAGCCAGAAACACCCATGAGAGAGAGACATCGATCAGCTGCCTCCTGCACACCCCCTACTAGAGATGTGCCCGCAACCAAGGTACATGCCCCTGACTGGACTCGAACCTAGGACCTCCCAGTCCACAGGCCGACACTCTTATCCACTGAACCAAACCAGTTTCGACCCTTTGCAAGTTCTTAAAGAGCCCCTGTGTGCTGGGCCTTGAGATCTCAACTAAAGGCCTGGTCTGGTGCCAGCACTGATAATTTTGTTGAGGGGAGGTTTAATGTTCTCTCTGAAGTGGGAGTAGTCTCATTTTCCTTATTATTTAAGCAAGCAAGCATTTACAAAAGCCAAAATAGCAGGGTTAAAATTTCAAACAGCAGTTTTTATATAAGATGGATGCTTCAAGAGGAGATTGGAATTTAAGTGTGGAGAAGTGTGAAGAAATCCAGGTTTATCATGCTGTTTAATCCAAAGAACTCTTCTGACTAAGGAAAATATGATGATGATGATGATGATGATGATGATGATGATGATAGTGGTGGTGATGATAGCAATAATTAATATCTTTGAATAGTTATGATAGTGACGGCATAGTTCAAAATTTTCACATATATTTCTAATCTTATACCAAACGTATAATATGCTATTATCCTGTTCCATATGAGGAAACTGAGGCTCAGGAATGAGAAGTAGCTTGCCTAAGGCCACCCAGATACAGTGGTACCTTGAGATACGAGTTTAATTCATTCCGTAACCTTGAGGCGTGGGAAACTATGAGACGCTCGAGTCGCAATAAACTGGTGGGTCTTGTGCAGCCGGCCAATCCGCGCGATTACTCCTATCTCAAATGTTGCTCGTATTTCAAAGCAAAAATCGCTCGCTCGTCGGCTCATATCTCAAAAAATCTCATATGTTAGGGCACTCATATCTTGAGGCACCACTGTAATAAGCATAGAACTGAGATTCAAACGTAATTCTGATTTATCTGTGGCATGTGTCTTATGTTTTCTCAGTTGTTTAAATATTGGAGTGGACACTGGAGGCACCCTGCCATGGTAGTCTCTGGTCACTTTATCAGTTCTTTGGACATACCAGTAGCTATTATTACCTTCTGTGTGCTTCTCCTAAGAACTACACCTGCGGCCTTCTTTAGAGCCTACCCTTAGGCCACTGCCCCTCTTCTACCAGAGCAGACCATGCTTAGTGATTTACATCCATGCATGGCACCAACCACTGGCTAGTGTGGCAGTATGGAAGTTCTGCACATTCATGTCAAGTTGGGACAGTACTGCAAACTGCATCGGAGTTGATCGCCAGAGCTACTTGCGGGATCAAGAGGGGACGGGGATTTCACCTGAAATTATACCTCTGCTTGGCCTCTTCCTCCTCAGCCTGCAACTCCCATTTCTCTACCAGTTTCTTCTCACGGTGTTTATTAGCCAACCGCTGGCGCACCAATTCTTGTCCCCAGGTCTGTTTCTGGGAAATCTAAAGGAAGACACATAAGGTTTGGTTTTGCTCCAAATCTGACCGTGGAAAAGAAGCAATTTTAATAACGGGGATTATGTAATTTTAATTATCATCATCTAATGATGAAACCTTAGAAACTATCTTAATACCCTAGCTACCTTATTCATTCATTCCTTCATTTATTCATGAATTCATAATTCAGTCATTTCTTAATTGGTCAAACTTATTTTTCTGCCAAGCAGTGGCATCTTTTTAGATGCTCACAAATGCACTTCATGTAGAGGGGAAAGAACAACCTTCTTTGCATGTGCTAACAAAATATGCCTGACTAGAGAAGGGAAAGCAGATAAAGAAGATTTAGTGAAATGAAATTCTTTTTAAAAAAATATATTTTATTGATTTTTTACAGAGAGGAAGGGAGAGGGATAGAAAGTTAGAAACATCGATGAGAGAGAGACATCGATCAGCCGCCTCTTGCATGCCCGCCACTGGGGATGTGCCCAGCAACCAAGATACATGCCCTTGACCGGAATCGAACCTGGGACCTTTCAGTCGGTAGGCTGATGCTCTATCCACTGAGCCAAACTGGTTTTGGCTGGAATGACCTTCTTTAAGTCTCTGTGCTACCTGTCTATTATGCCCAATCTCACTTTTCCCAGGATCTGAATTTGGGGGTTAGAGCTCTTTTTCATGCCTGAATTGGTATGTAAGTCAGGCAGTCAGAGGCTGTGAGTGGGGGCCACAGGATTCAGGGTAGAAACTGACATTTACTGAAAGTTGGTTAAATGTGTTACATAGTCCTTGAACTACCCACTAATCTTTTAAATTTTTGGAAGATGATGATGGGAAAGGGAAAAAGTCATAGAAACAAAATATCCCATCTTTGAAAAAAAATCTGGGCTGGAATGTCTCTGTACATGAGATAGAATAGAATTCATAAACTGCATGGTGAACCCAAGATTTTGAACTTGGGTCTCTTCAGGCTTGATTGATTGCCTATGAACATTACTCCTGTTCAGTGAATTCCTGGCACTCTCCCATCTACTCAGTTTACCTCACTTCTCCCATTTTCTCCTCACATAAAGATTTGTATTACCTGCATATTCTATCTCTTATAGCACACCCTCTCATTCAGTAATCCTGATCTGTTTTTCAGGGTTATAGATGTAGTACTGATTTGAGCTGTGTATGCTGTCCTTTTATCCTAATTACATTCTTCATCTTCTAATCCAGAATAGGAACACGTGCAATATTTAACCAGGAATATTAAAGCAAAATTCCAAACAATTACATCATCATGCTGACTTGAATACAGTATCAAATAGGGTCTTAGTAATTTTTTAAAAAAATTTTTATCTGAGGATATTTTTAGAGAGAGGGTGAGGATATTTTTAGAGAGAGGAAAGAGAAAGAGAAAGAGGAGAGAGAAAAGAGGAAAGAGGAGAGAGGAGAGAGGAGCATCCATATGCTACCAAGGATTGAACTTGTAACCCAGGTATTGCCCTGTCTGGGAATCGAACCAGCAACCTTTCAGTACACAGGACAATGTTCCAACCAGGCTTGGTACTTTTTTTTTTTTTTTAAGAACCAATGTAAAAAAGAGGGACTCAAATTTTGCGTCTGTGTAAGAAAGAAAGAGTTTTAGCATTTGTAGAAACACATTTGAAAGGGTACCATTTGGAAATATGACACAACATGTCTAGCATGCATCCTGGCACACAGGACAGAATAAAAGTGCAGAAGAACCTCTGGCCGAGAAGACCCCCAAATTCAGATTCCTTGCTCTAAAGAGGTCACGTGAATTTGCTCTGTCTTTCTGTGGTAGAAAAGCTGGATTAGTAGGAATTTTGTTATTCCTTTGTCATTTCAATAAGTAGGAAAAAAAAAGACAGTAGGTTGTGCAAATAGATTTGGACTGTCAAAAGTACATTAAATTAAGCTACATATATTATGAAACAGCAATTGTCATGATTTGATTTGCTCTCTGTATGTGTCGAAACTCATAATTGTCATAGCATAACTATAATAATGGATAAAGGTTATGAAGGCCCTAGAAACCAATTCAAGGTCTTATACCCCACATCGGAGCGAATGTAATTTGCATACTATACAAGTCATCTACTTAAAGTGTACAGTTAGTGCTTGTTGGTATATTCACAGATTGTGTAATCATTGCCACAATGTAAGTTTAGAACATTTTCATCCCCTCTAAAAGAAACCTCATACCCATTAGTAGTCAGCTTACCAATCACCTAGCAACCACTAACATAGCTCTAAAATATGCCTATCCCTACTTCATATAAATGATATCGTAGAATATGTCTCTTGTGATTGGTTTCTTTTGCTTCTTTCACTTAGTACAATTCTTCCAAGGTTCATCAGTGTTGCATATATCAGTACTTCTTTCTTTTTGATTGGCAAGTAGTATTCTGTTACATGGAGATACTGTATTTTGTTTATCTACTCATCAGTTGATGGACTCTTGTGTTTTCCCCCTTTTTTGGAAGCTATAAATAATGCTCCTTTGAACATTCATGTACAGCATTTTGTGTGGACATGTTTTCATTTTTGCGGGGTATACACATAGCAGTGGAGTGGCTGCGGGGCCTTATGTAACACTTTTTAACATTTTTGAGGAATTGTCAAAATTGTTTTCCAAAATGGCTGTCCCATTTTGCATTTCCACAAATAATGTGTGAAGACACGTGCTCCTTTCTCCACATCCACGCCAGCACTTGCTTTTGACGATCACTTTTTATGCTAGTGTCCTAGTGGTTGTGAACTAGTGTCCTACTGGTTTGGATTTCTATTCTCTCAATAATTCATGATGTTCAATTGTTTCCATGTGCTTATTGGCCATTTGTATATCTTCTTTGGAGAAAGAACCACTCACAGTTCTTGTTTATTTTTTAATGGGTTAGCTGCCTGTTTATTATGGAATTGTGAGAGTCCTTTATATATTCTGGAAACAAGTTTCTTGTGATTTGAAATTTGTTCTCTCATTCTGTGGTTTCAATTTTCACTTTCCTGATGGTGTTGTTTGCTGAAAGTCCCCGAAGGTGTTTTTAGTGTCCCTAAGGGGAGTCTGATGTGAACTAATGAGCAGGTCTTGGCAGATGCCACGCAATGTCCACTAAGCTCTGCTGCTCCAGCAGTCACTGTGGCTTCCTCGGAAGGATCCAGGCTCCCCCAGTGCCCAGTCTCTCACTGGGCATCCACTCTGATAGCCTGTCAGGGTCCTAGAGCTTCGTGGATGGCCCATGTTGTGCCAACTGTAAATTCTCATCCAAGAATTTATTTTTCGAACCCACCTTTCCATCAGACTTAAAAAAAAATCTGTGGTTTCCACCAGCAGCCCAAGACACTTATAAAAGAAGAAGTTAAGTACTAGAGTGCTCTGGGACTTCTACTGATTTATAAACATGCCTCCTTTACCCTGGCAATGAGTCAGGGCATGAGGAGTAGGACTGAAGCAGCACCAAGGGGCTCAGGCCCACCACCACCCCTTCCATAGCATAATAATTTGCTCAGATCCATAACGAGCTCACTTTGCTTCCATGCCACGTGTCTTTCTGGGAAAGATGCAAAAGAATTAAATGCTGAGATTATTCAGAGAACAAAATTACACTCCTTTTAGATGTGGCCTATGTTTTATTTCAACCTGAGAGCTGTTGCTCATTTTCTAAATGTCAGGGACAACTTGGGAAAAAGAAATAGGTTTATTCTAGATGTGGGTAAGGAGCACAGATGGGCAACAAGAGAGGTGAGGTTAATGGGCGCTTTAATGCTGATCACTTTCCATAACAAACCTGTCAAACCGGGGCCATGTAGGCAGATACCACATCTACTTATCTCTGTTGTTCAGAAAGCGTGTAGCCAGGTCATAAAAGATGGAGAGGATACAGTGTGAAGTTTTACCTCATTCCAGGTCAGGGAAGCTGGAGGGAGGTGATCTTTGTTTTAAAGTTGAATTTGGATGTTGTATGGTGAGCGGGGAGGTCATATCCATGGATGCTGAGTAGTTCCCTGCTACCATGGACCTTTGGGACTTAGGTGTATGCATGTGTGTATATACTAGTATTAGAGGCCTGGTGCATGAAATTCGTGCATGTTAAAAGAGATTAATTAGAGGAAATATTCTAATATTGCTATTTGCCCTTTCTCTATAATAGAAGTGTCAGAGATGAAAGAAGTAAAATGTATATGAAAACCTTCCTCATGTCAGAGTCTGGGCTCACCGTGGGACCCAGAGTCAAGTCCCCACCCACCCACATGTTCCTCAAAATCGTGAGACACAGACCCATTGGGCTAGATCTAGACCTGGCTAGTCCCACTCTTGTCAAATCTGCCAGGCAGGGGGCATAGTCTCAGGTCCTCTGGCCCAGCATCAGGATGGGTGGTATGGCCTGAGGTCCCCCAGACCAGGGTCTGGGGGCATGCTTTGAGGTCCTCTGTCAAGCCCCACCAGGTGGGGGACATGGCCTGAGATCCCCTGTCAAGCCCCACTGGGTTGGGGGGTACAGCCTCAGGTCCCCTGTTAGCCCCACCTGCAGGGAGTTACAGCCTCAGGTCCCCTGTCAAACCTCTGTGGGCCCCCGACCCAGCACTGGGGGTTCATCTTAAGGTCCCCTGTCAAGCCCAGCCAGGCAGGGGGTGCAGCCTCAGATCTGTGGGGCCCCAGGCTGGTGCCAGGGTGGGGGTGTGTGGCCTGAAGTCTCCTGTCAAGCTCCATCTGGTGGGGGGCGTGACCTGAGGTCCCCCTGCCTGGTGCTGGGGTTGGGGGAGGAGCCTGAGGTCCCCTAGCCCAGCACTAGGATGGGAAGCACACCTTGAGGTCCCCTGTTAAGGTAGGCCAGGTGTGGGGGGCAGCCTGAGGTCCCCTGTCAAGTCTCACGGGGGTGGGAGAGGGTGTAGACTCAGGTCCCTGCTTATTGCTCATTAAGGCTCCTTATAGGAACTTGGCCTCAGCTGTGGAGGCAGCCATCTTTGTGATGGAGGGATGGTCAATTAGCATATTCCCTCTTTATTAGATAGGATAGTTGTTTGGGGTAGAGAGTCCATGTAATGAAATTGATACTGGAGCCCTCATTACAGTGCCTGGAGAGAATTGGAGTTTAATACTGTCATAGTATTAAAATAATCAGCAATTGACTTTGGCTCTTCATATTTAATTTAATACTTCATATAACAAGGCCATATTATGCCACGGCAATGAGGTCCACTGTTCCATTTTGCAGGGTTGGGAGGAGTAGGTGTTTGCGGTGGTCACCTTCAAGAGTGGTTTACTTAAGTGATCGCAGCTGGAAAGAGAGAATGAGAAACTATGGCACATTATCACCCTATTCAGCACTCATAAGCCTTGTACTGATTTATAAGCCTGCCTCCTTTACCCATGAGGGTTGCAGACAGCACCGATCACATTGCCTTTGGATGTGCTGACATATAAAGATCAGCATAGACACTCATATACATTTCTTTTTATTTATTAGAGTCAAAATAGCATTCCCAGGGGAAAATAATGGGACATGCAGCTACAGAGTCCTTTGAGTGACAGATAGCATTTGGGCTACCCTTCAAGAAATGTAGCTGCAGCTACAACCTCTTCCTTACTCAGTGAAAGAAGGAGCCACATTTGAATTTTTAGCATGTTCTCTACTAGCTTGTGATCTGAGAGATAGCTAGATGTAAAATAAAAATGGAGAGCTACATCTTTTGAAATAAGGAAACCCTATAGGGAAGAAAAATGATTTAAAAGAGAACTGACTTTGAAAAATCACGAAATCACACTGGGCCTGAAAAATTTATGGATTTAGGAGAAGAGAGCAATGAATATGTGAGTGGTTTTCTATTTTGAACGCTTCAAGATGCACATAACTAAATCTCCAACCTCTTTTTGTTCTCATGCAAACCCCAGGGATTCTTGTCAGAGTGGACGAAAAAGTGATAAAGAATGTCCTTAGGGAAAAAACAAAGCCAGAAAAAGAGGATGAGTGATGCTAGGCACATTTTTATGTGCAAGAGGATGAGTTTTCCTGTGGAATGTTGATTAGCCGATGGAGGGGACTTGATGTCAGATCAAGTTATAGGAGAACAGAAACTGATAACTATGCGACATCCTGATGCTGGTGGTTGAAGCCTGATTTGTTATTTTATTATTATTATTTTTTAATTTAATAAATCTTTATTGTTCAGACTATTACAATTGTTCCTCTTTTTTCCCCCATAGCTCCCCTCCACCTAGTTCCCACCCCATCTTCTGTCCTTACCTCCCATGTCCTCATCCATAGGAGTATGATTTTTTTTCCAGTCTCTTCCTGCACTCCCCACATCCCTTACCTCCCCAAGAATTTTCAGTCCACTCCCTTTCTATGCCCCTGATTCTATTATATTCACCAGTTTATTCTGGTCATCAGATTCTTTTATTCACTCCATTTTTAGATTCACTTGTTGATAGATATGTATTTGTTGTTCATAAATTTTATCTTTACCTTTTTCTTCTTCTTCCTCTTCTTAGAGAATACCTTTCAGCATTTCATATAATACTGGTTTGGTGGTGGTGAACTCCTTTAGCATTTTCTTATCTGTGAAGCTCTTGATCTGCCCTTCAATTCTGAATGATAACTTTGCTGGGTAGAGTAATCTTGGTTGTAGGTTTTTGCTATTCATCACGTTGAATATTTCTTGCCACTCCCATCTGGCCTGCATAATTCTGTTGAGAAATCAGCTGACAGTCATATGGATGCTCCCTTGTAGGTAACTAATTGTTTTTCTCTTGCTGTTTTTAATATTCTCTCTTTGTCTTTTGCTTTTGGCATTTTAATTATGATGTGTCTTGGTGTGGTCCTCTTTGGATTCCTTTTGTTTGGGGTTCTGTGTGCTTCCTGGACTTGTAAGTCTATTTCTTTCACCAGGTGGGGGAAGTTTTCTGTCACTATTTCTTCAAGTAGATTTTTAGTATCTTACCCTCTATCTTCTGGTACCCCCATAATTCAGATGTGGATATGCTTCAGGTTGTCCCAGAGGCTCCTTACACTATCTTCAAGTTTTTGGATTCTCTTTTCTTTTTGCTTTTCCAGTTGAGTGTTTTTTGGTTCTTTGTATTTAAAATCTTTGACTTGATTCTTGTGGTCCTCTAGACCGCTGTTAGGTTTCTGTATAATATTTTTTATTTCAGTCAGTGTATGTTTAATTTCTAGTTGGTCCTTTTTCATATCCTTGAGGGTCTCATGCATATCCTTCGAGGGTCTTGCTAAACTTATTGGCCTTTTCTAGGAAATTCTTGAAAAACCTTATAACTGTGGTTTTGAACTCTATATCCAGTCTTTTGCTTTCCTCCATTTCTTTCATATGTGATTTGTTTCTTTGTCTCTGCATTTTGGCTGCTTCCCTGAGTTGGTAGAGTGGTTTTGTGTGGTAGGTGTCCTACAGGGCCCAGTGGCTCAGCCTGCCCAGTTACCTGAGGTGGACACTCTTGGTGCACCCCTTTGTAAGCTGTGTGCACAGCGTTGTTGTAATTAAGCCTTGAATTGTTGGTATCACTGGGAGGAATTGACCTGCAGGCCAATTGGCTGTGAGAATCAGCTGTGTCTACACTGGGAATACTTTTGTGCTAGAGACAGCCTTATGAGACCAGACTTGCAAAGTTGCAAAAGCCTCTGTGCTTAAGCTTGGATGGGTCAGAGTCTCAGGGCAAAGCAGACACCCTTGGCTTCCTGTCAGCTCTGCCCTATGGGGCCCCTGGGTCTCAGTGGTCCTCAGTCATCACTGCAAGCACCTCTGAGAGAAAGCCGCCATCGAGTTTCACCCACTGCCAGACAGTCCAGAGTCCCCCCCGAATGTGTCTGGGTTCCCAAAGTCTCGCCTGCAGCTCCTCTGAGTCTCAATGTACTTTTCTCTTTTCTTCTAGTTGTAGAATTTCCACTCAGCTAGCCTTCCTGTAGTTCTGGATGGTGTCCGTTTTATCTTTTAGTTGTAGTTTTGAAATTGTTGTGCGAGGCAGCAGTTTAGGTGTTTACCTGTGCCACCATTTTGGTTTCTCTCCCTGGTTTGTTATTTTAACTGCCTTTCAAGACACAGCTTATCCCAGGCCACCTGCACATGTTCATAAGGGACATGATTATTAGAATAATTCATGGACTGTCATGTGTGGAGAGAAAGGGCTGGCTGAACTCTTTTCAATGATTTTTACAATTAGGTCACATTATGGCTTGATATATTTTTTTAAAATATGGTATTTACTCAATACTATAATCAATAAATACAGACCTCTTCAAATGAAATCAGAGGAAGTTTTAGGTGGAGACTCTTTTATAGATTCTTTGAGGCACACCATCATAGAGGTAGTAAATGTTCATATTTGTATAGAAACATTGATCAGTATGCTATAATCATTTTTATATTCACAACCCCATCTCATTTCTTTATCCCCTAAACAAATTTCTTACAGCTCTTCCTCAATGTTATGCTCCTTTGGACATTAAAAAAGACTTTCATTTTTTTCAGTGTTATGACACAGATTATTATTCCCAATTTTATGCCTCTAAAGTTTCTTTGTATGGTGCAATTGCATACTTTCTGTGTGGTAAGGAATTTTTAAATATTAATATTTTCTGAGTGGGCTTTTATCACGGGGATCTCAGTAATAGAGAATGATAGAGTAATAGAAGCAAAGGAAGATAAGTTAGAAAGCAAAATGCTGGCATTCATTGGATGGAGATGTGGGATGAAGTGGCCCTAGGAATTTTAGGAAGACTAGAGGGAGATTCTGAGGTGAGTATCACATCTATCAAACAGCAGATTCCACCTGCCTTTGGTCTGGCTTACTTTGAGCCAAAGGCAGTTCTTTGCTTATACAGTGACAAGAAGCCAGGGTTTGGAGAACAAGAATGCAGACATGTGCACATGTCTGTAACCAGCATTTACAGACCACATGTTAAGGGCCAGGCCCATGCTGTGTCTTGTATGAGCCTAATGTTATTTAATATTCACCACAACCCTGTGAGGTGGGTACTATTGTCACTGACATCCTACAGATGAGTGAAGTGAAGCTTAGAGAAGCTAAGTAAATGCCCCAAATTTCACACCTAGAGAAAGGCAGACGTGGGATTTGGTTTTATGTGACTGGACATATCTTTATTATTGAGCCAAACCTTAGAGAGTTAGCATTAATAATTGCCTGTTACATTTTTGAAGTGTGAGAACTTTGTGCAGGGACCAGGGAGGAGTAGACTTCAGTCTTTGAGAGCTCTCCTACTTTCAGTCAGCAGTGAGCGCCCACACAGTGAACCAAAAATCTTCCAAGTGGTCTTGGCTTTGAAATTTAGAGTTGTATGTAACAGTGAAATTTAGAGTTGTATGTAACAGAGAGAGACAGGAATGAGAAAGAATAAGCAGTTATGATACAAAAAGGGAGAAAGAGCTTTATACAGAGGACTCTTTTTTTATTTGTCTATTTAAAAATATTTTTTTATAATTTAATAAATCTTTATTGTTCAAATTATTACAATTGTTCCTCTTTTTTCCCCCATAGCACCCCTCCATTCGGTTCCCACCTCACCCTCTGCCCTTATCCTCATCCATAGGTGTATGATTCTTGTCCAGTCTCCTCCTACACCCCCCACAACTCTTCCCCACAACCACGAGATTTTTTAGCCCACTCTCTTGCTATGCCCCTGATTCTATTATATTCACCAGTTTATTCTGTTCATATTATTTTATTCACTCGATTTTTAGATTCACTTGTTGATAGATATTCACTTGTTCATAATTTCTATCTTTAACTTTTTCTTCTTCCTCCTCTTCTTAAAGAATACCTTTCAGTATTTCATATAATACTGGTGTGGTGGTGATGAACTTTAGCTTTTTCTTATCTGTGAAGCTCTTTATCTGCCCTTTAATTGTGAATGATAGCTTTGCTGGGTAGAATAATCTTGGTTGTAGGTTCATGTTATTCATCACTTTGAATATTTTTTGCCACTCCTGTCTGGCCTGCATAGTTTCTGTTGAGAAATCAGCTGATAGTCATATGGGTGCTCCCTTGTAGATAACTGTTTTTCTCTTGCTGTTTTTAATATTCTCTCTTTGTCTTTTGCTCTTGGCATTTTAATTATGATGTGTCTTGTTGTGGTCCACTTTGGATTCCTTTTATTTGGGGTTCTGTGTGCCTACTGGACTTGTAAGTCTATTTCTTTCACCAGGTGGGGGAAGTTTTCTGTCATTATTTCTTCAAATAGGTTTACAGTATCTTGCTGTCTCTCTTCTTCTGTCCTGTGCGCCCCGCCCCCCCATTATTCAGATGTTGATATGCTTCAGGTTGTCCCAGAGGCTTCTTACACTATCTTCAAGTTTTTGGATTTTTTTTTTTGCTTTTTTGGTTGAGTGTTTTTTGCTTCTTTTATCTTTGACTTGATTCTTGTGGTCCTCTAGACTGATGTTAGGTCTCTGTATAATATTTTTTTTATTTTAGTCAGTGTATGTTCAATTTCTAGTTGGTCCTTTTTCTTGTCCTTGAGGGTCTCACGCATATCCTCGAAGTTCTTGCTAAATTTATCAGACTTTTCTAGGAAATTCTTGAAAAACCTTATAACTGTGGTTTTAAACTGTAAATCCAGTTTTTTGCTTTCCTCCATTTCTTTCATATGTGATCTGTTTCTTTGTCTTCACATTTTGGCTGCTTTCCTGAGGATCAGCTGTGTCTATGCTGGAAAAACTTCTGTGCTGGAGACAGCCTTATGAGAAAAGACTTGCAAAAGCCTCTGTACTCAGCTTAGATGGGGAAGACAGCATTGGTTTCCCATCAGCTCTGCCCTAATAAACCCCTGGGTCTCAGGGTCCCATGGTAATTGCTGCAAGCACCTGTGAGAGAAAGCTGCCCTCCAGTTCTACCCACTGCCAGCCAGTCCAGTTTCTTTTGAGAGTCTGGGTCCCCAGAGTTTCGCCCAGAACTGGAGTTCAGTGCAGTTGGGAGCTTTTCTCTCTCTCCCATTTGAAAAAGCCAGCTGTGTACTCAGTTGCCTGCCCTCTCTGCATGCGTGCTTCCCTACCTCTACCTTCTTCACTTCCTCTGAGTCTCAGTGTGCTTTTCTCTTTCCTGACAGTCCAATTTCACCCTGTATGAGTCTGGGTCCCCAGAGGCTTGCCTTGAGCTGGAGTTCAGTGCAGTCGGGAGCTTCTGTCTCCCTCCCGCTTGAGAAAGCCAGCTGTGCACTCAGTTGCCAGTCCTCTCCATGCACGTGTCTCAGTACCTCTGCCTCCTGCAGCTCCTCTGAGTGTCATTGTGCTTTTCTCTTTCCTTCTAGTTGTGGAATTTCTACTCAGCCAGCCTTCCTGTGGTTCTGGATGGTGTCTGTTTTGTTTTTTAGTTGTAGTTTTGAAATTGCTGTATGAGGCAGCAGTTTATGCCGCCATCTTGCTTTCTCCTATACATTGGACTCTTAATCTCTGTTGCTTGAGGTTGAAAAATTTACAGCATGCCAAACTATGATTCTAAAACAAATGAGTGACAGCAGTCATCTTTTACTTCTTTTGTCATGTTTATGCCTGGAGATTAAATATTTTATCATTTTTCTTTTTAATGGTCAGAAATAAATGGACAAGCTATTGAGAGCTATAATACCTACAGGTGTAAAATTAAGAGAAACATAGAGTGAGAAAAAGTTTAGGGTCTGGAATTTTTTTCCTTTCTTTTCCATGCCTACTATGTCATCCAAGTCAATCTGGTGCCAAAATAATTGAGTTATAGTGGAGGACAAGGAAATCTGTCACGTGCCAGCACAGCCAAGGTTTTGGCGAGCCTGAAGGGGAGCCAGCGAAGGATGAAGAAGAGACAGACGAAGAATAAGCTGGGTCTAGGTGGATCTTCTGTGCGTGACTGAGACCACAGAACAGATCCAGACTGCAAACTGATACTTTATTTTATAATCAGAGGTAAACAAGGTAATTTACAATGTTCTTGCAAGTTCCACTTGTTTTGGCAGCACCTGCTGCATCTCCCACAGCCCATCAGCTACCCAGGAAAGATCCAGGGAGCATTATAAGGTCAAGCTTAATTATGCTAAGAGGGTTGTGCCCTCTAAGCTGGGACTTTGTTGTGGCTTTGCCAGCAGGTCAGTCTGAGGCTTAACCCTATAATCGCTCCCTACAGAAATCTGTCAGTAAATGCAGTTCTACAAATCTATCCTGGAAAAAGAAAGGCCGGAGGAGGAGAGGGTCTGAAAGGGAAGCCCCTCTGACGGTTGTCATTTCTATGTCAGCCAGAGGTTTTGTCCAGGTTTATCCAGCACACACTCCATTGATGTTAACCGAGATTTCTTCTTTAAACATAGCATTGTATGCATGTTTGGGTGATGGGGGGAGGATTTATGGATCACAGCTACTATGTTGTCTCCACGGTAGGTCAAGACTCTGGAGACTCTTAGACCACAGATTCTGCACCAGTTGTTTCACTCCTACCCTGGGGGTCCTGGACCTGTTCTATAGACACCCCGAAACCAGATACTTGGGCCCAGCTAGATATTGGGCTCTCTCCTTAATTTATTAAGTTGGACTTCCCCCACTTAAAACAGGAGGAAGCCCCATCTAAGAACACCACCCCACATGGCCTCAGTTGTCTAATTAACTAAGTCCAGAAAAGTATATTAGAACTCCTTTTCCCGCCTTAATATCAAAGACATTCAGGTTACTTTCCATATTAGGAATCCCGGCTGTAGCAGGAGACAGAAAAGAACGTTTTATTTCATTCACTGGAGGTCAATATGGGGACAGAGGAGGAGTATGAAGAAAAGAGGAAGCTTGTAAAATACATAAACACACACACATGGGTACCTATAGACACATGCATACATATTCAGTTGTTTTAAGTTTATAGTGGGCCCTTTCATCCTTAGGAGCAGTGGTTCTCAACCTTCCTAAGGCCAAGACCCTTGCATACAGTTCCTCATCTGGTGGTGACCCCAACTATGAAATTTTGCTACTGTTATGCATCGTGATGTAAATATCTGCATTTTCCGATGGTCTTAGGTGACCCCTGTGAAAAGGTCATTTGACCCCCAAAGTGATCGCCACCCACAGGTTGAGAACCGCTGCTCAGGGGCATAATAAAAGCTGAAGGTGGGAACTCCTATAACATCTGGATTTGTTTCCCATCTCTCCCACCTCTCCCCACTCTCTGGAAATTGGGTGTGATAACCATGCACCTCATCCAAGCATCAGCATCTCCCCTCTGAGATGGCGAGCTTCACGGGAGAGCCAGTTCACCAGAAACTCCAGCAGTGCCTGGCACCCAACACCTGACTCATCCCTCCCTCTAATCCCTCATTCTCTGCAGTGGGCATGCTTCCTCCTGGCACAGCAGTGTGTTGCTGGCTTCTCAGAGTGCCGTCTGTGGACCCCCTGCATCACACCACCAGGGAAGTTTATGAACGTACAGATTCCTGGCTTCACCCACAGAGATTAAAAATATATATATATTTTATTGATTTTTTACAGAGAGGAAGGGAGAGGGATTGAGAGTTAGAAACATCAATAAGAGAGAAACATTGATCAGATGCCTCTTGTACACCCCCTTCTGGGGATGTGCCCCCAACCAAGGTACATGCCCTTGACCGGAATTGAACCTGGGACCCTTCAGTCTGCAGGCCGACGCTATCTATCCACTGAGCCAAACCAGTCAGGGCCACCCACAGAGATTTTGACTCAGCAAATCTGAGGGGAGGCCCAGGGATCTAATTTAATTTAATTTATTTCTATTTTGTTTATTTATATTTAAATTCTTTATTGTTTAAAGTATTACATATGTCTCCAGGGATCTTTTTAAGGAAAGTGTCCCAAGGGATTCCGACTCAGGTATTTTGATACCACATCTTGAGCATCTGGGGAAACACTGGTATTTATAGATACCATAAACTCACAGGCCCTTTCATAAATGTTTGCATTTTAGAATCGCATTGAAAAATCAGATTTTACCTCCTAGGTTTAGTCCTCTGCCTTGTGCCTCTTTTCCGCCTTGTGTGTTGACACTGTCTTTTCACAGCCTATGGCTGCTCTGTTTTGGTTCCTCATGAGATCTGAACTGGCAGAGCTGGTTTTCAGCCGAGGACACTGAAGCACAGAGGTAGTAGGTGACTTGGCTCAGTGACTCTGGTCAGAGCGACCCGTCTCAGTTCTATTCCAGATCACTTCTAGCATCTGATTGTCTGCCTCAAAGATTAGTCATATTTGTCCCTGAGGCAGACCTTTGGAAGCCATCTGGAGCTTTCTCTTGTTCTCAGGCTGACTAACGCAGGCCAGCTGAAGGAAGATGTCACTGCTTATGTGCCTTGGAAAGGGACCTTAGAGTCAAGGGCTCTTCAGAGACTTTAGTCTGCAAGTGACCAGCAACTCTTCTCTGACATCTCCAGCCAAACCTGGAGCATCTCGGATTTGAGATACACTTCCCTCAGGTCCTTTTAGAGCAATTGCATTTCTCTCCGGGGGTATAATCAGTTGCTCCACCCCCCATGCAGGCTGGCCTTAGTTTCCACCCCTCTGCTGGGTGCAAGGTCCCATTTGTGGGCAGAAAGAGAGAGAGATGGGGCCAGGATATACGTATATTTTTTGAGTTATATCCCATGGTGTGGAAAGAACCCCGGGAGGAGTCAGAAGACCTGGCTTTGCATTCTGCACCTGGCTTGGTGACCTTAGACAAGTGGCTTAACCTCTCTGAGCTCTGGTTTCTTCATCTGCGAGATGCAGCTAACAATGCATAACTCATAGCATAGTTAGTCAGACGAAAGGTCTCTGTTGTAAAGCAGCATCTGGCTTTGTTGATCGAGGTGGGTATTCAGGGAACACTGATTCCCTGAGGCTCTCTGTTCCATTTCAGGATCTGGCTCTTCTCTCCTGAGGTGTAGTCTGACAACAAAGACCCTTCTCTGTAATGACTGTGATATAACACCGCTTTAGAGATGGTAACAGCTGTGAGGTAGCCTCCTGCTGCCGAATCTTTGACATTAGCAAGCGATTTCTGTTTTAATTTTAAGGGCATCTTGATGTCACTAAGAGACTTTCTGGAATACCTTTCTGGGCACCCAGGGGCACAGTGACATCATGCCCAGCCACAGCCTTTGGTCTGCTGATCTCTCCTGCTGCCCGAGTTGTCCCAACCTCAGCTCTCAGAAGCCCAGAGATGGAAGGAGATTTAAACCATCTCCTGGGATGGCAGTGACCCAGGGCCAACCTGGGTCTCAGAGACTGGCTTCCTCCTTAGAGGAGGTGCCCTTGACTCTGGAGGGAACTTCTGGGCCCATCAACAAAATCAAAGAGGGTTCTGGTCCTGCCCCAAAGGAGGCTTCTCAGTTGGTGATGGTGTGATGCCAAATCCATGTGTCTGGCTTGGTTTGGGAAGCCTTTTCTGGAAAGAGGGCCTTTCAGCCAAAATCAAAGAAGAGGGGCAGGTTTGCTTTGCTGATATTTCAGAAAGCCTCTTCCTGGACAGGTCCTTACAAAGCACATTAGAATTGGCTGCCGAGGTCTAAGATGAAACTCCATCTCTGTTGAATCTCTGAAAAATAGGCCATTTGGTTCTGCTTTTAAAATCAGCGTAAATTGCAGCATTTCTGGGGTGTTTGCTCTTTTGAGACTTTTTGAGTCTGAGAAGGTTATTAGTGGGAGCACTTTATAGTGAAATCATTTGTTTCCTGTCACTCAAAAATAGGGCTACAGAAAACGAAAATATAATTATTATTCTGTTTCAAAACAGGACTGAAAAATAGTCAAAGATGAGAAAGACTAGTGTGAGGTTCAGTTGCAGAAAATAAAGGGCAGGGCTGGGAGAATGGGTATGGCTCCCTCCTCTTCTGTCCTCCCTCTCCCCATTCCCGCATCGCCCCCCCGCCCCTCAGCCCTGAGACCTGCAGTTCCTGACTGTCCCTGAGTTTAGGAAGGATCAATGTACAGCCGCAGACGCCGCCTGCTACCCATCCAAGGACAGAAATCCCAAGCAGGAGGCTCGTGCTGCTTCATATCATGGTGCAAATCAGGCCTCAGGCCTCCAGCTCTTGACTCGGAGATGTTAGATTTTGGAATTATCTGCGTTTCCTGCAAGTTGCTGCAGATTATATGAGCTGAGAGGGCAAGCAGACAGGAGCCCCTGCAGGTCCCTTTCTTCGTCCCCTTTTGAGAGATGGTTGCTTCTTAGAGAGAAGACCCCTCACCGAGTCCTTTTGTCTGGGATGGGACAGGGCTTCCGCAGCAGAAGGGAGCAGAGTGCCCTGTGCCACAGACTCTACGTGAGTCACCCACACCCTTGGCTGGTAATCACTGGAGTGCAGCTATTTTAGAGGTGGCTGTATCTCATTTAGCACTAATACTAACAAACAATTGTCCAAGTGATGCTCAGAGGCCTTCTTCCTTCCCCATCCATTTGAGAGATAAGGAACATTAGCTGGTAAGATGTTAACTGACACAGAACCCTCAGATGTTGGTGGAGCGGGGATGTACATGAAGGTGTGATGGACCATAGAGTTCACTAGAAGAATGGTCTGCAAACTGTGGCTCTCGAACCACATGCTGCTCTTTGGCCCCTTGAGTGTGGCTCTTCCACAAAATACCACGGCCTGGGCAAATCTATTTTGAAGAAGTGGCATTAGAAGAAGTTTAAGTTTAAAAAATCTGGGTCTCAAAAGAAATTTCAATCGTTGTGCTGTTGATATTTGGCTCTGTGGACTGATGAGTTTGCCAACCACTGCCGTAGCACATATAACTCTCGGTGCTCATGAGAAGAGGGCTGCAGACTAAAACTGCATCACCTCGCAGAGTGTGGTGAGATGGGGGTCACAGTGCTGTTCGCTGGCACATGGCCAAAGCGGACTGGGCTTTCCTGGCTGGAGAGTGGATACTTTGGGGAAGGAGATGTTATCCAGGGATCAGGGTCCCTGAGTGGTCCTTGCAATGTCTGGGTTAAACAACTCAACAACTGTCCATGTGGGTACATTAACCATTTCTCTCCCAAGCAGATTGTTCAGTTTTCAAAGGAAAGTTCAGGAGCAAAAAAGTGCTACTAGGCCACGCCACGCTAGAGCCATGGCCAAAAGTGATTCCCCGTCCTCATTAACTCCAGTGCTTTCCTTCAGGACCTTAATTTGGATTTAGGCTTTTCCCATTAGCTACACAAATGGGATTAATGATCTGATTCCAGCAGAGAACATAAGGTACTTAAGGAACTGTTGCGGCCAGCTGATGCATTGTTATTACCTGAGAAAGGTGGAAATATTAGCATTTCTATGGGTCTTTATTTGCAGAGGCTATCCTGCTGGCTCCTTCACACACATATTAGAATCTGAATGGGCATTTGGTGCCCCTCCCTTTGTCACGCTTGCTTATGTATATGCAGTATGTACCTTTTTGTAGTACTAAGGGCAAGTACTGTCCACGGAAGCCTGCGAGTGCCTCCCCTGCTGAGGATCCGGAAGGAGGTTGTCCACCTGCAACAGCCACTCCTGGGACATGCGGGTTCAAGGACTCCAGAATCAGTCTTCTTTGGGGGGAAGCCTCAATGATGCTTTTTCTCGCTCATTAGAGACATTCTATTGGGAAGAGGGGGCAGCAGGGCATGGGGGAGCTGAGGTGGTAACCTTTATTTCTAGTCACACATTTGTAAATGCTATATTAGCTCCATTTCTCTAGTTTTTATTGAATTAAATTAGACTTGGCCTTTTTAAAAAATTATTTTATCTTCAATTGACCAGAGTTGGTAGAGTTTGTCTGGGGTAACACATGGTAGAAGTGGGTTTGCTATGGGCAATGTTTTACATCACTTCACATTGTAATGTCATTTCTTTCCTTTTAAAATGTTTTTACTGTGTAAAGTATGACATCTAGTATTACATGTCTCCTTTTCCCCCATTGACCATCCCCACCCCCCAGCACATCCCCTCATCCCCCCAACCCTGGTGTCTTTGTCCATGGGTTATGCTTATATGTATGCATACATGTCCTTTGGTTGATCTTTTACCCCCCACTTGTACCCTCCCCTACCTTTCCTTTGAAGATTGATGGACTGTTCGATGCTTCTGTGTCTCTGGATCTATTTTTGTTCATCAGTTTATGTTCATTATATTTCACAAATGAGTGAGATCATGTGATATTTTTCTTTCTCCTACTGGCTTATTTCGTTTAGCACAATACTCGCCAGGTCCATCCATACTATTGCAATTGGTAAGAGCAGAGTAGTATTCCATTGTGTAGATGTACCACAATTTTTTTAATCCACTCATTTGCTGATGGGCACTTGGGTTGTTTCCAAATCTTGGCTATTGTAAATTGTGCTGCTATGAACATAGTAGTGCATATGTCCTTTCTGACTGGTGTTCCTAGTTTCTTGGGATACATTCCTTTTTTTTGTGTGTGTATGGTGTAAGTTGGTGGTCTAGTTTAATTTTTTTGCATGTATCTGTTCAATTTTCCCAACACCATTGAAGAGACTATCTTGACTCTATTGTATGCTCTTGCCTCCTTTGCCAAATTATAATTAAGCTTAATGGCATGGGTCAATTTCTGGGTTCTCTGTTCTGTTACATTGTTCTGTATGTCTGTTCTTATGCCAGGACCAATGAGTTTTGAGAACAGTGGCTTTGTAATACAACTTGATATCTGGCATTGTCATCCTTCCAATTTTGTTGTTCTTTCTCAAGATTGCTGCAGCTATTCAAGGTCTTTTTTTGTTCTATATGCATTTTTGGAAGTTTTTTCCTAGGCCTGTGAAATATTATAATGTCATTTCTAAGACCTCTATTTCCTGCTTAACAAACTAGAAGATGATGGTAACAAGAACAACAATAATAAGGCACTTATCACAAAACTATTTATTACATTTCCGTTCACCATTTTCACCTACCCATTCTCCTTCTCCTCTGGCAGCCATCAGTTTGATCTCTGTTCCAATGAGTCTGTTTTTGTTGAAGAATTAAATTTTGCCATTTGCAACAACATGGATGGCCTTAGAGGGTATTATTCTAAGTGAAATAAGTCAGGTAGAGGAAGACAAACCATATGATTTTACTATATATAGCTAAAAGCAAACAAACAAAATAATCCTTACCTTCAAACAAATGTCGTTCATTCCTTTCCAATAAGGATCTGACCAATAAAACTCTTCTGCTGACCACTCTTTCTTTGCCCCTTTTCATTGGCTAATCATTCATTGTTTCTTTTATTCAGGTACCAACACCGATTACTTGGAACTTTATTATATGGTGATTTTATTCTGCCATAAATAAATAGTAGTTTGCATTTTTTATATTCCCACTCAAGTGTAAACTCTTTAAGGAAGAAACAACATATTATCTTAATTCATATAATTCTAGATTGTGTCACATTGCTAAGCACAGAATGTGTTCTACATAAATGTGTATGTTCAACTGAATTGCATCGAAATAATTTTTTTAATTATAGAGGTAATACCTGACATTGTAAAAATTTTTTGAAAAATAGAAGCAAATAAAAATAATTTGTAATACATCCACTAAAGATAACCAGTTTTAATATATTTTTTTAAAAAAGCAGCTCTATTAAGGTATAACTTATATACCATATAGAGAGGATATAAAGAGTTCAATGAGTTTTATTTACACCATTTTGAAATGATCATTGCAATTTGGTTTTAGGACATATTCATCTCCCCAAAATGGCCTTGTACTCATTTATATAATATTTTAATAAGTAATATAACTGGCTGTCAAATTCTATATAGAATTTTATACTTAAGAATTATTTCCTAAAATAAATATTTCTCTAGTGTAATTAGAAACATAAAATGTAATAATTTGAATCTCTGCTTTATAATCTGCTAAGAATATGTACCAAGTCACCTTCTTGATTCTAACCTTATTCCAATATAAATTATAAAAGGAGTAGACAGATTTGTGTATACTTTTTTGAAGTAACAAAAAGTTTTGATAGTGATTTTTATTTTTATCAGGAGCATCACTGGATTTTGACATATTATATATCATGTGATTGTTTTTCAAGCATTAACAATTTTGTTTCCCCGGAACAGCATATGAATGATTATTGACATCTTTAAGTATACACAGTCTGTCATTAAACACAATGATACGAACCTTTGCAAATTTGAAGGGCGACTCTCAAGAACGTGGTTATGTATTGGGATCCAGGCTGATATGTAGTTTTGAGCAGTTTGAGCTTGCAAGTAGGCTCAGCCTGTGTTCAACCAATCAAACCCCGCACTTGGGGCTGCCACTGCCCAGGGCTCTCCTGCCTGGAACTGTGCCAAGGCACGCTCTGCTCACCACACCACACGCTCATTTGAGGAGGGCACTTCGTCTAATTAATTTAGGGGTGGGGAAGCTTTTTTGCTGCCAAAGGCCATTTGGATATTTACAACATCATCTGAGGGCCATACAAAATTATCAACTTAAAAATTAGCCTGTTATAGTCGGTCAAACATTTAATTAACTCTCCCCGAATGCCTTGGCAGGGCCAGGCCAGATGTTCCCCAGCCCTGAAAGGCTTCCGTAGCCCAGCTGGCACTTTGATTGATTTTTTTTTTTTCCTTCAGAAGGAGGCACTTGCAGTCTGAGTCTTTGCTTGATTTTTAAATGCTACTTTGTGGAAGAGCAAAACTCAGCTATGGGGGGCTTGGCTGCAGAGGACTGGGCAAACAGAGCCATCTGTTTGGGGAGCTTGAAAGGTTTTGACTTCGTAGTCAACTTTCTCAGCAATAGACCTGCACAGCCTAATCTCTCACTCCTGTCCATCTGGGCTCTTCCTTCCTGCCACCCCCTACTCACTGCCACCTTCATGCTGAATTTCCTCTCTCTACTGCCCATCCAAATGTCCTCATCCTTTAAAGTTTGGCTCACCAGCTTCTTAAGATGTGCATTTTCTCTTGTTGCTCCACTTCTTAACTTTCCTTGGTGTACAGCTATACTAATTAATTATTCTATCTTTCCCTCTTTAAAAAAAAAGTTTTTATTGTTTAAAGTATTTCATATGTCTCTTTTTTCCCCCATTGACTTTTCCCCCTGGTCACCCCTCTCCTGCCCCCAGCATTTGCCCTCAGCCCCCTTCTGTCTGTGTCCATTGGTTACGCTCATATGCATGCATACGAGTCCTTTTCATTTTTGTCATGATGTCATACTAGAGGCCCAGTGTATGAAATTCATGTACTTGAGGTGAGCAGGGGGCATTCCTCAGCTAGGCCTGCACCTTCTCGCAGTCTAGGAGCCCTTGTGGCGAGCAGGCCTAAGCTGTCAGTTGGACATCCTTAGCGTTGCTGAGAATGCAGGAGAGGCTCCTGCCACTGTGTTCGCCAGCATGAGCCCGGCTCCTGTGAGAGCACACTGACTACCAGGGGCATCTCCTGCATTGAGCATCTGCCCCTGGTGGTCAGTGCACATCATAGCGACCCGTTGTTCTGCCATTTGGTTGATTTACATGTTAGCCTTTTATTATATAGGATGGTAGTTAAGTGGGCATGTTCTGAAGTTGGCTGGGCATGAAGTTGGCTTGCTCTATTATTTTACTGAGAAGTATTATAATGTTTCCGAATTGTTCTGAATCACAGTTTTTTAAGTGTATAAAATAGAAATAATTATAATGCCTAGCTCTTTGGATTGTTATGAAGATCAAGTTTATACTATTTTTTTGGAGCAAAACCTAGCAAATGGGTATTTATTTTTTATATGAATTACTTTGTTTTGTCAAATGTATTATACATTGTTTGAAGGCAGCAATTATATCTTACATATCTTTGTATTCTCTCTCAGAGGCACAAATGAAATAAGTAATTACGTCTACTTCCCAGCCAAATGAATGTAAGTTCAGAGAGGTTGTGACTCACTAACTGTAGAGCTGACATTAGGATGTGGGTCTACTGGTTCTTAGCTGTGGTCCTTTAACTTTTACAATTTTGTCTGACGTCATTAATATTATTTTTCATAATGCAATAGTAATAATATGGATAGTCATAACAGATGTCTTCTAAGTGTGTTTTGCTATATATATATATATATATACATATATATATATATTTAATTTGTGCAAATAAGCCTGCTTATACATGAGATGTCATGCATTTTATATTATGACCTAGATAATTTTTTTCCACTTTCCCCTCAGGCATCCTATGCCATCACATGAAATACATTTAATTGCTGTTTTCTTAACTTTAAATGAGATACAAAAAAGAGTGTTCCATCAAAACAATTCTAATTGGCTATAAACATAATCATAATTTCCGTTCACCCATATTGTTAGAGGAGCTAATTGAACCTGCAGAGCCACTAGCTAAATACATTGGTTTATGCTGTGAATTTAATTTTCTCCCAAATCAGCCCCCTGCAGGAGCAGTTGAAGGAGATAGGAAGGAGGGAAGATTCTGTATAGAGCTTCAAAAGATCAATTTGGTGTTATTTATGTGCTCTTGCTTGATAGAGTTGAAAAAAAAAAAGACTTAAGTGAAAAAAAAACACATAATGTACATCCATTATATTACTTCAAATTAGAAGGAATAATAAATTTCACATTGCAGTTGGGCTCAGCCAAAATCAATGAGGATGGAATTCCCGTGCTCCCTGTCATCTTCCTCCAACATCATTCATAATTATTGTCTTTAAGAGTTTGGAGAACTAGGCTTGTTTTCTTCTTCTTTTTCCTTTTATCCTTTGCAATCTTTGTTATATTGGCATACATGTCTCTTAGAAAAAAAATAAACAAAACCAAAGCAAAACCATATTTATTTAGATTTAATGTGACTTCAGTAATAATAGACTTCTTAATACTTATTTAGAAGTTTATTTAGAGTTTACTAACATGGAATTTTTACAATTCAGACTAGTTACCTGATGTATCTTTGCAAATCATGGTACCTTTCCAGGCCTCATCATTTTTCAGCTGTAAAGAGTGAAAGGTGAAGGGTGAAGGCTGAAGGGTGAATGGTAAGGAGTAAAGGTTCATATCAAGTTACCTGAGAATGTTGCTAATATACTACACAAATGTGGGGAAAAAATAGGGAATTAAATTAAAAAAAACAATGATTACAAAAATATGAAAAGGGATATTGGTGTCATTTTTTTTAAGACTCTTTTTCAGTCCATCTGGAAGCATTGTTTACAACCTAACAATTAATATGCTAATATAAAATCTTCATAATAAGTTTGCCAAACATGGTGCTCTCTGTGGAATATTTTTCTTCAACATTTAGTTAATCAGATTCTAGTTATTGTGCCTTTTAAATAGGCCTCATAAGTTTTGCTTTTCATAAAGTCAAAATTGTGGTCATTTAGTTAATGTAAATTTGTGAGCCCGGCTTATTGCTTTCTATATCTTAGTTGTCAGCTCTCAGATTTGGAAATCCAGGTTGAATTACAAACTCCCACTGCCTCATAGGAAGAATGTTGCTTTTGGCAACTATTCTGAACTTCCTGGGGTTTCTTTTTTTTTTTAAATTAATTTTTATTAATTTTTTTATACATATCTCCCCATTGCCCCCCTCCCTCCCAGGCATACCCCGACCCCCCAGTGTCTGTGATCATTGGTTATGCTTATATGCATGCATACAAGTCCTTTAATTGATCACTTATCTACCTCACCTAACTTTAATCTTTCTGCTATAATTTCACAGTGTTTGATGCTTTATGATTTTTGTCCTGAGAATTATCAGTCTACTCCCTTTCTGTGCTCCTGATTCTATTATATTCATCAGTTTATTCTGTTGATCAAATTTTTAATTCACTTAATTTTTAGATTCACTTGTTGACAGATATGTATTTGTTGTTCATAATTTTTTGTCTTTTACCTTTTTCTTCTTCCTCTTCTAAAAGAGTACCTTTCAGCATTTCATATAATACTGGTTTGGAGTTGATGAACTCCTTTAGCTTTTTCTTCTCTGTGAAGCTCCTTATCTGCCCTTCAATTCTGAATGTTAGCTTTGCTGGATAGAGTATTCTCGGTTGTAGGTTCTTGCTATTCATCACGTTGAATATTTCTTGCCACTCCCGTCTGGCCTGCATCGTTTCTGTTGAGAAATCAGCTGACAGTCATATGGGTGCTCCCTGCTGGGATTTCTTTAAGCAGAGAGAAACAAAGGTCAGGTCATTGCATCCTCACTCCTCACTCATTTTCAGTACAGCATGTTAGCGGGGCAGCAAGTGCTATCACATATTTTGCAAACACTTGAGAGCTTTCCTTTGTATAGCATTTGGCGGCTTGAGATTTTTCCTTAGCATAGTATTCAGTCATGTCTCAGGAAAGAGTCAGCAACCCTGCCGCTCATCTGGTCGGCTTGCTGTGGGGTTATTGGTATGCTTTGTGTAACTAATGCTAACTTCCATCTTCCCAAGGTTGGTACCCAAACATGTTCGCTAAGATTACACTCATTGTGCTATAAGTTGCATGGGACAGACTAAAGGAAATCTTTAATTATTAACAATGTAAACTGTAATTGTTATACAATTATTTAAAGAGCTTAAAATTCCAGAAGAGAAGATGACTTGCCCTATCTAATAAAAGAGTAATATGCAAATTAACCATCACTTTGCTACACCCATAAGCCACGCCCACCAGCCAATCAGGAGTGAGCATACAAATTAACCTAACCAACATAACTACAGCCAGACAGAGAGCAGGGGGCTTGGATTTCTGTGTCAAAGGAGGAGGCCAAGCTTTCCTCACACCCTGGCTGGCCCAGACCTCCACTCAAGGCTATAAAGTTTCAATTATAGAAGATAAATAAATCCCAACAAAAGTGGCTATGGCCACAGAACAAGCAGGAGGCTTGGCTCCACTCAAGGCTACAAAGTTTGAAATATACAATATAAATAAATCCCAGATACCAGGGCCTCTGCTTGGATCCCTGGGGGGTGTGGCCAGCCTGAAAACCACCACAGGCCCCTCCCAGGCTGCCCCACACCCCAAGGGAGTCCCCACTCTGATCCAGGACACCTTTTAGAGCAAACCAGCTGGACCCTACCTGACCACCGGTCTCTATCTATCTAATAAAAGAGTAATATGCAAATTGAGCATCACTCCAACACACAAGATGGCCCCCATGTAGTCAAAGATGGCTGTCCCTATGTGGAAAGAAGATGGCCGCCATAAGATAGCCAGCAGGGCAGGGCAGTTGGGGGTGACCAGACTGGCAGGAGAGCAGTGAGGCATCAATCAGGCTGTCAGGGAAGTGGTTAGGAGGTGATCAGGCTGGCAGGCAGAAGCCGTTAGGGGCAATCAGAAAGGCAGGAAGGCAAGCAGTTGGGAGCCAGCAGTCCTGGATTGTGAGAGGGATGTTTGTCCCTCTCACTGGATTGAGGGATCCCAGCTGGGCTGAGGGATACGCCCCCTAGTATGCCTACTAGCATGCCTACTATATTAAAAAATAATAGTAGGATCTGATCAAGGGAGATATAACATGAATTGAGTTATATTGAGGCCAGAAATAGATCACTGAAGTGTATGATACTTGGGGAAGGCTTCTTGACTTAGGAATTGGACCGTGCGGGTCATGGCCTGTGCCAGCCCATTTGGTGGCTTTTAGCAAATTAGGAAAATGCTCTCCCTCCAGCCTGACTCATCTCCATGGATTCAGGGAATTTTGAGAGGAGTGGGACTGGATTTCAGACCTAATTGCCTTTAGTTAAGAGCTCTTACTCAGTAAATCTGCACAGGCATTTGTGGGATGCCTAAAAAGACCCTCAATCCTCAGCTTTGGGTATAAACCTATTTTGGCTTAGAGCTCTCTCTCTCTCTCTTTCTATTTACCAAACTCTTTGCTGTGGCTTTGTAATTACCCAAGGCATCATGTGATACCCACCAAGACAACTCGTCTTTGAATTAAGCTTTCTGATCCTCAGGAAATGGTTTTGATCTCTCCTGCTCAACATAACTTTTGCAATATCCCACATACATGAGAACTCTTCTGAGGCATGGAGGTTAATGGATAGTGCTGATAGTGGTTTGTAGGGATAAAATAAGATTGGGCAAGAAGGGCAAGTGGCTGGCTTACATTCTGCTTTTGATTTGAGCAGGAATTTCTAAAAGAAAATTTGATGAGTACAAAAGGGAAAACTATAAACAAATATCATTTATGAATATTGATGCAAAAGTCCCAGATAAAATATTAACAAACATAATTATATAGCACATTAAGAAAATAACAAGCCATGGTCACATGAGATTCAGTCAGTGAATAAATGATTTTCTTAATATAGAAATACTATTAATATGACATATCATACAAATAGATGTAAGGAGGAAAATCATGTGGTTATCTCTAGTATGCTGAAAAACTTTCCACAGAATGAAATATTCATTTCTGATGAAAAAACATAAGAGATGATTAATTAATGAATAAATTCTTAAGGTGATAAAAATAAATACATTAGTCCTAAAGCCAGCATGTTACTTAAGATCTAGTAGACACTAGAAGCATTTCCATAAAGATCAGGAGCATGTCCATTTATCTCTAAATGTCATTGTTTTAGAGACACTAATTTAATTATACACGAGTTTTCGATTAAAAGAATAACAAATGATCAAGAAAGAGGAAGAAAAACTAAAGAAGATCTAAAAAATGGAGGCACATACCATTTTAATAAACTGAAAGGCTTAACATTATTAAGATGTCAATTCTTTCCAAATTGACCGGATGATTCAGTGTAATCCCAATTAAAATCCCAGTAGGTTTTTGTGGAAAGTCATAGATGTTTCTAAAATTTGGGTGGAAACACACAGAATTTTGAATAGCTAAATAATTTTCTTTTAAATTAAGAAAACTGGAGAACCTAAACTACTTGATTTTTAGTCTTTCTGTAACTTTTAAGTGTTTAACACATTACTGTTAACTATACATACAGGTGTTGTACAACCAATCTCTGAAGCTTATTCATCTTACTCTTCATGTCTCCCTGGTAACTGCCATTCTAGTCTCCTGGCAATCACCATACCAATCGGCTGGTGACAATCATTTTAGTCTCCAGCTAATCAATTCTTTTCAATAAATTCTGCTGAAACAATTTGATCAGACATCCATATGCAAAAATATGCAGTCAAACCCTTTCCCTAATACTGTATACAAAAATTAACTAAAAGTAGAACATAGACCTAAATATAATGGTTAATACTATAAAACATCTAGATGTATACTTAGGATAAAATATTTGTGACCTCCCTTGGGATTGGCCAACATTTCATGAACAGGACAGAAAGCCCATGAATCATAAAAGTATGTTATATTTAAAAATATATTTGATTTTTTTTATGTAAACTGTTATAAAAATAAAGTAGCACCCGGCCACAGTGTCTCAGTGGTTGAGTGTCTACCTGTGTACCAGGATGTCATGGTTCGATTCCCAGTCAGGGCATATACCCAAGTTGCGGGCATAATCCTCAGTGGGAGACATGCAAGAGGCAGCTGATGAATGATTCTCTTTCATCATTGATGTTTCTATCTCTCTCTCTCGCTCTCCCTTTCTCTCTGAAATCAATAAAAATATTTTTTAAAAGAGTGAAATAGCAAAATGTGGTCAGATTTTCAAAAGACAAGTCTGTAAAAGGTCTTGGTTCTTGGATGCTCAGAGAACATTTTAAACTCAGGAATAGGAAACCAAACAACTGCATAAAAAGTGGGCAAATGATTTGAAAAGACAATTCACTAAACAAGGAATAAAAATGGCAAATAACCACTTTAAAGAAAGGTTCATCATCATTAGTCATCAGGAAAATTAAAATCAACGAGATGCCACTACATATCCACTAGAAGGGCTATCATTTAAAATATTGACCATATTAAATGATAGTGAGGCTGTGAAAAATGATACAGCCAGGTTGGAAAACAGCTTTGAAGTTTTACTAAAGTATCACATACACTAACAGATGGGTCTCCCATCTCATTCCAATGTATTTCCCTAAAAGACACGAAAGCTCTATGTACACATATGCTTGTATTCACATGCTTATAACAACTTTAATCAGTACGTCTAATTATTGACAATGGTTCTCTGTCAACTGGTAAATGGATAAACAAATATTAGTTTATAAAAATAAACTACTGCAATACTATATGCAGCAACATGGATGAGTCTCAATAGCATGCTACAGGTAATGAGCCAGATAGAAAAGTTCACAGATTTACATATTAAACCAATAGAAAGTAGATCTGTGGTTGGGATTTGCGTGGGGGAAAATTACTGGCTGTAGAAAAGAACTTTTGGGGGTAAAAGAAATATTCTGTGTCGTGAGTGCGGTGAAGGTTACGTGACCATGCCCATTTGCTCAAACTCATCAAACTGTCCTCCTAAAATGGGTGATTTTTATTAGATATAAAATACATGTCAAAAGCTGGTTATTGGAAACATTCTTTTTACTTCTAGAGACAAAGTAATATGCAGTAAAAAAAAAAGCATGGCAGATAGAAATCCATTTTATGGCAAAATAAAATGACAGTCGCTCTGTAGATATGGGATTTTATTTTAAGAAGGTGGGAAGTAGATGTGATATTAGCAAGAAGAGGGTGATGACTTATGTATGTGAAACCCACTTCAGACAGCCCATCGATCCCCTGTTTATTAGTATGACTCACCGAAGGCAATTGCCCATGAAGAAGGTACATTATTTCTTTCAACAAATTCTCTATTTTTCATCATGATGCAGTCACGTGCCATTTAATGATGGAGATCTATATTGAGAAATGTATCCTTAGGCAATTTTATTACACAAACACACACAAACCTTGGTGGTATAGCCTTCTACACACTCAGGCTGTAGGATGTAGCCTATGGCTCCTAAGCTACAGACTTATACAGCATGTCACTGCACAAAACAACATGAGATTAAATCAGGCACAAGAGAAAACGATGCAATCAAGAGATGGAGAAAACACAAGATGTATGAGACCTTTGCTAGCAAGACAGGGCATACTGTTTTACAGCAAACGTGGGAGTGGTTGTTTTTCGTTTGTTTTTTTTTGATAAATAGAATTCATTCTAAAATGATAAAATGTAATGTTAAACTCATAAAGCAGTAACATAGTCATTGATGATCAGGTATTATGTACTGTACATAAATGTACATTCTGCACTTTTATATGATTGGCGATTCAGTGGGTTTGTTTATATGAGCATCACCACCACCATGAGAGTCATGTGTTGTGTGGCAGAATGTACATTTATGTACAGTACATAATACCTGATCATCAATGACTATGTTACTGCTTTATGAGTTTAACATTACTTTTTATCATTTTAGAATGAATTCTATTTATTAAAAAAAACAAACAAAAAACAACCACTCCCACATTTGCTGTAAAACAGTATGCCCTGTCTTGCTAGCAAAGACATGGTTCAGCTGTAGGGATTTTTCAGCTCCATTATGACTGTATGGGACCACCGTCATACATGTGGTCCATCATTGATTGAGCCATTGTTATCTGGCACATGACTGTATTGTTATCCTGACAAAACCCCCAAATTATTTCTGAAAAGAAGCCAGAGGAAAGTGAAGATACACTGGATGTGAAGGTGATGTTGCACCTGGGGTTTGAGTGATGGGCAATACAGCACGGTCTCCAGCATTTCCCCTCATTGGGGGACATTCATTGGCACCTGTGCCTTAGGGCACCCAACATAGGTTTGTTGAATTGAAATGGATAGCTCCAACATTCTAGAGACTTTATAATTATTCTTATACTCAATCTATGATATGGCTATTACCTTTTTTATATAAATAACTAGTAGCCCTGTGCACGAATTCGTGTGCCAGTAGCTCTCCGCGGGGCCTAGCTGTTCCATGCCCGCTGCCCAGAGGCTCTCCATGGCCAACAGGCCCATCCGCACCCCGGCCTGGCCAGAGGCCCATCTGTGGCCAGGCGTGAATTGCCACTGGGGTGACGATGCAAGCATTCCTGCCTCCTCCCACTCCTGGCTGCTACATGCCCGCTGCCCAGAGGCCCTCTGTAGCCAGATGAAATGCCAGGTTGCTCACACTGCCCACTCTCAGCAGCCCCTCCCCCAGGACAGGCGGGACTCCAGTGGGGCTGAGAGGATTGGGTGCTGCCATCTTATGGCTATGGGCACTTCCATTTTCGTGATGGAGTGATGGTTAATATGCATATTATCTTTTTATTAGATAGGATAAGAGAGGCTTGAAGAAGTTTGAGAAATAGGTTATCTCCAACTAGATTTGACCAAGAAGATATTCAAATTCAGTTATTTTCCTAGAGTCCCTATCATCTGTATTGCACCAAGCAAAAAAGTAGGAGAAAATACAAAAATTGGATGGGAAGTGTATCACTGTGAATGGCTGTCTGTCTAACCTCTTCCCTCATCATCTGTTTTTTTGTCTCTGTCCCTGTGTCTGTCTTGGTATCTGTTTTTACCATCTCTCTGCTACATGGAAATCTCTCCAACAATCTGCCTTTGTGTGAATGTCTATACAGACTGTTACCAAATACAAAAAATCTTTTGGGTTATTCAACATTATCAGAAGAAAACTGAAAATTAGTTTTGGGAAAAACATGTATCCTTCTGGGGGAAACTATTTATCAGCATCAGCACAACTATGAGATTTCAGGTTAAAAAATACTTCTCCCAATCTGCTTTACTTAGAGTCATTAGCAATAGGAAAGCCTATATTATGTATGATTTTAATATAGAATATAGGCTTTATTATATATTAGAATATATAATATATTAGCAGGTCTGTCTGTGCCTTACTCACACCTCTCTGGTCTTACCCTTGGGGTATAAGGTCTCTGCTCTTCTGCCTGATGCTTTCTTTTAGAGGCTGGGCACTGGGCCTGGGCAATTCTAGAGGATTAAGGACGCCTTCCACACAGAAACCCATGAAAAAAATATTAGTGTATCATGATCTCTTGGTTCCCCTTCCCCTTCCATTGGCAAGGGATAACTCTCCAGAAATATATATTTTTTATTTTGGTTTCAGACCTTTTCTGTGGAGTTGCCTACAATGGGAAGTGGCTTGAAGAGTCACCCTTTCTCAGCCTCCTTCCTGTACCCACCTCATTTTCCTACCCCTCACTTTGTGTTTTCTGCGATCACCTCCAAGAAAGGATGGTCACTAGCATTGTCCTCTCAGGGGCTGTTTCTGGAGAAAACCAAATTGGGTCTTCTAAGGTAGAAGAGGGTGTACAAGACCTGGAAGCTGAGAGGAGCTGACACTCATTGGGTCATTAAATTCTCCAAATGGTGTGTGTGTGTGTGTGTGTGTGTGTGTGTGTGTGTTTGAAATGCCTTAGGAAGCACCACAGTGGAGACCAACATGCCTCCTCTAATTACACAGCCAGATTGTCTTCTTGGGTTGGGACTGATGATTTGCTTTGTTTCTGTTTGAGAAGCTGATAAAATAGTAAGCTTAATATTACCATGTTATACAAAAAATTAAAGCATTAAACACTAGCCTGACACCCAGAGCTGTGTGCTTGGTGCTCCTCCTGTGAGCAAGGGACAACCCAGCCAGATCCTGTCCTTTGCTCCCTCCAGGCCACTCGACCACGGAGAACAGCAGCCCTCTCACTGTTTGAATAGTTATCCACCTCATCCCCTCCAAATTTCCCAAATGATTCTGATTTAAATGTGAGGGTTATGTAGCTCACACTCAGTGTATAATGGTTAGTTGTCACACTGATTGCATTTGAATTTAGACTATGATTTATCTGCCACCTAATCAAGCGACTTAATCTTTCTCAGCCTCAGTAGTCTCACACACCGAAAGGGAATAATACTAGGAAATATCCCATATGTTTGTTATAAGAATTAAATAAGAAATGGAGACTATTTAACAAGTGCCCAGCATTTACTAAGCACCTGTTAAGGCTAGCTGCTAATAATTCCCCACATTAAGGCCAAGTGCTAGTAATGCCCCATCACCCATCCCAGGCATTTTCTTCAGAGGTGTCTCCACCTAGCTCACCCTAGATACTTGTTTCCACTGTTCACTTTGCCTACCCAGGCCGGAGAGCTGACAGGCTGTGTTAGAAATGATTTTCTTTCATTTAGCTTAGATCAGCGATTTTTAACCTTTTTCATCTCATGGCACACACAGATGACTAAAATTCTGCGACGCACCAAAAAAATATATATTTTTGCCCATTTGACAAAAAAATTAGTCTAATTTCGATTCATTCGCCCCTGCAGCTATGGCTGTGTTGACTGCTATCATTTTTATTTTTGTTGTTAATCCTCACCTGAGGGTATTTTTGCCATTGATTTTTTTTTTTTTGTTTTTTAGAGAGGATGGAAGGGAGAGGATGAGACAGAGAAAAAGAAACATCAATGTGAGAGAGACAGATCGATTGGTTGCCTTCCATCCATGCCCCAACTGGGGCCGGGAACCGAGCCTGCAACATGCCCTTGACCAGAATTGAACCTGAGACACTTTAGTCTGCAGGCTGCCACCGCCGCGTAAAACTGGCCAGGGTGATTAAATTTTTCTTTGACAATCTAAGGGAAAGGAGGTCAGTACCTCTGACTAAACAGTCAGGTATTGCATGCTTTGAAGATTCTTGGGGCACCGCAGTTGAAAATCGCTGCCTTACCCGACAGTGTATCTCATTAACTTTTGCTCCCGTGTCTGCACCCTAGGATTTTAGATAAACTGATACACTGGTCGTGCTCTGTGCTGGCACTTATTTTTTTTCCAGTTGGAGATCATTTCTTCCTAAACTGGAAAATGGTGGTAAAAATAAAAGCAAGTACGAGGGGAAATGAAAATCTTAAAAGTAACGCGGAGAACCTTTCTCTCGCCCAGAGTGTCTCTTTCTCTCAGTGTGTTTTGACTCAGCTAAGAAGATTTACTGTTCCCTGGTCCCTAAAAAGAAATCCATCTTCAGAAAGAGTGGAAGTGACAGTAACGATATAGCAGATGGTGAGTGTACTGACTACCCAGCCACCAATGTGACAGGAGGCTTTGCTTTTGAAAATAAAGAGCTGTATGTGGCCGTGTGGATCCCCTGAAGTGCTAACAACGCTACTTCATAAAGATACAGAATAGACTCAAGCTTCTCTACCAGGTCTGCTCTTAGAAAATATATCCCAGTGGCTGCACAATTTGAGCTGCTTTTAGCAAAGTCTGATTCAGGAGTAAATGATCCTGTCCCATGTTAGTCTGGTACTTGCAAAATGTTATAGCTGAAGGTGAAACACGTCTATAGGAGGGAGTGGCATTCGGTAAATTAATGAATTGAGGGAGATAGGAATTTATAATGAATTAGATTCTGCTTTGACTTATACTGTGAAAGGTAATTAATCTATGTTTCGCATTAGTTGGGGAAACATAACCTAAGTGGATTCTTTGTTGTGGGATGAAAAAGGGGATGAAGTTAATGGACAAATGGAGGAAAATCAGCATTTTTAATTAAATAGTGTATACTTAGGATTTAATGAATGCAAACCTGTCGCTAATATCAAATGACCTGCTTGGACGGATTATACTGTGACTAATGCATGTGTTCCGTTTTTATACTCCAGATCTGAGAGAGTCGTGAGATTCTTGCTGCGACATGTTTGGTGATGCATTTGTCACCAATCTTTGTGTTGAAGGAGGATGCTGTCGAGGGTGTGTGTAAGTGTGTGAATGTGCAGGTAGGTGTTCACTCATTCTTTTTGTATTGTTGTCATAATATTCTTTTCTGTTGGCTGAGATTTTTTTTTGGGGGAGAGGGAGCATCCATGCTTATAGCTGACACTGAAGCTTAGATTCTTGGTTGGCATGTATGATTGTGCCATTTATATTCAATAGCTTCAAACACCTTATTTCCACATAAGTATTGCTGTGTCTTCCCATGCTTCTATATTGGCATGTTGCACCAAGGTCTCTCTAAGGTGATTCCTTTTTATTTGACAGCTGTTAACACAGCTGTATGGGCTTATATGCAGTGAGAGAAGAGAGCATGGTCCATGCTATGGCGACATGTCACTCAAGTGTCTTCCTTTCACTGCCTGATAGAAAGCTAAAATAAAACTGCAGCCCACCTCTTAAGGGTGTATGTTACAAAGATGACCATTCTTTATGGAATAAAGTTCAGTATTAAGAATAAATAGTTAAGTTTCATGGTCCCATGAACTCTATATCTTCATATCTTTTTTCCCCCGTGAGTCATTGCATAGATCATTGGTAACACAGCATTCCCCACAGTACCCCTGACACATTACAAGTCAATTAGATACATGTGGATGTGTCACTGAGACTTAACCTGCAGGAGTTGACCTGTAGGATGAAGAGCATCAAGAGCCAGGAGAAATGTCTTATCTTCATGTTGAAATGGTAATCGTACACATTTTTTTGTGTGACATACCAATCTAAGGGTTATGGATACCTTATAGAATTTTTGGGAAATCCAGAATATGGCCTTCCAGGATTTTTGGGAAATCCAGAATATGGTTGATAGTACCCCAATACGGCTAAGGACTGGGAAATCTGACTTCTATTTTCTCTCTGTCCCCAATTTTCATATTCTGAGCTTTGTTTCATCCTTCTCTTTGGCCTCAAAAGAAGCCGGATTCCAATGAGGATGTTTGTTTCCTGACGAGCTGTCTGGCTGGCATTGTTACTGAATGAAGCTTTGGCTGCTACTGCAACAAAAGGCAATACTAGTGAAACAGGTGTTGGTGTATAGAAAAGAGGTTTATTCAAGCACTGGCAGCCTGAGAAATGGGGGAGTCTTGTTACAAAGCCCATCTTAGCATCCCAATACAGGCAGGGGTTTTTATAAGGAGGGAAAGGGAAAGCAGAACAAAGCAGGAGGGGGGGCTGTGGATGTGCAGACAGTGTTCTTATTGGTCATGATATGGATCTTTAATGTCAGCATACTGGAACTGGTCAGTGCCAGCCAAATTTCTGCAGTAGGGTGATCTGCATCAACCAAAGTCACAGTCAAGGCCATTTCTTGTGCAGGCAGGAACTGGAACTGCTGATGCCCGCAATATGCTTATAAGGAAACCGTCAGAATGTGAGTTCTTTTTATCCGTTTGTTAGGACATTTTATTCTAATTCTATTTCATGGTTAATCAGAGTAGTATAAAGTTCTTATCTCCTCTTATAGTACTTCTCCTGGCCTCCCCGCCAACACCTTAGGTCAGGAAAGATTCGATGCAGGTGTGAGACCGGCATAAGACATCTGATGAGTGCAATTGAATTTCTACTGGGTGTGATGCTGATAATGGACATGTATTAAATTCGGATATAGATCCTCTCTGTATCTTTCTTGGCATCTGTGGTGCCCATTTGTTTTAGTCTGTTTGGGCTTCCGTAGTCAAATACCATAGACTGGGTGGCATAAACAACAGAACTGTGTTTTTTATAGTTCTGGAGGTTGGAAGTCCAAGATGAAGGTGCCAGCAAGGTAATTTCATTCTGAGGCCTGTTCTCTTGGCTTGTGGATGGCCACCATCTCACTGAGTGCTCACATGGCCACTTCTTGCGCACATATGAGGAGAGAGTAAGCATCTATGTTCCATCATACAAGGGTACCAGTTCCATCACAAAGACCTCACCTTTATGACCTCATTTAATACTAAAATGAACCCCCAAAGGCTACATCTCCCATATATGACCACATTTTTGTTTAGGGCTTCAGCATATGAATTTTGGGGAGACATTGACCTTCAATCCATAGCACCACTGTTCACTGAGGAAGCGTTAATGGGCCGCTGCAAGGGCTTAAAAGCTAGACTCTGCCCTGGGACTGTCGGGCTTAGATAGGACAGAGGGGGAGGGGTGGTGGGAGCGGGACTTGGATCATTAACAGAGTGACTCATGGAGCCTTAAAACAGTCATCTTAAAATTATTATTTTCTTCTGCAAAACCCTTAGCCTGAAATACAGAATTCTAGCGGAAATCAGATTGCAATTAGAGAAGGTTAATAACTCATTCTGCTTCCAAAGAACAGAGCACTTACAAATAACGCTGAGAACTTCATTACCTGACAGTGCAGAGAGAGGCTAGTGAAAAGTTTAATTGCTTCATTTGTCACTCATGCCTCCCCCACCTGCTCCACTCTGTCCTCGTCTCTCTCCTCCTCCTCATTTGTCTTTCTCTGACCCTTCCTCAGCTCACTGTACCCGGCAGGCTCCTCATTCTTGGTTTGAATGACATGTCATTGCTTTCCAGAAACTGATGGCTGGTTTGGGTCCTAAAAGGAAACTCCCTTTAGCATTTCCGATTGCTTCTGCACCTTCAGAAGGAGCGAGCTTCTGCCGTCTCCCCTGACTCAGCACATCCCAATGAACTCTTCGCATTCTCTCTTAAAATCGTTTCTTTTTCCATATCTGTCATCTCAGTGGATGCTATCACTTCCTCATTGCTCATATATGCCAGAGACCTTATTTCCAGTCTCATTCTCATAGCTCCTGCATCTCATTTCTCATGAAATTATATCAGTTTTAGATTCAAATGACCCCCGCTCCTCTTGTCAAGCTCACCGTTTATGTCAACTCATCCCCAGCCCTCCCATTTTTCTGGTCAGAATTAATATAGTAGCTTGCTTAGGTGGTCTCCTGCCTCCAGCCTTGCCGATTTCCAATCCATCTTCCGCAACTTTAGTATGATTTTCCTAAAATGAAAAATAAACTTCTCTCTTTAGCTATGGCATAGCGGGGATGTGGTTCGGAGGGAAGAGGGAAAAAGAAGACACAGAAATCTGGAGGACTGAGTTGTGGCTCTTGATGCTCTTCATTCTGCAGGTCAATAAGTTAGACACCCACAGAGACGCTCCTGGCCCCTAAAGTGATCTGTTTAAGGAAGTCCAAAGCCAACATTTTTTGGAAAGGCCAAGAGGATTATTAGCCTCATCTGTGACAAAACACTATTTTGAACAGAACTGTCTCAAGATATACCAGAGAGGACATGAAATTCTCATCAAATTCTAATTCTTTTGTACTGCACGCAATGTCATCTGGGCCACCATTGTTTAAAAAATATTTTATTGATTTTTTTACAGAGAGGAAGGGAGAGGTATAGAGAATCAGAAACATCGATGATAGAGAGACATCTATCAGCCACCTCCTGCACGCCCCCTACTGGGGATGTGCCCGCAACCAAGACATGTGCCCTTGACTGGAATCCGCAGGCCTATCCACTGAGCCAAACTGGTTTCGGCTAGGCCACCATTTTTTTGATTCTTCAAAAATTGCTATAGAGATTGTATAATATGCTCCCTGCAAATTTGCTGTGAAGTTAAGGTCTTTCCTTGAGAATTTGTATCCCTATCCAATTGAGCATTTTTCAGGTGCCAGACCCTATATGTAGTACTTCACATGCCTTGTCACATTTAATCATAATTCCTGTCTTAAATATCATTCTAAAAACATATTGCATAAGCCCCCACATTTATAATTTCCCAAATCTAAGGTTCCCAGATCAACTACTCTCTATAATAGTTTTGTTCCATTTCCCAACAAGGCAGCCTTTTAATTTTTCCAAATTCAGATGAAACAGTATTTTGTTTCCCCTGACAGTCTTAGCATACTGACACAGTGAAAATTATTTAAGTCCCAAGTGTGCCAATGAGCAAGGAAAAGGAGGAAGCAGGAGGTTTCAATACACCCCAACTTTCCTAGCATACTTTTTCTTTATATTACATTTATTAATATATTTCTCAAAACAGTGTTAAAGAAAGATGGGAGAGAAAATAATAGGGTAGCTTGTAGACTGTGCTACTTAAGGTGAAAGAAAAAAGTATCCTATATAATAAAAGCCTAATATGCAAATTGAGAAAATGGTGAAACAACTGGTGGAGCAACTGGTCACTATGACTTGCACTGACCACTAGGGGGAAGACCCTCAATGCAGGAGCTGCCCCCAACTTGCAGGCCCCACACCAGCCAAAACGGATGTCAGTGGGAAGGGGGGGGGGTGGGGGAAGGGGAGGGGGGCCCTCCCTGATTGCCATGCTGGTTACCCTGAAGAGGAGGTGACCGGCAGTGGTGGCAGTGGGGGTTAGGACTGGCTCGTGAGCAAGTTGATACTGTCCCCCATTGTCTGAGCGTTAGTGGTGGCAGTGGGGGTTAGGGCTGGCAAGTGGATGGTGCCAGGCCAGCCAAGGTGGGTGCCAGTAAGGGCCCCCTGATTACTCACTGGTCACCCCACAGATCAGCCCTGATTGTGGGGCAGCCCTAGGGACCCTACCTGTGCACAAATTTTGTAAAGATTATAAGAACAGGAACTTGTCTGGCTTTCTTGTTTCTGAAGGTTACAGAAGAGAAAAATCATCCTAGGAATGGCGCTCTCTCGCTCTCTCTCTCTCTCTCTCTCTCTCTCTCTCTCTCTCTTTCTCTCTCTCTGTCTCTATAAATGCTTAACAACTCTACATGTAAAAAATACATTTAGCAAAATGCTACCTTGGGTTTCAGAATTTATAATATTGAAAAGCACCAATTAAGACCTCCTGTGACTCATAACATATACAATAAGGGGTTTTGAGTAAGATTGAAAATAGAAGGAAAATTTGTACTCTTCTCAGGGAAAATATTGCTGACATATCTAATAATAATGAAATATAATACCTCCTTGGGGCAAAACTGAAATCCATTGTGCAGTGAAAGAATAGATCCATATAATTTGTTTAGGTTTCTTTTTTCATTTTGTGTTTCTTAATAAATCAGTTTAAGGGTTATGACTGGTATACCAATATCTGAATGCTGAGGGGAGGCATGATACAGGGAACTGACTTTCCCAATCAGCTTTCAAAAGGCAAGATGTTTATGTGAAAAGTGACTTCTCCCCCTCTGCTGTAAGAATGTACTTTTATTTACTATTTAAAAGATCAATAGGAAAAAAACTTTCTTATATATAAAATATGTTGCTGTAGTAGACATAAATGTAAAGGTATATTTCTGTTTCTGGTGTAGGTTTATATATTGTCACATTTTTTACCTCCCTAAGAAAGTTGTCACCACATGGATCCCTCATGGTGTTTGGATAACATACAGGATCCCTGTTAAATCTGAATTTCAGATTAATTATGTCTAACTTTTTAGTATAAGTTATGTTCCGTGCAAGATGTGGACCACACTAACAATATATTTGCTGTTTATTTGAAATTAAAATTTAACTGGGTATCATGTCTTATTATTTAGTTTAATATGGCCATCCTAATCATTGCTCATCCTTATTCAGAGAGAGATGGGGAGACAGGGCTATGGTTTCTAGAAAATTCAGGTTCCATAAGTCAAGCAACACACTATTACTTAACCTTCAGTTGGGCTTTAAATTATGCATTTTAATGCTGCTTTAAATTTGAAAATTTAAAAATTGTGCTGCCCATATGGACACATTGATGCAAGTTGGTGTGAGTGTTGATGACAGGGTACTCATTATTTGCTGGGTTCTAGATTACTTTTTTGGTACAGTATTACTTGTATGGTTCAGAAAATTTCCAAAATATTATCTTCTCAATGTAATTTACTTACATATTTATGAATGTTATTAAAATAGTTTGACTTTAAATAAGTTTGTTGATTCTTATTTTTTTAGAATATATTTTTATTGATTTCAGAGAGGAGAGAGGGAGAAAGAGAAACATCAATGATGAGAAAGAATCATTAACTGGCTGCCTCCTGCACCCCCCACAGTGGAGATAGAGCCCACCACCTGGACATATGCCCAGACCAGAAATGGAATCGTGACCTCCTGAACCATGCCAGCTGGGTGAACCTGGATTCTTTTAAATTTAAATGTACAGTATATAGTTCATAGCAGGAGTTTGGGGATCATTATTAATTAAAATACAATGAGACTTTCTAAGGTGTGGAGAGTGTGTGTACTCATGCTTCCCTAAAGTGTTTTAATCACAGCCTCCTCCCCGCTTTACCTGAGGTCTTCTTGAGATGTGTTTTTATGGAATACGCTGTGGGATGCTGGGAGAGAGAGATTTGGGAAATACTTATTTGGAGCTCATTATCTCCTTTACAAGACTCAGCTTATCCCATCCAAGAGTCCACACAGAGTTCCCCGAAGCCCTTCTCAGTGGCCATGAGTCGTCTGTATCCTGCCCGGCAAGGGAGGTGGCACTTGAGTTAATGGAGATGCCCAACTGTCTCCCAGCTCCTCTGATCAGTAATTAGGTTGTAAAACCAAACGTCTCAGTGATAGGTACACTTTTTCTAATCAACTAATTACAGGGAAGAGGAAGACATTAAAAGGTACTAACATTGATAACAAACTACAACATTAGTTAAGCAGGGCTCTGAATCTCATAAAGAAGATAGATGGTGGTGCAGGTTAAAAAGATGTCTGACCTAGTAGTTACCAAAGCTTTAGCAGGACATGACATGCAGGGCGTTGCTTTGCCCTCTGATTCAGGCTAATATTTACTGAGCACCTACTATAGGACAGGCTATGTGCTGGGCACCTTCAGGGGTGGTGTCTCAGTCCTTGTGACAATCTTAGGAGATAAAACCTGTAACCCCCATACCCGCTTTCTTAATCGAGTCATCTGTGGCTTAGTGAAAGTAAGCAAATACACCTGTTATGGAGTTTATAAATGGCAGAGATGGGAATGACACACAGCCCTCCGGTTTCAAACCAGCATCCTCTAGCCTTCCTGAATTCAACTGGCCTTTCTTGGTAGTTAGAAGGAGGGCCATCATAACGGCACACAGAAAAATAGCTGCTTATTTTCAAAAAAAATGTATTTTATTGATATTTTTACAGAGAGGAAGGGAGAGGGAGAGAGAGTTAGAAACATCAATGAGAGAGAAACATAAATCAGCTGTTTCTTGCACGCCCTCTCCTGGGGATGTGCCCGTAACCAAGGTACATGCCCTTGACCAGAATCAAACCTGGGACCCTGTAGTTGGCAGGCTGACACTCTATCCACGGAGTCAAACTGGTTAGGTTTATTAAAAAAGTAAATAAATTGGGTCACATAATCACAGTTTGCCCTCTGGAGTCCTAAGGTCTGACTTCTAGTATTCCATTGAAGAATGGAAAAGAGTTTGTTCATCCGTTTACTTCTCGGGGCCAGGGTAAGGGTTCCCCTATGTGAGCAGGGGCTTCTGTGATTTGAATGGACTATGGGGGCCAAAGGAGAGAGCCCCCAGGATTTCCTGTCAGCTTGTCCATGTGTGGAGCAGGAGGGAGGTGGGAAGCAGTGAGGGTTAAAAGCTGTAAGCAATCACATAGCAAGGACATAGAGTTGGACTGTTATTATCATTCTCCCCTGATGTTTGATGGCGGAAACATGCCTCGTTTTATTTAATTGGATTTCAATGTAAGTAAACCAGGAGGGTGGTCTATACTGAATCCTGCAAGAAAAATGGATGTTTTCTTTTTGATTATTTTACATTCTATTTTCTTTCATTTTTTTTCAGTGACTTGGAATTAATTATGCAAATCTTAAAAATTCAACATTACCAATAGAGACATTTAAATGGAGAATCAGATACATACCCTGTCTCTCCCCAAATGTTTTAAAACATTTTTTGACCTGATGCTTAGATGGTCCAGAGGATTTTTAAACAAAAGATTTTTAATCACATAGATGGAATAAAATTAAAATATCTGAAAAAACATAAATGAGATTATTATGGCTTTCCCTGTAGTGACATATGCTATATCATTTTAGGATTATTATTACTTGTGGTGGGGAAAAATAAATTGGTACAATTATGTTTAAATGATTCCAACATCTGTTTATTTCAGCCGTTACCTCTGAATAATATTAACAGGAAAAATTAGTCTGTGGTGTAATTTACATGAGACAGTCTCTCCTCATTCACCCACACCTGGGAATCACCACTTGGGACATTGATTAGATTATTTTTCCTTACCATATGATGTATCATTTTCATCATTGCCTGTAGGGCTCTAATGTAGAGAAATCTTTATAATATTGGCAGGTTAAAGCAAAATCTGCTAATAGGTAGATATAGTTTGTATAGTCATTAGATTTGAGTGTATTCACTGAGCAACAGCATTTTATATTGTTAAAATTGGATTACAAGACCAATTTCTCTATGGACTTTTAAAAATCTGTAATTAGTGTAAGTAATGCTGATCTTGAATACTGTCAGTACATAAGACAGAGAATAGATGATGGGAGGAATATGGGTTATTTAATTGATTTTTCAATTAAAGCTGCCACTTTGGGTAGAATAGTCTGCATCTTTTCTGTTTTATTCTATGATTCATTTTTCAGCTGCATTTATTGTTTTAGTAAGTAAATATATTATCTCATTAGGTCAGCAGTTTTATAAATATAGCAATGTAAGGCGCTCATATCCACTTCCAACATGTGTGTCCCAATGGAACCCCAAGAACAAGATATATTGCGTCAGCCGAAACCGGTTTGGCTCAGTGGATAGAGTGTCAGCCTGCATACTGAAGGATCCCAGGTTCGATTCCGCTCAAGGGCATGTACCTTGGTTGCGGGTACATCCCCAGTGGGGGGCGTACAAGAAGCAGCTGATCGATGTCTCTCTCTCATCTATGTTTCTGACTCTATGTCCCTCTCCCTTCCTCTCTGTAAAAAATCAATAAAATATATTAAAAAAATATATATATTGCGTCCAATGAAGCTGAAGGACAGAGGTTGCAGGCATCATGAGGTGTCACAGTAAAAAGCAACACGCTGCCTTTTGAGCAAGGGCCAGCGATGGTTGCCAGTTTGTTTTTCTTTGGAGTCCTTCTATTAGTAAAGCTATTAAAAAGATATGGTTGTTTTCTAGCAATAAATGTGTGTGGCCAACTACGATCAGATTGCAGGTGGGTAATAAGTTTATTGTATCCCAAGTTAGACCTCTCTACAACCCACAGTGCCACGGAGACTGAGGAGTAACCGGAGCTAGCCTTGGGTGCTGTAACTAAAGTTTTAAAAGCTTCGGTCTTTGAATTAGGGAAGTGGGACCTCTCTTTTGCAGCAAACAGCTGTTCTGATAAATTCTTTTAAAATATTTTTATTGATGTCAGAGAGGAAGGGCGAGGGAGAGATAGAAACATCAATCATGAGAGAGAATCTTCTGCATGTCTCTCACTGGGGATCAAGCTCACAACCCGGCTATCTGGCCTGACCAGAAATCAAACTGTGACCTGGTTCCGAGGTCGATGTGCAACCACTGAGCTATGCCAGCCTGGCCTGATACATTCTAACAGCATCTCCATTAGAGGGGTGGTGGTGGGTACAGATGGAATCAATCAATCAATCAATCAACCAACCAACATGATCTTATTGAACACCTACTATTGTCCCCAGATTCAAAACCCACCTTGTTATCTAAGACTTTCGAGAAAAAGAGGATGTTGTTTTTGAGCAAAACAGGAGAGAAAAATATCCCTGGCCACATGTAACAGGCTGAGAATCCATCCTTTGAACTCTCTACGCTTCTAAGTATTTCAAAGAAGAAAGAGTTTTAGCGTGTTTGCATGCTAGGCTTTGTAATGTGGTTTTTAAAGTTGCTTTGCTTGTAATTGAGTTCCTTTAATGGTTGCACAGGAGGTTCAATGTATGCACTGGCTCATTTTCCATGCGACTTTTTGTGAACATTCACGGAATGTTTACTAAATTCATCGTCTCTTTTTTTGAACCTGTGGGATGAGACCCATCAGCCTCCTTGTAGAAACAAGCAGGAAGAATTAAGCCATTTACTTTCAGGAAACTTAAAGAGTAAATAAATAACGATATTGAGCCCAGATCTGTCTGATTCCAAAACTTGTTTAGGAATCTGCATGTCCTAATTGCCGGATTTCGCTCTTTGAATACGGCTTTCCACTCCGCTGGGTCTGCTCCAGGAAATCTCTAAACTGCTCTCTCTCTGCGCATGGCGAGTCTCCCACATCCCCATTGTCTCTCCGGGTTTGGGAAGAGCAGCCAATGGCGGCTCTTTGAATGGAAGGGCCGTACTGCCATTGAAATCAATCTAGCTGAAGCTGTGATTCACCCTGGCCTAAGAGCAGACCCTGCTCACTTGTGATGAGGCAAGTGCACAACTAGGGACTTACCATGACAGCTTTGGCAAGTCCTTCCTTCAATCCTGTGTGAGGCCAGCTGGCAAATCCAGTTTGGAGTTTTCACAGGGGCTGCGAGGCAGCTTCTGCTCCCCTCTTCGGAGTAGTGCTGGTGTGAAAACAGAGAGAACATGTTTTATCTTAACCACAAGCACTCGGATTCCATTTAGGGAGGAAAATATGTGGAAAATCCAGTGTTTGGTGCAGGGTGTGGGACCTCAGAAATAAGGCCCAAGTGTCTCTGCTTTGATGCAGAAAGGACTTAGTGGCCCGAGGCAGAAAGAAGAGGAACAAGAGAATAAATGGGCAAGATTAGAGGGGGAAATGGGTTTTGAGGCTGCCAAAAACTTCCTCGAAGAGGAAACACAGACCACTTGGTTCTGTGATGTGCCATTTGGCACACGTGTTTCATTCAGTGTAAGGTGCAATGCTAATATCCACCAACAGCGAGATTTGTAAGAAGAGAGATTTAGCCCGTTTTGGAAATCTGTTCACTTGAGTCAGGTAACAGTTAGTCCGCTGTGGTCAAGGATCAGGGGGGTGAATATGGATATTAGACTCTAGGCTTCTGAATCAGTGAACCCATGTCAGTGAGGAGACCTAAACAAACAACTACAGCTCTGGCCAGAGGGTGTAGTCAACCTACCCTTCCTTCCCCATATTTAAAGGATTGGGAACACCTCCCTCAAAATTCCCCATTTATTGTCTCAGGTCAAGTGAAATGGACATCGCATCTGCCTCCTAGCATTGCTAGGAGAATCTCTTCTCATTTAATCCACTCTCCCTGCTTACTTGTATCTATATCCATTGTGCCCTCTACCATCCCTATGCATGGCCTCCAAAACAGCACTAACTTTCTAGAAAGGACAATGGAGCCCTATGTAGCACATTTCTGCTTACTCTGAAGTTCTGAGACCGGCCATAGATAAAAGAGTGTTAAAAACAAAGGCAGAAGAGTGCCTCCAGGCATGGGGTAGTACTTTTTCTAAGCCTTGTGCTGTCAAGTCCTGGAGTCTTAGTTTTTAATTCTGCAACTCACACCATTGAATTTTGAGTGTGACTTTCAGTAAAATAAAATAAGACATTCTTTTAGGAACATGTGGAAGATGTCTTGTTCTTTGCCTGTCCATTGAGCTAAGATTTTAATCCTTGAGTGTGTTGTTTTCTTTCTGTGTGATCTCTAATATAACGAGAAGATATCCTATCCCTTAGGTATTAAGAGCAGATACTTGGTTCCACAAGTGTCTTTAGATACTTATTCACAATCAGCCACAGACGACAGTTTAATGAATCACGAAGATGGCATGCCAAGCCAAGAATTCTGATTTCTCATTTGCCATTGGAGAGGAGCTCAGCACATTCTTCAAGGTCAAGGATACAACTAAAGCCACCTATGCTTATGAGGGTTTGTTTCCTGGGATTATGCTTGGTACCAATATCGAATCAGACTCAGGGTCCAGTTAGGAACTGAGAAATCATACTAAATATGGCAACAGGAAGACTTTAGTATATTGAACTGAATGAAAAGGTATTAGAGAATGGGAAAATCAAAATGAACACCAAGGTGCAACAAAATTACACTCCTAAGGCTAATGGCATGAAAAGAGGGTTTAGGGCTTCCAGAATCTGGAAACTTAGAGAAAATCCCCTAGATAATTGAGACTCAGGCCTCGGAGAGAAGTGCCATGTGGCTACAGGTAATGCCAAAGGAGCTTAGAGATGGGCTTGGCAGGGATCAGCTCCAAATTGGCAAACAGCCGTTGCTTGGCCACTCTTGGTGCCTCAGGAGACCAGAGGTCAAACACCACAGAGTTGGGGTCCAGACTCTGGGAAGGGGCCGTCTCCCAGCAAGTCTAGCCTTTCTGCCTTCCAGTTTCAGCCTCACACCCTCTTGGTGGAACTTAGCAGGAGTCTATTCTGAAGAAATGAGAATTCTATTTTCCAGATTTCCAACCACATCATTATAAAGCACAGTATAGGTGGATTAATTAGAGGTGAGTGATATTCTTAAAATAAACTTAATGTAGCTTTATTAGAAAATGTTTGTTAGAAAAATTTTAATGTTCTGTAAACCTAGTTAAGAAAAATCTGTGTGTGTGTGTGTGTGTGTGTGTGTGTGTGTGTGTCTGTCTAGGTTTTCACCTCTCCCAATAACTAGGGCATAAGTATAAGTAGTTCAACCTATATTTATCTTAAATTACCTATATTCCTGTTTTTTTGAAAATTACTTTTATTAAGTGTAATATCCTATAATACAGCAAATAATTATATATGAAGATATCAAATCCCATATAAAAATAAGACAAACTATGAGGTAATGAGAACTTATTGAGAAATCCTATGACAGTTTTTTTTTTCTAGCACGATTTATCATCTATAATAAAACACTGTATTAGCACCAAATGTAACACACCATTAAATCTATAGTTGAAAGAATAAAAAGGAGAGCAATTTGAAATTCGTAACTTGTGTTTTTACTTTTAGAGGGTAGGACCATCAAGATATCCTGGTAATGGCAAAATCTTTTTGCATAAACAGTAGATCCAGTCTCCCTCTACAGGAAGTGAAAGGCAATAGCCTCTCCTTTGAGCCCAGTATTGTGTATCACCAATGTGTCTGGAATTAAGTAAAAGGTGGAAGGAGGGTCATTCTGGACCTGATTTGAGAAAGATGAATGGGAACAAAGAAGGAGGCAAAACTAGGCTTTGAGAACCTACTGAAAAGTGTGATAGGACTAATTCTGAGTTTCACTCAAGCTGTTGTGTTGATAGATAGTTGCATCCATTATTGCCAAGGAATCTTGACTAATTGGGAGAAATAGCCATTACAATTGTTTGGATGGAAAAGCAGGACATTTTGCAAATGATCCTTGATAGACTGAAAGATTTCTACTGGAAGATCTGGAAGCCAATCATATCTCTTTAAATTTACCCCCTCAAGAGAATTTTCTGAACGATAATCAAGTTCAAGACATCCTGAGATGACATAACAGAGAGAAGAAAACAATCTTCTCTGTAAGAGGAACAGAGCTTTAACATTTCAAATAGTTCTCTGAGGTTAAATAGCATAGTCTTAATCCAGGAGAAAGCAATCTTTCTAGAAAGAGCAATGGGGCCCAAACAGTGAGAGGGTGTCCTAAAACTCCAGATGGAAAAATAGGAAATGAGTTCCACTTTGATGTTGGTTATTTTTGGAAAGGTGGGAAAGTTGGAAGTTTAAAAAAAAAACAAATGAATAAACAGGGAAGCGAGGGTACTTCTCAGGTTTGCCCTAAATGCTGCCAAGGTGGGAAGGTTTTTGTAGACAAACAAAGGAGCCATTTGCACTTTTCTGCCCAGTCAGGATGGCTTGAGAAAGAGAGAAGGTAAAACCATGTTAAGAGCCAGAATCAGAGTCAGCTAGCAGCCATTGGTGTGATTTGGGGCTTGGCGACACCACACTTATTTGCATCCAGATTCCTCAGTGAGCACTTGCTTTATGAGCTCCCAGGCTGATCAGTACTCAACTGCCAAAATGTCACTTCCAACTACTGATTTGGAAGTCAATCTAATGAGTAACGTCTATGAAGGCCAAAAAAATAAAAATAAAAATCCAACACCCTGGCAACCTCCCTATGAATATTCATCCCGGTCCCCTCTAAAGCTGGCTGGGAACATTCTATAACCTCCCACGAGAAGGTCACGTGCACTGAAAGCCAACAGTGGACAAGATGCCAGCTCTGGATTCAAAGAGGAATGAGGCGAGACAGAAGACTGTGCAAGGAAGTAAGAGCTTAAAAAATAAAGGTAGCCCCAAGTTATGGAGGGAGCACAGTGGAAGACTGAGGTTGTGATGGGACGTGAGAAGGTAAGTCAGAAAATATTCTTGAAGATATGTGATCTGAAATATGAATAGGGGCTTGTCAGATCGACAAAGGAGGAGTAATAAAATTATTATTAAGAACCAAAATATGTGAGCGCTTACTCGATGCCAGGTACCTACTAAGTGGTTTGTGAACAATTGTACACTTACTACCTCGACATCAATGCAAGGTAGATATTATCATTATTATCCCCATTTTACGGATAAGGAAATGGAATTCAGGAGGTGAGTGGTGAGCAGAATACTCAAATGATTCCTGTGAAGAGCCAGATGATTGATATTTTTGGCTTGAGGGGTAATAGAGCCTCTGTGACAATTACTCAGTTCTACCGTATGTGAAAGCAGTTATGGAACAGTATGTAAATGAATGAGCGTGGCTGCACTCAATCAAAACTTTATTTACACAAACAAGCAGGGGACCAGCCTTGGTGGGCCTCCAAGTGGAGATGCTCTCCAGAAGATGTGGGTCTGGGACTCAGATGAGAGATGAAATGGACTTTGCAAGAGCTAATGAGGTCCTTAACTTGAGCCAAATTTCCCTGTTGGAGATGTTGGAGAGGAGATTTAACCACCAGTTGGATAGCCAGATTAGATGCCATAAATATTTCTGTGCATGATCCAAGGACTCAGTAGTGTGGAAGGTTAATGGATTTTATAATGATATATTATGATAATGATGATCCATGAGAAAGTGAACAATGAGTACTTCTTCAAAATAAAGCTACGTTGAAAGTGTCATAAGAATTCAGAGAGAGGGTAAAATCATAAGAAAATAAGATATGAGGCACTTTTCAGATTTTAAGTTATATAAGCATTTGTAAGTACATGCAAATGTTGGTGTATTACTATGCATATTAATAGTTTTAAGTACTTATTCATTGTCCCAGGTTTGGTTTGGTCCATGTAGAGAAAGAATGTCATTTGCTCCAATCTGAAACTGTGACCACTTTTAAAAAAAATTTATATTTTATTCTTTTTTTTTTACAGAGAGGAAGAGAGAGGGATAGAGAGTTAGAAACATCGATGAGAGAGAGACATCGATCAGCTGCCTCTTGCACGCCCCCTACTGGGGATGTGCCCGCAACCAAGGTCCATGCCCTTGACGGGAATCGAACCTGGGACCTTCCAGTCCGCAGACCGACACTCTATCTACTGAGCCAAACCGGTTTTGGCATGTGGCCACTTTAAGAGCAATAACCATTCAGAGTCCTGTTGCCACTGCTTGTTTCCAGAATTAGCCTTCATGTCTCCAGGCCTGGTTGACGAGAGTCCTAAAGGTAAATGAAAAGTAGATGGTCCATGCAGTCCTGGAGCTTTTAGCTTAGTAGAATCAGCCAGTTACTCATGTCATTGGGTATATATTCATAACGGTTATTTATATTGCAAAGGAAAAGTTCAGGATTTTATGTTAGCCTGTAAAGTGGGGGTTTCATCCATTAGGGAGCTGAGAAGGCTCCCATCCATCCAGGTAGCAGCGGCACCTCCAGTGGAGCCAGCCCAGTAAACACCTGTGCCTCAGATGGAATCTCTTCCTTGGAGGTCGCATCCTTCCCTTGCAGCTAATGATGCAGATCATGTATGGGGAGAGGCAGGCCCATTACCAAGGGCTCATCTGTAACCAAGTCCAATGCCAACTGCCTACCCTCCTCTGTGCTCACATTGGCAGGAATTTATAGCATCTTTGGGACAGGGACTATGTCAGCCCATATATTAGTATTTGGAAATAGGCAATATTTTCTGCTTTGCTCAGCTTGCGCTGACTAATGGGAACCTTAATAGCTTCCAATCATTTCCTCAAAGTGGAAACCTAGCAAAATTCATATTACATGAGTTGAATGTGGGAACTCTCCAGCTATTAAGGTTACTGGACTTTTTCATAATGATCCCTTCATTTTCCTCAGTGAGCTGCAGAAAATGAGGCCCATTTTAGGATAAATCTTATCTGGATGGCAATAACATTCTAAAATAAAAATTATAGAAAGGACATTTTTTTTCTCTGTACTGAAATTTTCTCTATGAATACATTTGGATTCCAGACACATGCACAATAAAGCAAAAGAGGTAGTTTTCCTCAAAGTACTTTCCTTATGTTCACTATTCTCCCATGTTATGAGCTAAGTTGTGTTCCTTGGAAATTCACATGTTGAAGTCCCAACCTCCAGTACCCACAGATGTGATTATATTTGAAGACAGGGTCGTTAAAGAGGTTACTGAGTTAAAAGTGAAGTCGTTAGAGTAGGCTTTTATCCAGTATGACTGGTTGCCCTTATAAAAAGAGGAAATTTGAGCACGATCAGCTACGGAAGAAAGACTGTGTGAAGATACAGAAAAAAGCCATCTACAAGCCTTGAGGGAGAAAGAGAGACAGAGAGATGCCTGCGAAGAAACCAACACTGATGATGTTTTGACCTCCGAATTCTAGCCTCCAGAACTGCAAGGAAAGGGATTTCTGTTGTCACCCAGTCTGTGGGCCTTTCCTGTGACAGCTCTCGCAAATTAATACATTCCATAAGAAACAAACAACTGAAGACTAACCCAAATTACACGGGTGATGAATGTAGGAGCTCGCTTTGACTAGTTGGCAATGTTGCGAGTATGTCCCTGATGCATTTCCTGGGAGCAAACACCCTCTCCGCGTCCAGTGGACCCCAACATTTCTCAGGACATGACTGCTTTTGCTTGGCTGTAGCGTGTGGTGTGCTGTGTGGGAGTTGGATTTGTCGATCCTTCCATTTACTCTGGACGTAATCTGGAAAAGGACATTTGCCACATTGATATTTATGCCTGATGTCATTAGAGACGTCAGCCTCAAGGATGGAGTTTCAGGAAAGACACATGTTGACACAAAACAAAACTCATGCTTTTCAGATACAAGAACCACTTGCATAAGAATGAACAGAACTTCTCTGAGGAGAATCCATAGGTAATGCCGGTTTAATATATATCTCTAACGTCCATGCTATTTCTTCAGCATTTTTCTGAGGGCCATGGCTGTATCCAGAATGGTGTGGGGGGGGAGTCTGGGTTCCCCAAGCATTTTCCTCAGGCTCCCCTAAGGAAAATTACAACTTATTACACTAAGTTGTAATAAGCATGTAAAATGTCCGATGGGTACTAGGTTATCATGTGACCACTTTGTGAGGTTCATAAATGTCTAATCACTATGCTGTACACCTGAAATTAATATAATATTACCCGTATTTTTCTGGCATATAAGACGACTGGGTATATAAGACGACCCCCAACTTTTCTAGTTAAAATATAGAGTTTGGGATATAGTCGCCCTATAAGACTACTCCTTTTCCAATGCACACCAAATAAAAATTAAAAAACATCAGATTTGATTTCAATATGGTAATTTTAATTCAAATGCTTATGACATGCAGGTACTTAGCAGGAAAACTGTCACTTATAAACATAAGGCTGTTTGTCATCAAACATGTAAACATAAGACACCCGGCGTATAAGATGACCCCTGACTTTTGAGAAGATTTTCCTGGGTTAAAAAGTCGTCTTATATGCGGGAAAATACATACTTCTCTTGGGGGTGAAATTCCTCTCTAAAATGAAGCACCACACTGTGAGAGTTGAATGAATTATAGTGGCCACACAGGTCAGGTCTCACCCCCAAGAGAAGTACCATAACCCTGACAGCACAATTTTACCCTTTGTGGTGTGAGGATGCTAGGAAGTAGAGGGGGAAGGTTTCTTTGAATCACCTCCCTCGAGGCAGCCTTTGAGAACGGCTGCTGCTCCACCTATAATGGCTCCAGAAGAGGGTGATCCTGGGGTCTAGGGGGACCCATGGACAAGAATGTGCTTAGTTTTCATTGCTGGGTTGTCACTCCCTGAAAATGGAGAGCACTGCTCATCACATGTCAGGCATCCTTTGGATGACACCACTGTCTTCCCATGCAGGTCAGGGGTGAGGGAGGTGCTCCCACAGTCTGGCCTGCCATTGCTTAAAAGTGTTAAGTTTGAGCTGAAACTGGTGTGGCTCAGTGGATAGAGCGTCGGCCTGCGGACTGAAAGGTCCCAGGTTCGATTCTGGTCAAGGGCATGTACCTTGGTTGCGGACACATCCCCAGTCGGGGTTGTGCAGGAGGCAGCTGATAGATGTTTCTAACTCTCTATCTCTCTCTCTTCCTCTCTGTAAAAAATCAATAAAATATATATTTTTTAAAAAGTGTTAAATTTGAGGTTAAAACCTGTGCATCCAACATGTCAAGCTTCTAATTTCTATTTCTATAAAAGAATTAACCAAGAACCTTTCCTTTTGAGTCTGCAAAGAAAGTCTGGCTTTGTTTCATACTGAGATTTAAAAACAACAACACACTCCTCGTCTTTTCTCCCTTATTGGCAAACTCTCCAGTTCGATTTATTACCGTGTTTATTTGAGGCGATCAAGTGCTGATCTTCGGGGCATGCAGAAGATGAGGGTTGTCTGTGGTCCAGGAGCCCTTGGCTTTCTCTGAGTCTCACCAATATGTGTGAGCAGGCTGGCTTCCTGGGCGCGTAACCAGTGCACAGGGCTGCACATTCAGAAAGGAGCCCCCACTCTTGGGGTTTACTGCTTTGCAATGACTGTCATGACATGCTTCATTGTATATTTGACTCTGTATTTTGTATGTGAAATGATGGAATCATGGAGCATGCTCTGGGGGCTAGCGGCCTTGTTCACATACTGTGCTCTCTGCCTCTCCTGTTTTGCTTCTCAGCCTACTCCCCTGCCCCTCAGCAGGGACTGCTGACCCCCACTGTCCCCAGCAGGGGCCTGGACACAGGCACGGGTCTGCCCTTGGGCTGAAAATGTCCCCATGTTCAAGGATGTGTAACATTAAGCAGCAGATTGAAAAGCCACCACAACAGGCTGAGAAAAAGACTGTGGGAGAAAAGAGGAACCTTTTCTTCACTTTTTGAACAAGGGACCCCACATTTTGACTTTGCACAGGGCCCCGGAAATTACATAGTTGGTCCTGACCCAAGGCCCTTCTACCCATCAATCAATAATTTATCTGTGACCCTTGATATTGGCAGCCAACTAAAGCCTGCTGGTCGGTTCCTTCTACCTGCCCTGCCCCTGTTCAGCCAAAGACCACCTGCTTTGCGCTACAGTCTGACTGGGTACAGGATCACAGTCAACTGTTGCTGCCTCTGTGAAATTTGTAATGGATGTGAGAAGACGAGACACCAATTTATGTCTAGGAATTTGAGAAAAATCGGATAAGGACGTTTTAATTAATGGAATGGGGAAAAATGACACGTCTGAGAATAAAAGCAGCTTATGTGAAACCAGGCTCACCTAAGGGATAATAGACACTGGGCCGCTTCCTGTATCTAATTATCGGTGTCGTAACCTGAAAAAAATTAGAACAGAGATAAGACTGTATTATAGGGATTAAGGAAGATAAAATGCTTCCCTGCATATGAAACTGTCATGTAATTCTTGACATCCCACAAGAATCCTATATAATAAAGAGCTAATATGCTAATTAGACCAGATGGCAGAGTGACCTTCCTGAATGATCTTTCGTAACAACCAGTGAGCAGCCTTGCTGGCCGCGAGGCCTCTAGTAACAAAATAAAAATAAGTATGTGTGATGTAAGAATAATCTATTCAGTAGAGGAAGGCAGAGGAAGCCTTGCCATTTAGGGAGATACTAGCCAGAGAGTCACTGTTTTCTCTCTCTCGGTTGGTGTCAACTATTTCCCACATTTCCCTCCATTAAAGCCATTTCCTCAAAATTTCCAAATCATAGAGCAACTGGGACAAGCTCTGAGCATCCCTACATGAGCATCTAGTGTAGGTGCGCTTCCTACACTCTCTGAATCTGCGGGCAGATGCAGGCATCTGCCTCTATCAAGCAGTCATGAGGCTCAGTTATGGGACATGTATGTTGCAGATACTGATCCAGGAGACTGGAGAGTTAGGAGAAACAGCCAAGTGCTGTAGATCCCTCTATCCAAGTTCTAGAGCAGTGGTTCTCAACCTTCCTAATGCCGCGACCCTTTAATACAGCTCCTCATGTGGTGGTGACCCCAACCATAAAATTATTGCTACTTCATAACTGTAATTTTGCTACTATTATGAATCATAATGTAAGTATCTGTTTTCCGATGGTCTTAGGCGACCCCTGTGAAAGGGTCGTTCGACCCCCCAAAGCGGTCGCGACCACATGTTGAGAATCACTGTTCTAGAGAGTGAAATGATGCTTACTGGAGTGGGTCCCTCTAGTGGGCAGGTTCTTCTATCCAGTGCGTTCATATCCTTCAGTGATAATGATGGTCAATCCAAGCAGTTGTCCTTTATGTGAAAGTCATGGATCATAATTAATAAGTCTAACACATATTTCTGATCTCCAACTGGGCTCACTCGGAGGGTATACTAGAGAACATGCAGGATAATTCCCTCCACCATGGAGGGAACAAGATTCACACTGATGAAATAGTTACAATTATAAATTAAATTACTACTCAGAGGACTACTGCATTGTGAGGGTATAAAACAGAAACTATTAACCTTGTCTGGAAGGTTGGGATGAGTGCTCCTGGGGGCTGCCCCGTTGGCCAGGATATGGGGGAGACAATGATTGGGGAAGGGACAGAAAAGTGGGTCAGGTTGAAGTTGCCGTCATGGCCAGACCGTGTGTGCAGCCAATGTGTGAGGCATAAAGCAGGTGCAGGGGTGTGCTTGAAGCAGAAAGGAGAAGGCAGAGTGTGGTGTGAGATGCGCCTGGAGAGACGGGCAGTGGCTGACTTACTCAGCATCCTGGAAATCACGTCAGCTTTCCTTTAGGAGCCATGGGAAACCATCGCAGTGTTCATTTTTTGCTGGGGAACTAGAGAAAAGTTTAAACTCTTTTGTTTTAATATGGACCTGGACAGGATGAATATGGAATTCCTTTGAGACATCATGTGTGGATGCCAATGGGGCCCCTGGTTAAGGGAGTCCATAGCTCAGAGGGACACATGTGGGTCACTCTCATACAGCTGGCAGGTGAGGAGGCCACAGGTGATGAGTTCCCTCAGGGAGAGTGCAAAGCGTGAGAAAAGAATGAGACATAGGCCTGACCATCACCAGCATTTAATGATGAAGATGAATCTAAAACAGAATCTGATTAAGATGAGAGAGAGAGAGAGAGAGAGAGAGAGAGAGAGAGAGAGAGAGAGAGAGAAGGAAAAAAGGAAAGAAAAAAAGAAAGAAAGAAAGGGAAAAGCTAATAAAATGTGGATCATGAAAACCAAGGGACAGAAAGTCCTAAGAAATAGAATTGATGCCGAGACCGGTTTGGCTCAGTGGATAGAGTGTCGGCCTGCGGACTGAAAGGTCCCAGGTTTGATTCCGGTCGGGGGCATGTACCTTGCTTGTGGGCACATCTCCAGTGTGGGACGTGCAGGAGGTGGCTGATCGATGTCTCTCTCTCATCGATGTTTCTGACTTTCTATCCCTCTCCTTCCTCTCTGTAAAAAATCAATAAAATATATTAAAAAAAATGGAATTGAGCCTAGTGGGATATTCCTTGATCTGTAAAATTTCTAGTAGAGATGACCAAAATATAGCCCTTGGTTTAGTGACACGGAGATCACAAATGACTTTAGTGAGAGAGTTAGGGTGGTCAGAGGAGTGATAGGTGAAGAGGGTAAAAACTCTTTTGAAAAGGGTGGCCGTGAGAGATGAGGTGAGAGAGGGGGGCAGCTGGATGAATTTCCCACGACAACAGCCTCCTTGCTTCTGACTCTGAGATTCTAGGTTTTTATCTCCAAATTCCCCGCTTCCCAAAACACATGAGGTTAGGCCTCAGGTGGATACGGAGACATCTGGGCGTTCAGCTCAGAGCATTATTTCAGGTTCTTAGATGCCAGTGAAATCCCTTATCAACAATTCATCTCATGAAATCAGCACCCCGCTCCCCCCCTCCCCCACCGCATCCTCATGTGCCACCGTCAGGCTGCTGTTGGCAAAGATTCAAAGATGGAGAGATGACATTCCACAACCCACAGAGGGCTTTATTTTGATAAACAAACCTACAGCTCTGGGAAATATATTAACAGAAACAAGCGATGTTTCTGTTAATATAGCTGCATTCAAGCATTGAGAATAGTTCTTTTTTTCCTAATAGCCCGTTTCATTAACTAAAGTTGTTTAATTCTTAGCGTGAACTCCCTGATTCTGACACATTAGGATGAACAGTCTGTAAAAAATATACGCTTATTTATGATTTCTCCAAACCCTTTCCCCCTAGGGCTTCTGTTGTTTGTATTGAGTGAGCTTTATGTTGGTGGAAGGGTGTAGTCACCTCACTTTCTGGGAGCACTAATTTAGCATCTAATGAATGAAATGCATAGGTTGCTGAGAAGACCAGCAGCTGATGTGGTGTGTGTGTGTGTGTGTGTGTGTGTGTGTGCGAGCGCGCACGCGCACAAGTTCTCTTATCAGGCTGAGAAAAACTCATAACGTGTCCTGGATAAGGAGACTAACGTGGGAAGTTTTCAAGGGAAAATACTGATGCATGTTGACTACGCTAAAGGACACTATTATGGTCATGGAGTTAAATAAGTGATTATAAATGGGTTAGCACTCTATTTTTTCAGTTATTGCACAATTATGAGGCCCTATGCTGTGTTACAGTTTTTGCAAGCTTATCTTGTTTAATCACTGTAATAACCCTGTGAGGTGGACAGATTGCTTAACTTCCTTGAATTTTAGTTTATATGCCTGCAATCTATAATAATGAAATCGTAATATGCTAATTAGATCAGTTGTCCTTCCGGACATCCTTCCTTCCGGTCAAAGCTGCCAGTGGGCAGGGGTCCTGGCAAGGTGACAGAGACCCCTGGACATGGTGGTGGCTGGTGGGAACCAGGGCCAAAGCCCTTGGATGCATTTTGTGCATCAGGCCTCTAGTATGGAAATAATGACGATGGCTAAGTTAATAACACCAGGTTTAAAGAGAGAGAAATAAGTTTGGAAACTTGGTCCAGACATCTACTTCCAGTTAAGACAGTGACCAGACATATTTGCTCTCTGACCTGAAATGAGCAAAAATACCAGACAATGTAGGGGAAATAACGGTTTCAACAATAGTTTTCTAGAGACCATGGGGTGACGGAGCATCTCCATTTAAAAAGATGTATCAGTTGGGAAAGGACTACTTTTTAATAAAGAAAGCTGAAACAACTGGCTATCCATATGCACAAAGAACATTCCCTTCCTTTCACCATCCAGAAAAGTTAGCTGAAAATTGTTCAGAAATGTAAAGTTTTAAACTGTGAAACATCCTGAAAAAAAAAAAAAACCACAGGAGAAAAGATTACCTTGGAATAGTAAAAGATCTTTTTAGGTACAGCACCAAGCACAATATCCATGAACACATCTGCAATATTGTACTTCATAAAAACTGAAAAATAATTTTGCTTTTAAAAGATACTATTGAGAGAATGAAAAGACCAATAGTAGTTTGCAGGTTTTTTTTTTAGAGATTTGTATGATCAAAGTACAGTATATATGCTTTTTAAAAAAATATTTTATTGATTTTTTACAGAGAGGAAGGGAGAGGGATAGAGATTTAGAAACATCATTGAGAGAGAAACATGAGAGAGAAACATCAATCAGCTGCTTCCTGCATGCCCCCTACTGGGGATGTGCCTGCAACCAAGGTACATGCCCTTGACTGGAATCGAACCCGGGACCCTTCAATCCACTGAGCCAAACCGGTTTTGGCAGTATGTATGCTTTTTTGTCTGGCTTCTTTCACTCATTACAATTGTTTTGAGATGTGTTGATGTTGTTGCTTGTATTAATAGTGAAGCCATCTTTATTACTAAGTAGTATTCCATCATACAGATATGCCACAGATTGTTTATACATAATCTATTGATGGACATTTAAATTGTTACCTGGTTTTGGCTATTACAAACAAAACTGCTATAAACTTTCTTCTATGAATCTGTATGTGTGTATGTGTGTGTGTGTGTGTGTGCT
>JAAGEH010000038.1:11587143-11777758 GCA_011751065.1 Lasiurus cinereus
TATATATGTTTTCTTTGTTCTTAAGAATATACTTGGAAATGCAATGGCTGGATCATATGGTAGGGGTGTGCTTAAATTTTTAAAAAAAATATTTTATTGATTTTTTTACAGAGAGGAAGGAAGAGGGATAGAAAGTCAGAAACATTGATGAGAGAGAGACATCCATCAGCCGCCTCCTGCATGCCCTCCAAGAGAGATGTGCCCACAACCAAGTACATGCCCCTGATCGGAATCGAGCCTGGGACCCTTCAGTCCGCAGGCCGACGCTCTATCCACTGAGCCAAACCGGTTTAGGCAGGGGTGTGCTTAATTTTATGAGAAACAGCCAAACTGTGTGCCATAGCAGTTATACCATTTCTCATTCCCCACAGCATGTGTGAGCATTCCAGTTCCTGCACATCCTCACCAAGGATTGCCATGATTAGACTCTAATTTTAGCAGTTCCAATAAATGTGTAGGGATCGCTCCTTGAGTAATGATGATGATCATCTTTATATATACTTATTTGTCATCAATATATCTTCTTTGAAGAAGTGGTTTATTGAATTATTTGGCCCAATTTTGATTTGGATTGTTTGTTTTCTTAGTATTGAGTTTTGATCATCCTTTTCCTGTTCTGGATACAAGTTCTTTTTAAAAAAAATATATTTTATTGATATCCCACAGAGAGGAAGGGAGAGGAATAGAAACATTGTTGAGAGAGAAACATCGATCAGCTGCCTCCTGCACGCCCCCTCCTGGGGATGTGCCCACAACCAAGTTACATGCCCTTGACCGGAATCGAACCTGGGACCCTTCAGTCCACAGGCCAGGGCTCTATCCACTGAGCCACACTGGTTTCGGCTGGATTCAAGTTCTTTATTGGATGTTTGCTTTGCAAATATTTTCTCCAAGTCTACTTAACATGGCACATCCCTTTCCTTTCCTCATTATCTTTTCAGGCTCCGCTCTCTCTGCCTGTAACACCAAGCTCCCAACGTTTTATCTGTCAAACGGCTAATCTATACTGAAGTTTCCCTGGGTGCCGGGGCCGGGTTTTCTGTCCAGGTTTTCTGTTTGGAGTAGGATGCTCTCGCATAGCTACAGAGGTCATGCAGCTGGTTAGTGGTATAATTGGGATCCAGACCTTGAAAAGCTGGTGCAGAAACCCAGGCTTTTTAGCAACCCAGTCTGCTGACCACTCGCTGACCCATCTAATCATATTTAGTTTGCACCTGACAGGAGAGTTCAATTTCAAAAACACAAGCCTTCGTTCTCAACTGCAGGCACTCTGAGTATTGGGGCAGAGGAAGTGCTTGCTTCCCGCGCAAAGCTTCAGGGCCCGGCATAAAACAAGACACCCCATAGGGTTTTTTATTATTAATATGAATGTGAATAAATATTTGGGAAGTTAGAGCAAATGGAAACCCAACTAGCCAGTCCTATAGCAAAAGAGAAGCCAGTACTGATGATAATTTCTGTTCCTAAGCCCTAGACCGTTATCTGCCTCTCTAATGGATTATGTGTGAAATTGGAGAGGTTTTAAGGGGAAGCCACAAACCCAGATCTTGAAACAACCATGAGAGGTCCTTAATGCATGCTCTATACAGCGGTACCTTGAGATACGAGTGCCCTAACATACGAGATTTTTGAGATACGAGCTGTCGAGTGAGCGATTTTTGCTTTGAAATACGAGCAGCATGTGAGATAGGAGTCATCGCTCGGATCGGCCGGCTGCACACGACCCACCCGTTTACCGCGACTCGAGCATCTCATAGTTTCCCACGCCTCAAGGTTACGGAACGAATTAAACTCGTATCTCGAGGTACCACTGTATTTTCACACGCGAGACAGCAAACCACAGAACACTGGACCAAAGTGGTCAAACGTGCGTTCTCTGATGGGCAGCTCCTCTGAGATTGAGGTCACGTGCGGATGGTTTCAGACCTTACCCCGGGGAAATAAGTCCCTGGTTGTTACACAATTTTAGGCATCTGATTGCACCTCAGGTTCTCCCAGCCTTTAATGGGGGAGGGGGTCCGGTCTCATTGGCCCACGGCCATGCTCTATTGTGCATGTCATTCCCTGCGCAGGTGATGCCAGGGATTTTGCACCTTTTGAAAGCGAACGCGGCAGCCATGTACTGGCTGTCAGGGTGCAATTAGAGGCGAAACAAATCTCACCACCGGGATGACAGGCAGCCTGTGCCACTGCGGTGCAGATGGCCCCGAGAGAAGGGAATCTTCTAGGCTCTGACAGGGCGATCATTGCCCTCTGTCAGGTTATAGGTCCTCCCCCCGCCCCCACTAAACCATTTCTCACACTGCATGCAGATTTGCTCTAGAATATCACTTAGGAAAATATTAACCATTTAGGAACGTTCATACTAAAATCAGCTAGAGGGACTATTTCAGCAAATGAGATGCCATATCCACATAGCCTTTCCATCCAGAGCAGTGGTTCTCAACCTGTGGGTCGCGACCCTTTTGGGGGTTGAACGACCCTTTCACAGGGGTCGCCTAAGACTATTGGAAAACATCTATTTCCCATGGTCTTAGGAACCAATAGACTGCTCCTCGGTGTAGCAAAGTGTAGCAATGTAGTTTACTGTTATATAAAGACTGTTCCATGCTACACCACAATTCAAGACACAATTTCATTTATTTGTAATTAGAAATAAATATTTCACAATATATAATTACACATTGTTTTTGTGATTAATCACTATGCTTTAATTATGTTCAATTTGTAACTATGAAAATACATCCCGCATATCAGGTATTTACATTACAGTTCATAACAGTAGCAAAATTACAGTGATGAAGTAGCAACGGAAATCATTTTATGGTTGGGGGTCACCACCACATGAGGAGCTGTCTTAAAGGGTCGCGGCCTTAGGAAGGTTGAGAACCGCTGATCCAGAGCCATGTGTATGGTTGCTCCAGGCTCAGTCAGGGGAGGACATTGGGGACACCAATGGGATTCGATTAGGAAGCCAGAGAGCATCCAGGATTTGGGAGCCAGAGAGACAGCAGCAGCATTGGAAGTGGTTTACGAGGGCACTGTGACTTTTCCCTCAGAGAACTTTCCTCTCCTCAATTTTAACTTCTACTTTATGTCTTTTTAACACGTAAGTAACAAACCCTCAGTTTGCAGAGACGTTAGCATTTTCTCCAGGGTCACTGGTAAGGCAAAAATGTATTTTTGATGCAATGATGATGATATGACAACTGACATTTAACGAGTGCTCATCATGCATCAGGTACTGTCCTTGACTTAATTCTCATAGTTAGACATTTGGGATAAATACTATCGTTATTCCTATTTTACAGATGTGAAAACTGAGGCATGGGTTAACTAAGTTAAAGGTAACACAGCTAGTAAGAGATATAATGATGTTGATTGACCACTGCATTTTATTTACCACTTCCCATTTATCGCTAACAATTACTGAGTATGTGCCCTTGGGTCTCATAGAAGTACTTTTTTTTTCATTTGACTTTCAAACACAAAAAGAATAGATATCATTTTAAACATAACACAACTGAAGTTTATAGAAATTAAACAAGTTGCCCACAGTCACTCTGTTCACATTAATTTAATTTTCAACCTAGTAATGAAATGTAAATCTCTTGGTTATTTCTCTGGATGTCAAATTTTTCTTGTCACCAATGACACAGAGTTTCCAAATTATCTTAGCATACACCATGCCTTGTGCTGATAGAAGGATTTGTTGGGGGCTGGTACAGAGTTTTCTAGTTTATAGGATTAGATAGACATGGATTTGGCATAAAAGAGAAATGTCTCTATCTTGGTTGATCTTCACAAGGAAAAAAATTCTCCTGTCCTGAATCTAATTGCATAGAATTGACATGCGAAGTGCAAATTTTTATGTGTTTCATCTTCAAGTTGTTCTTCAAGAGTTTATATCCTTGTTCCAATAGGAAGATAAAAATAAATTGTGGTGCTAGATTGCTTATGTTAATGCCTTATCTTGATGGTTGTAGAATTGGAAAGTTTTCTTCCAGCAGAGATGTCTATTGGAAAGAGTTGGTTGTAATTTTCAAGTGTATTTATAGTAATGATAATGTGCCTGGCTCTTGTTCTTTAGTACCTCATGTAAGTATTTTAATTACCCTCACTGTACTCAGGACATGGATATTGCATCCATTTTATTAAGGCACAGAAAACGAGAAGCAATCATGAGATCATATGGTCAGTAATGCAACTGCCACAGGTCACATAGCAGGTAAAGGACAGAACCATTGACCCCAGAGGCACAGCTTCCTGAACTGAGCAATTACAATATTAAAATTATAATTACATGGGAGGGGTGACTCAAAAGACATGTAGAAATGGAAGCAGTGGGTGGAAGATTGGGGGGTTCCTAGTTGTCATATGAAGATGTGATCAAATAAAAACAAGGAGTGTGTGTGTGTGTGTGTGTGTGTGTGTGTGTGAAGACAGGAGAGAGAGAGAGAGAGAGAGAGAGAGAAAGAGAGAGAGAGAGAGAGAGTGAGAGAGAGAGAGAGAGAGAGAGAGAGAGAGAGAGAGAGAGAGAGAGGATTCTCTGGCTTAAAAAGATAAATCCTTGGGGAAAACATGAACCATGGCAAAGAATAGCTCTAAAGGTAGAAAATGTTATTTGTCATATAAAAGCCCACGGGACTGAAATGAAAATATTGTTTGCCATAATAGAAAAGCATGTGAAGCTCAATTCCATCACTTCCCATCTATTGACCCGAATTGGACACGTTGTCTCAAATAATGGCCTAGTGTCACTGTGAGTTGTTCATGAGAAAATGTAGATTCGACCCTTAGATACCTTTGATAAATCTCTTTCAATGTTCTGTGAAATAAGGATAAACAAACACAAAACAACAACAAGAAGTCAGGAGAGTAGAGTAGTGATTATCAAATATTTAAATGCACATCAAATGCACAATGAGATTCCAATTCATACCCACTGGGATGGTAATTATGATAATAACAGCAACAATAATAATGATAATCAGAAAATAACATGTTGGCAGAGATGCAAAGAAATTGGAACCCTCATCCATTGCTGGTGGGAATGTAAAATGGTTCAGTTGTCCAAAATAGTTCCTCAAAACATTTAACCTAGAATTACCACATGACCCAGAAATTCCACTCCTACGTATGTGTCCAAATAATTGAAAACAAGTACCGAAACAAATACATGCACTTGTATTTAGAAATACAAGTGTAATTAGAAATACATTTGTCAAGTATTATTTATACAGTATCCGCTTATGGAAACTAGCTGGGAATCTGCTTTCTCTCTTTTCATCTCTCTTTCGTTTCTAGCAGCAATATTCTCAATAGATAAAAGGTAGATCCCTCAGAACACCTTCCCAACAAATGAATAGATAGACACATTGTGGTATATATTAGTATAGCATACTATTCACCCATAAAAAGAAATAAAGTACTTATACATGTTACGGCATAGTCTAAAAACATTATGATAAATGCAAGAGGCCAGCCACTATTGTATGATTCCATTTATGTGCGATTTCCAGAGGAGGTAAATCCACAGAGACAAAAAGTAGGTGGGTGGTGGCCAGAAGCTGGGGGAATGGAGACTGGCTTCTTAATGGGCAGGGGTTTTTCTTTTATTATTATTTTAAAAAATATTTTTATTGATTTCAGAGAGAAAGGAGAGGGAATGAAAGATAGAAATACCAATAACGAGAGAGAATCATTAATCAGCTATGTCCTGCATACCCCACACCAGGGTTGGAGCCCACAACCCAGGTCCTGTGCCCTGATCAGGAAACAAACCGTGACCTCTAACCACTGAGCCATGCCAGCCGGGCTATGGAGGCTATGGTTTTCTTTTAGAGTGATGAAAATGAAAATGTTTTGGAACTTGGTTTAGGTGGTGCTTGCACAGTATGGTAAATATCCCAGTGACACTGATTTATACACGATCAAGTGGTTATTTCATGTTATATGAATTTCTTTTCAATGCCGATCTGAGACTTGAGGCTTTTAGAAGGCAAACAAAACAAACTTAAAAAACGAGTGGATATGGGAACTGGCTGGGAAGCTGTCGAATGAGTTCAGGCATGACATTAGAGTGACTTGGACTCGTTTGGAGATGGGGAGAAGCAAATCATCAGTGACAAACTGAAGGTAGGATTGATGTCGGAGGAAAAGGAACAGACACCAGCAGACACAAACTTGGATTTGGTTCAAGGCCAACTTCATGCTGCAAAGGGATATTAATGAGAATTCAGCAGGATCAGACCTTCCCCCAAATTCATTATCTGACCCCTTTAGAAATGGACTTGCGGATTCATAAAACTGACGCTGGTTAGGGCCATTTATTCCTTTCCAATAAACCTTGAAGCTTTCATTTGATCCCGTAAAATTCTTAATACCATCTTTTTATCTCTCTCTTTAAAAAGCCATTTTTTACATTATAATTATCTACTTGACAAATGTATTTCTAATTACACAATTATTTTATTATACAGAATCCGCTTATAAAAGCCTCAAGTCTAAGATCTGCCTGGGAAATACATTATTTTATTTAATATATAATGTAATTTCCTCTCAAATAATTACTTAAGGGTTGGAGGAAAAAATGAGTTGGGTTGAAACGCCCGAGTGTATAATTTAGAACTGATATGCCCAAGAGAAATCGGGTAGAATTAGGAAACGAGGTAGGATTGATTAGGGATCCTGACTGGGTCCTTGTTTGCTGTGAAGTGTGAATGTGCATTTACATGTGTGCACATGTTTCCATGTTTGGGAGTGTGCATCTGTGTGTGCATGAGTGTATGTGTGCCCAATGCAGTAAGAGAAAGTGTCTTTGCCAGGAAGTTGCCTTGTTTTGTGTCTAAGTGGTGAGAAGTTAAAAATAAGTGTTTGCCAGTTGTCACAAATATCATCTCTACTCCAGCCCCGAAATATTCCTCTCCATGTCTTTCTAATAGTGGCCATACTCCCTAGATGTTAAAGGGAAATGTGGAGCGGTGAGATAGGATACTTTGATCAGCTATTAAAAACTCAGTGAGAGAGTAATGATCAGATCTATTATATTCTCCAACAGTGTAGAATAAATTATAGGGGCAGTAGGAATTTTAATGGAAAGTATGTTGAAACCATAAACTGGGGGGCCGAAGGCACTTCTGGGAACTTTGATGGATAAATGGAGTCTGACAGGTGGGGGAATGAAATCAGGGGTTAGTGTTTCTAATTTGACAGCTTTGCGGAGGTTGTTATCAACCTGAATGAGTTTTGCTCTAGAGCAGTGGTTCTCAACCTTTCTAATGCCGCGACCCTTTAATACAGTTCCTCATGTTGTGGTGACCCCCAACCATAAAATTATTTTGGCAACTGTTATTACATAACAGTAATTTTGCAACTGTTATGAATCGTATCTGTGTTTTCCAATGGTCTTAGGCGACCCCTGTGAAAGTGTTGTTCGACCCCCAAAGGGGTCTTGACCCTCAGGTTGAGAACCGCTGCTCTAGAGTTTAGGACAGTTTTACTCAAGGATTATCTTGGGTCCCTAAACTGACCAGAAGTTGGTTGGTCTCTGGTTCAGAAATATGACCAAACTCTGAACTATTTTTCCTTAACAACTCTTAAGTCCTGGTGATTGCTTTGGGGGACAGTAGAGTGTTCAGTAGAAACAGCACTATTACCCTCAGACGACTCAGGTTATACTAGAGGGTCCGGGAGTGGACTCATTGCTCTGAACTATTTACATTTATAATCCATTTATCTCCTAAGTTTACTGCCTTTCTCTTTTCATCTCTCTGTCGTTTCTTTGTTTCTCTCTCCCCCTTCCTCTCTCCCTGTCTCGGCTACTTTGCATGATAATATAAACACACCAAAATCTCATCTATTTTTCTCTTGCCTTTCTTCTACCAATTTTCTCAGACTCAATGTTACTATTTTCTGTGGGATCTCCAGTGTGTGTGTGTGTGTGTGTGTGTGTGTGTGTGTGTGTGTGTGTAGAACACTGAGGGAAGGGGACACACAGAGAGAGCAAGTAATTTCCACTCCTGTGTGCAAGAAACCAAGTTCCAAATTTCCAGGAGAAGGGAGGAGGGAACCCACTCTTTGTACAAACTGGACAATCTTGACCTCCCTAAGGGAGAGGGCTGTGTCATTATTTAGTGGGTTATTGAATCTCTTGCTACTTTTTCAGTGGAGGAGAAATCCATGTCAGCATGAAATAGGCAGAGAGGGTTGTGATGGAGTATCAAGGGACCAAGTTATAGTGCTGGTTCTTGCACTAACTCTATGTGTGGCTTCGGGTGAGCTGTTTGATCACTGGATCTTACTGAACTCATCCATCAAAGGAGCAGTTAAATGTAGGTGATCCATTCATCATTTAAATGAATATAAACACAGATAGTGGTAACCCGGGGTGGGGATGGGATAACCAGAAGGTTAACACAGGGCAGTTTTCGTGGTTCTAAAATATTTTGTTTTATGATCTGTGTGCTGGTTACAGGGGTTGTTCAATTATATTTTCCTAGAGGCCTGGTGCATGAAATTCGTGCATGGGGCGGGGGCCTTCAGCCCAGCATGCACCCTCTCCAATCTGGAGCCCCTCAAGAGATGTCCAACTTTCTGTTTAGGTGGGATGGGGCCTAAATGGGCAGTTGGACATCCCTCTCACAATCCAGGACTGCTGGCTCCCAACTGCTCACCTGCCTGCCTCCCTGATTGCCCCTAACTGCTTCTGCCTGGCAGCCTGATCACCCCTAACCCATTCCTTCCTAGCCTGTTTGATGCCTAACTGCTCCCCTGCCAGTCTGCTTGCCCCAACTGTCCTCCCGTGCAGTCCTGGTCACTCCTAACTGCCCTCCCCTGCAGGCCTGGTCCCCTCAATGCTCTCCCCTGCAGGCCTGGGTCCCCTCCAACTGCCCTTCCCTGCAGGCCTGGTCACCCCCAACTTCCCTCCTCTGCTGGCCTCTTCACTCCTAACTGTCCTCCTCTGCAGGCTTGATCGCTGCCAATTGCTGGCCAGATCCCTTCCAACTGCCCTCTCCTGCTGGCCTGATCACCCACAACTGCTCTCCCTTGCAGGACTGGTCCCTCCCAACTGCCCTCCCCTGCTTTTGTGGTGGCCATCTTATGTCCACATGGGGGCAGGATCTTTGACCACATGGGGGCAGCCATCTTGTGTGTTGGAGTGAAGATCAATCTGCATATTACTCTTTATTAGATAAATAGAGGCCTGGTGCATGGGTGGGTGCCCGCTGGTTTGCCCTGAAGGGTGTCCCAGATCAGGGTGGGGGTTAACCTTGGGGTATGGGGCGGCTTGGTCAAGAGCCCTGTGGTGGTTTGCAGGCCAGCCATACCCCTGAGTGATCTAACCAGAGGCCTTGGTATCTGGGGTTTATTTATCTTCTACAATTGAAACTTTGTAGCCTGGAGCAGAGGCAAGCCCCCTGCTCACTCTGTTGTGGCAGCAATTTCTGTTGGAATTTATTTATCTTCTATAATTGAAACTTTGTAGCTTGGAGTGGGTGGCCAGGGTGTGTGGAAAGCTTGGCTTCCTCCATCTCCAGGGAAACCCAAGCCTCCCTCCTGCTCTCTCCATGGCTGCAGCCATCTTAGTTGGGGTAATTTGCATACTCACTCCTGATTGGCTTGTGGGTATGGCTTGTGGGCATGGTTTGTGGGTATAATGGAGTGATGATTAATTTGGAAACTACTCTTTTATTAGATAGAATCAGTGCTCTCTTCTGTATGTATTTTATTCTTCCAGAAAACTTTACAATAAATACATTATTGTTTAGAAAATATTATTATTTAGAAAATAGACCAAGAATAAGCATATAAAAAAACACACACAACACAAAAAGGACTTAAAACCTTCTAAGATAGCTCATCTCATTTGAGGTATTGCAGCTTTCCAAGGAGATCGGAGGTGAGCAATCTTGGGGAAAGGAAGTACCAATAGTCACAGCAACAATTTAGGATGCTCTACTCTGGGCAGCGTCTCCATCAAGAAATGATCCTCTCTCACAGATTTCTGTTGAATGTGGCCTGGCTGCTGTGCAGTCTGCTTTATTTTAATAAACTGCTGTCTGCTTTATTTTAGTAAACTGCATTCGGAAGCATCACAGTAGTTAATCAATTTTAGGAAGGAGACGGTAGATTGAATCCAGTGTTGAAACTCAGCAGCGATGTTGCCCTGGGATGCTGTGATCCCACGCCACAATGTAACAGCTTATTAATATAATCATAACACGGGGCAACCAGGAACTTATGAATAGGATTGCAATCAGTTCTGCCAACACACAGCACATGTAGATAAATGCATCTTTTTCTTTGCCATTGAAGACAACTTGTAATTACTGTGGGAATCCGTGTTCAAAATAATGGGCTTTAGCACTTGAGAGCTGAAGGAAAAAACTCAGGTCTCAAGCACCAATCAATCACTGTGGTCGTGGTCATGACACCGTGGTGGAGGAGGGGGGTCCATGTATACCCTGATGTTTCCAGACCATCTGCCTGTGCCGCAATGCCAAATTATTGGAGATAGCTCCTGCACTACCGCATTCCATTTTCCTTCATGCTCCCATTTTTTTTTTTTTTTGTTTTGCAGGTGAAAGCATGGATCTGACATAAAGTGGCTTGCCATTCCTGGTCACTGTTGCTAGTTACTAGTTGCCATCCTGGTCAATTGTTGTTACTAGTTCTCCTGGTCACCCAAGTCAGAGAATAAAGACTGTTGCCCCTGCCAATACAGGATGAAGAGTCACTCTCGGTGGAGTGCAGAATTTCTTAGTCATGAGACCCCTCATTTAGAGATACTTCACGTCCACTCATTTTCAAGGTGGGAGATAGCTCTTCTTTCTCAGGTATCAGTGCCATCTGTGCTGCAAACATAAGGAAGAGCAGTAAGTGAGCATGAAGTTCGCTGAGCTCAGAACAGACAGCAACAGCCCCCTGGGATGCACAGTCTAGGCAACAGGAGGCCACAGTCTGTTCTTATTACTATTTTGAGTGTAGAAGAAAGGAAGATCTGAGCTTGCTCTTCCCTAGGCCTGGACCTCGGGTCCCCACATGAGCTTGGAGTCATCATGTTCTCAGTGTCATGAGAAGCAGGTGCTGTGTTTTTTCCTTGGCCTCCGGTAGGTCTGAGCTCTGGAGATTTAGAAAAACCCACCCAGTCATGCCTGCTCCCTGCAGATAGACTCAGATTCTTCCTCCTGTGAGGACCTCCTGGGGCCTGCATGTCTGCCTTGTTCTACTGGCACAGTTTCCCTCCTGGGTATCTGACGGTCTGTCTGGTTCTGAGAACACGCCATTCTACCCAGCGGGCAGTAAACCCGCGGCTGTGGCCCCAGTTTGCCTGGAAAGCTCTGCATGGATGGGGCGAGGCTTGTTTTTAAGCATGCTGATTCCCAGGCTTTGGGTCCTCCTGCCTAAATCAGGGTTAGCCTGTGTCTTCCTCGGGTTTGTCTTGTTTCTCTAGAGACAGATCCTTTCCTGTCTCCTACTTTTGGCTTCTGTTTTGCCACAGACACTTGTATTTTCTCCCAGCGACCATCTGGCTCAGTGGTTCTCAACCTTTCTAATGCCGAGACCCTTTAATACAGTTCCTCATGTTGTGGTGACCCCCAACCATAAAGTTATTTCTGTTGCTACTTCATAACTGTAATTTTGCAACTGTTATGAAGGGTATCTGTGTTTTCCAATGGTCTTAGGCGACCCCTGTGAAAGTGTTGTTTGACCCCCCCAAAGGGGTCGCGACCCACAGGTTGAGAACCGCTGATCTGGCTCCTTCAACTCTATGTCTTCTCACACTCCTGTCACACAGACTATCCTAAAGCAGTACTCCACCTGGAAGCCTGAGGGATTTTCGTTGATTAGGGGCATATTCCCTGACATACGTACTAGTGCGTCCAAGATTATGCTGTCCCTGGAGGATCCGGACCCTGGTACTTGTAATATTCTCAAGCGTAGGTTTTGTCCATGTGCATCGCAGAGTTGGATGTTTCCTCTCTCCTGAAAAAGCGGGGACGACATTCTGTGTGATCTGTGGCAAGATTAATGTCAGAGGCAGCAACGAGATGGGAAATATCTAGGGCATCTATCAACTCATGTGCATATAATCATAGCAGTCTATGCTCTTTAAGATTTCTCCATCTCCATGAATGAGTACCTGTAGGCAGACACCTTTACTAGTAAGAGTGCAAATCCACCGGGATTTCCCATTGCTTGTCTGGGTGGATGAATGGGACTCTCTGTTCACGGAGCATCTGTATGTCCTTGAGGTGCTCCACATGTGTTTCTCCATCGGAGATGAGAGTATTGAGGGACCTTAAAGGAGAAGTTGAATGGAAGCTTTGGGAGGAATGGGGGCCAGATATATTCAGTCCTTAGAATATAGACCAAGACAGCAGGCTCTCATCAGACTATTTAGCTGTTGTTCCTGACAAGCCCTGATGACTCTAGAATTTGACAAGTGGTGATGGACAGGCCAAGAGCACCTTCGGAAAGGTATAAAATATGAGTTCTAATAACTTGGGTTATGGTAGATGCCACTCTATAACCCAAACCAAATGCTGATGGTACTTTCTTTGCTTTTGCCTTGAAGAAAGACAAAAAGAATAGAAAATATAGAATAGGAAATATGGCCTGGAGAAAAATGTTACTTTTATTTTAAAATAATGTTTGTTACTAACATATAATCATTTAGGTAATAGATCCTGAGTGTATAACATTTGCAGAAATGAAAGCATTCAAATAAAAATAAAAACCATCAAGATAATGACAGAGAGAAAATACATTCTCTTGTAAATCTTTCTAGTTCTTTACATATGCATTTATAAAAATAGATAATTACATGTAATGACATACAATAATATATGTTTTCTAGCTAGTTGACTGATTTTTTAAATGAAAAAGAAGTTTGTTTTTGTTTAATAATTTAATGTAGACTTCTTCACGATACGATATATTGGGCACTTTCTCCTGTACTGTACCTGTTCGTATGAATAATTTTAATAGTTGCATAAAAGCTCATGGTAAGAATATATCATTATTTACATAATCAGTTTATCAACACTCAGGCTATTTGCTTAAAAATGTAAATAATGTTTCAGTGCCTATATTAAAAGAATAAACTTTGAGTGTATCTATGACAATGTCCTCAGATTCTGATAAGAGGGATTACTAGGTCAAGTTATATATTTATTTTTAAGAAAATTTACACATAACAAATTGCTTTTAAGAAAGATTATACCCATTTACACTCCATCTTACTATAATATCATTAGAAAAAATATCAAAACCAACTATTTTGATAGTAAAATAGGTAAATTTTAATCTTTAAATATATACATATTAGATTATTTATGAGCTTGGCATTTGTTCACTTGTGATTTGTGTGTATATATCTTTTGAACATATCTTGAATATATATGTTATAGTGTTCAATTTGTCTTATTTATTAGTATGAATTATTTATGTTTTTGAGGCTAATATAACAATTTTCTTTATTACACCTCTCTAATTACATTTCCAGTGTATTGTTTTTCTACTCTTATTAAATAGGATGTGTTTTACTCAAATAATTATTTGAGCAGTACAAAGAGAGAAAGAGAACTATTTTTTTTTAAATAATGTATTTTCAGCATAAAAACTCAACATCCACATACTGACATAAAATATAGTTTCACAAAATGGATTTCCACAGAGTAGCACATTTGGCATTTGATTTTTTTTTCTCTTTGCCATGTTTCTGGACAAGAAGCACACCTAATTCACAGCCTATGTTCTCACCCAACATTTAAAGAGACTGATGTTCTTGCATGCAAACAATAAATCTATAGGAAACTGCCCATAAAGTCTCTTTCAAGATGCTTAGTGGTATAGACTTTGGTGGAAAGAGAAAATTCCAGCCATATTGTTTCAAAATTCTCTGATAAATCAGCAGTTGAGGTTTGATTGATGGGCATTTCCCACATCATTGATGCCCAACGTCCCTGCAGTTTACTTCTGAAAACTCTAATACATTTTCCTAGAGGAAATAAATAAAGTGCCTTTTCAGGTTCTAAGATCTTTTTGCTTCCTGTGTCTAATGCAGAAAGCAGGCAGGTTGGAAAACTACCCTCCTTGATCAGGATTAGCGACAAAACAACAACAAAAATAATAAATAACCTTACATTTAAAACAAACAATAACCTGTTTTGACTCTAAGCTCACTGTTGACTTTAAATGTCCTTGAAGTTCCTTTTCTGGTATCAGGTGACTTGATTTGACTTGGTTCTTGTTTATTCAAAATACATTGGTACCTACCATCAGTTGGAGGCAACCGTATGGGAGACAAGTAGAAATGTTTTGTTCTACTGCAAGCTTAAGATCAAATCCACTCTTGAATAAAATCTTCCCTCAACATCTTGCACTGGTATTTAAAATTATACAATCTCCGAAATATAGGGGACCTTTATGTCTTTAAATTAAGAGGTCCTATAAAAAAATCAAGACTAGATGTGTACTCTTGTCCATTCCAAGTGAATGCGAAATCTTCTTTTCCTCACGGGATTAGAAAACAATGCATTTGCCAGATCAGTGGCTACATATTATCTACCTAAAGATCATGTTAAGTTGCTTTAGCAAAGGAACTACATTTGACACGACAGCCACAATTGGGCTGCTACTGGGTTGAATTTGTATCTGCTCACTGTCATCCTTCAGGTTCCAGCTGATTTTTTCTAGTGAACAGACTGATACATGAAATAGGAATATAATAGGAACTACCCCCACTCTATCATGTTAGTCTGTAAACCAGGTACTAATCTCTGGCTCATCTTTCTAATAGGATAGTTTTTGATGCTTTCACGTGGTTTTCTCCACCACGTAGCTCTTAACACAGAGGTTAAAAAATTGGTGTGGCTGAAACCGGTTTGGCTCAGTGGACAGAGCGTCGGCCTGCGGACTGAAAGGTCCCAGGTTCAATTCCGGTCAAGGGCACGTATCTTGGTTGTGGGCACATCCCCAGTAGGGGGTGTGCAGGAGGTGGCTAATCGATGTCTCTCTCTCTCATCGATGTTTCTAACTCTCTTTCTCCTCCCTTCCTCTCTGTAAAAAATCAATAAAATATATTTAAAAAAGAAAGAAATTGGTGTGGGTGTTCTGCCAACTGGCAAGTTATATACATTCTAATGACAAATTCTGAGTCTAGGGAATTAACCCCGGTATATCCTTGGACAAAGTGATTCTCTGTGAGCTAAACCTGGGTCATAACTCCATTTACTAACTCACAACGTACTCGAGTTAGGTGAGGCATGGTGACACTGTGGTCACCAGATATTAATGTCAATTACGACCATGTAGCCAGTAATATTTTAAATGCTTAGATATTCACCTTTCACCAGTGTATGATGACCCAATTGTATGGCCACAGTTCTCTTTAGTGGAGAATTAAGAGAAGAATCACATATGCTTCCTGTCATACTACAGCTCCTTTCTTCTGGTAGCTAGGATTGTCTTTCAGTCAATTGGTTCTGGGTCTGGAAACTGCCTCATGTCTGGGAACTGGACAAGGGATTGTGACTTTTTTTTTGTGGGGCGGAAGGAGTTTCTCACAGCCTCCTCATTATTCATCCTTTGGATTTCTTTGGAGCATGTAGAACTACTTTGCCACTATAGATGCTGTTGTATATGAACCATCTACTAAATTCCCTGCAGGTCAAGCCCCCGTGGTTTCTATTTTTAGTTTGCTACTCAGCTCATTATAATTATTCCCACTTTGTTTTTATAGTTAAACACCATCATCTGACCTCCACTGTTTCAGGACCTAACATTTTTATCGATTATAGTGAAATCAATGACCATTAGCTCTGGCAGCCAGAGGACAGCTTCTCCTGACTTTAGCATTTCCCTATTTCCTCCTTCACAACTCTCAGCTTTTATTTAATATCACATCCAGGCTCACGGCCAAGTATGCATTGGAAAATTGCTGACAAAATATAGATAGGTTTATGCAGCGTTGGGATTGCCATTTAAATACAATGAAGGAAGGGGTTGACATTAATGGTGTTTGCAAATGAGTGAATTTAAGGAACGATGGACTCTAACTGGGTAAGAAGGACATATATCTTTTCAAGATCTTGATTTTAATCCTTTGAATATATACTCAAAATTTAGATTGCTGGATCATTTGGTAGTTTTATTTTTAAGTTATGAAGACTCTTAATAATGTTTTCCATAGTGGCTGCACCAATTTACATTCCTACCAACATTTATAGAGGTTCCCTTTTTTCCACATCCTTGCCAATTCTGGCTGTCTTGCATTTTTTTTTCATAGTAGTTCTCCTAACAGGTGTGAAGATATACCTATTGGCCATTTGTATGTCTCATGTTTATTACAACATTATTCAAGATAGCCAAGACATGGAAACCAGCTAAATGTCGATTGATGGACAAATGCATAAAGAAAATATGTTCTATGGAAAGGAGACTTGCCTTGGGGTGGTGAACACACAGTACAATATATATATATATATTTGATGTATTATAGAATTGTACACCTGAAACCTATGTAATTTCATTAACCAGTATCACCCCATTAAATTCAATAATAATTAAAAAAATAAAATGTTATACACACACACACACACACACACACATATATACATACAATAGAATAGGGAAAAAGTAATATAGTCAGAGGAGTGAAAGTCATGATGAAGTTGTGTAATCATTAAAGTGGAAGCTGTAGAGTAGGTGAGATAGAAAAGTAGGAGACGGTGGTCAAAGAATGGATTTAAGGAGGCCAAATTCCACTTCAGACCTGTCTAGTTAGGTCACCTTACACATTCTACATCTCAAACCTTTGCTATGTTTTCAAGATCCTATATAGCTCCTTTTTAGACACACGAATCAACCTGTGGATACTGTCACCTAACCTAATTTTAAACCAACCTGATAACCCTGCGGACTGCACAGACATGAATCACTAAATGGGCATTGTGGGGGATCCATAGGTAGTAACACATTTTCCCCCAGATTCCTTCCTTCCTGCTATTGCTTTTCTAGAATTCTGACCCTGCTTAGTTTCTGTATGGCTCATTATCTATGTAAGATCCTCATCCAGGATTCTTACTCCCATCAGATTAAAGGCTAAAGGAGCATTTGAGTATAAGTTTGACAGAGTCTGTCTAGAGGTGAAGAATGGAACAGAATCCATGCTTGTGAGCAAGCAGCATCAATGTCTTTTCTGATAGGCCTCTTCAAAATACTTACCTTTAGACCTTAGCACGGACCTCAAAATCACAATCTATAGGTCCAGAGCCCAGAGAATCTCTATTTTTTAAATTAATTAATTAAAATAAATGCTCAACATCTGGTAGTGTTCATCCTGAGCTGGGTCTGGACCAATGTTCTAGGGGATGTGTTATGTATGATTCTGTTTATGTCAAAGAAAACTACACCTTCACTGACATGTGTGTTCCCCTTTCAAGGTAGAGAGAGCTTTTATGCTTGAAGTTGGCTGTTCATCTTATGAGCACATTTCCAATCAGGTGCACGTGACTGGTTTTGGATAATGGAATGTGAACGGAGCTAAAGCTTTTAAGAAGCAGCCCTGCCCTTTCATCTGAGATGGACTAGATTCTAGGATGATAATGCAGTAAGATGGGGGGAATTTAGTATTCCTGGAAACGCATGAGAAAGGGTGGTCTATTACATAAGTAAATAAATTTTTAAAAGGTGAAGTCATAGAATTATGGGGCTATTATAGTAGCTAGTGTTACTCTAAATACTCTTCTACATGAATTCTCCTCTAAGGAAACAGTGTAGAAGCCATATGAAAAAAAATATCTTATTATCATTAATGTACTAGGCTAAGGATACAAAGAATAAAGAATACAAAGAATACAGCTGTCTATTATTTGGTCTAACATAAACCAATGTCTAAACAATGGCAACATTTCGGTTGCTATTTGTCTTTTATATTTTATGTTGATTGAGTATAGTTAGTAATTAGAAATCGTGCAACTGGAAGAAATTTCTTAAGATTCTTAAATATCTTTTGAATATAAATTACTGACAATCAGCTTTTGGATCAGTCTCACCCTTCTCTTTATTAGCTCAGACGCGGTTTAGTGGTTTTGTTTATCTTTAAATAGGAGATGGCTCTGAATTCTATATCTCCTCAGACAATCACCTAGTTTTATAAAATACAAGAATGCTGCTCTTAAACCATTAATTAAAGGCATAAATCTCTCACACATAAATGGTGTAAACATAAATATTCACAAATAACTCAGTTTAAAGCAAGCTGGCTAAATTTACATATAAATTACATTTGGAATTATGAAATATTGTTTTCTTTCATTCTGATGGCTTAACATCACTCATAGTCCCTGGGCAAAGTGCTCTGGTCTTTGAGAGCCTCAGTCCTGAGCAGAACTCCCAGGGTTAGTCAGTAAATTGCTTCCAAAAATCAGAGAAAGTATGTTGGAAAGAAACCGAGGTGTATAAATCAGAATGAGTTGGAATTGATTTATGTGTCTTGACAAACTCATGCTAACCCTGTGTCCTGTCTCCTCTAAAAGAAAAGAAAAATTATAGGTGGGGTGCAGGGGGGACAGTTAGTTATCAAGACCTTATATTTTGTACCAACTTTTTAAAAATATATATATTTTATTGATTTTTCACAGAGAGGAAAGGAGAGGGATAGAGAGCTAGAAACATCGATGAGTGAGAAACATCCACCAGCTGCCTCCTGCACACCTCCCACTGGGGACGTGCCTGCAACCAAGGTACACGCCCTTGACCGGAATTGAACCTGGGACCCTTCAGTCCACAGGCCAATGCTCTATCCACTGAGCCAAACTGGTTTCGGCTTGTACCAACTTTTGATAAGCATGATCTCATTTTGATCATTGCTTGGGCAAGATAATTTCCACTCCAGAGGTCTCTCTCTCTCCCTCTCTTTCTCTCTCTCTCTCTCTCTCTCTCTCTCTCTCTCTCTCTCTCTCACACACACACACACACACACACACACACACACACACACACACACACACACACACAGCCTGATTCTGTGTAGCTCTGAGGCAGTGTCCTCATATTCTTTCCTCGTCTCTTTAAAGCAGAGGTTTTTAAGGGCCATGTTTTTAAGGGCCATGGATCAGTAGCATTGGATTATCTGGGAACTTGCAGAAGTGTAAATTAAAAAACCTCAGGGGCTAGACTCAGCACTTTGTGTTTTATTCATTTAATGTGTAATTAATATATTTAATGTTTAACAGATTTAATTCCAATACATGTTCAAGTTCATGAGCTTGTACTTTGGCTTGTGGTATTTTTTTCATCTTACGACTGGTGTCAACACTGCATTTCTTTGCTCCTTTATTTTTTCCAGGCCATGCCTGGTCAAGCAGGTAAATGTGGGTATAGCAGTAGAGAATCCGCTGGTGAGTGGAGTAGGGAGAGAATAATTTTCTGCTTAGTGGTAAGATCATATAGAGAGGGGGTGGGGATGAGTGTGAGTTAATGCCAGCTGGTCCCCTGACAAAAGCAGATGCAGAGATGCAGCACAATGATTTATGCTCCTTGGCAGCAATGATAGGTTTTGCCCTGTTCTAGGATGAGGGTAGCCAATCAGAAATTGTTAGGTCAGGCAGTTTTTTTGGGGGGCTTATAGTGAACCGCACATTGTGGTGGGGGCTATAGGGAAAGGTAAAGGAAAGACTGGAATACATTTGACAATTTATTTTTGTGGGTTTTTTTTTTTGCCTATGTAGTGTTTGCATTATATAAATTAGTTACTCATTTAAAAATCAGCATTTCATTAGAAATGCAGATTACTATCATGTCTTGAAAACTGGAGATCTGGCACCATTGAGTTTGAATTCTTCTAATGGTCACCTAAAATAGAAAAGAGGGTGTGAACTCTTCAATTTTGTACAGTCCCCATTGATAATATTCTGCCTGCCTTATTCTTATTCATTTTTCTGTGAGGTTTCAGTATGTTAGCTTAGATGGTTGAGTCAGATTGCCTATAGGATGTTGGTGTTAAGAAGGAAGAAATAAAACTGATCTGCGGGTCTTTCAAATAAAAATGATGGCATTTAAATGAGATCGTATCACATATAGCCTTCTGAATCTTGGTTTCTTCATTTAACAGGAAGCAGTGACACCAGGTAATGCTCGTCCAATCTTTCTTTCTTCTCTGAAATGTACGTTGATATTTCTTTTACTGTGGTTTTCTGTATCTTTTTAAAAAAAAATTGTTATTGCGGGTACAGGATCCCATCTTCTCTAATCCTAAAATTTTCGCCTACCCTTCCTTACCACCCTTGTTCCTTTTTCTTCCTGCAGCGTTGGCTTTGAGAAAGCAGCGTGGATATGGATCCAACTGCCTGACTCAAGTCCCAGCACTGCCACTTAATAGTGGAATGACCTTGGGCAAATTATGTAGCTGGAGTTTCCTCATTAAAGGATGAAAATAACATTTTCCTACCACATCAGTCTGTGGTGGCGCTTCACTGAGTTATATAGTATAATATACAATATTAAAAATAACACTATTATATATATACACATGTAACACATTTAAACCATGCATAATATGTAATAGAACTTATTATTCAATTGCTCAAGGACTATTCAAGATCTATTAGAACACGACAGTTTAACTATTTCTATTATTTTATAAGGATAAAAGATCTTTGGAAAATGTAAGTATAAAAATATTCATAAAAAACTATTTCTCTTCCTATACAATGGCAGACATATTTCTTAGCTCATTTCATTTTATTCTCACAGTACTAAATCATCCCGTTATCTTTCAATATATTTATTGAGTACCTACTTTGTTGTGACAGATATCCCATAAGGCACTGGGAGTTCAGCAGTGAAGCCACCAGAAAGACAACTAATGGCCCTCTCACAAAGCTTACATTTCATTGGAGGAAAGTGGATAATTTTTATATTAATAAATAAATAAAATATATAGCAGAGTAGGGCAAAATGGTGAATGACAGGTGTGATTGCCTCCATTAATGTAGAGAAACTTGCACAGAGAGACAGGTTGTTAATTGTGTTCATGGTGTGTGTTTTTTAAAGGCATCTGCCCAGGTCCTAATGATCTCATTTTCTAGAATGTTCAAGAAAAAACAGAATAGCAGCTGTATTTGCATTCTCTGTGTCACACCTGGTCACTGTGGATTAGGATAGAAGAGGATATTTGTTCCCTGCTAGGCCAATTATATAGTTTCTCATAGGAATTTTGTCATTTGAGTCATAACATTCAGACCCTGCCTGTTGGTAATGGTTTGGACAGGTGCCTGTCTGAGTTGTCATAGTGAATGCAAATGATTGAGCTCATGTCCATTAGCTTAAGTGAAGAAGATACACTGTAAGAATATGCAAATGAGGCCTGGAAGATACTGACACAGGTACTGTAGCCTGAGTGTTCTGGCAGATCCTTGGCACTGGCAATGTCCAAGGGACGATGTTGTCCAGTTAGCATTTCGGGGTGTGTGAGCTGTGAGTGATAGGTAGAATCAGGTTCACCTCAATACAGCAACTCAATGAGACTGTGTTCAGGGAATTGAGCATGTGGGTATACCCTCCACATAAACTCCCCTGAGCCCACAAATAAAAACCGAGATACCTTGGTAAGGTACACCAACATGCATTCCTATTTGCTTACCGTGTTTACCATTACCTGAAAACAAAAGGACCTAATTAAAAATATAATATATGTATACCTACACATATACACATACATACATACATAGATAATACATAATACATAGACTTATATTCATACATGTGCAACTAATAAGTAGCTGTAGGGATTGAAAAACATATCTCTGCGTTCTCTAGAAATACTTACGTTGAGTAATGGCCATATAAACACTTGTTGTGAAAAATAAAACGCAGTTAATTTTTAGGAAATTTAATGAACTTTAATTGGTTAAATTAAATTTAATTAATCTCATTCATTTTTAGGAAATTTTAATTTTATTTTACTCCTTTTTTTGGAGCATTTCCCCCTTCTCTGCTCCCCAATGACTAGTGCCCATATTTCCCATTTCACAAGACTTTCTTGCCTCTCTCCGGATTCCATCCCTATTTCCCAGAGGATTTTTAGAAAGATCACGTTACCAGCAATAGGCCAAGAAGGGAATGAACTAGCTGGGGCCTGCCTGCCACCTCACACCTCACACAGAAGGAGTTGGATTTCTTAGATGTGCAGATTCCACAAGAGCACTGCTAATACTCAGCTTCTCTCATTCCCACAGATGAATTTTCTCTGCGAATTAAAGCCCAGGTCCCCAGCTCATCAGCAAACATCTGCCCTTCGGTAGCTCTGCCAGACACCTGTTTTGCTTGTTCACTCTGCTCTGCCATCCTCCCTGTGGTTATCTCCCTGAAGCTGTTTATTCTGAAAGTATATGCTGGAAGCGTACCCCAAATACTGGTGGGTGGCTTCTCAGCTTTAGGAGTGCTTCCTAGGAAAGTGATTGGTCTTAATGTATCCCTTCCTTTGCCCTGCTCCATTAGCCGCTTTATGAATGGTTGATCTGTGTTAATTTGCAGAGGTGTCATAAAGTCACAACGACCCCGGAGCAACCAAATCAGAGAATGGCAGGAAGTGAGCACTGACCGAGGCACTGACAGCTGGGTGAAGTTCGGTAAGTCACGGAGTCTAATATGTTTCATTGATAAATTACATACCCCTCCCCCCACCTCCCTCCAGGTGGCTGTGATTATTAAAGGAGATGATATGTGTGCAAACTTATTTAAGAGTAGGTAAATGACATGATATTTTGTTTGACTCTAATTATTTGTTATTTTTAAAAGTCACTGTAGAGCCTTGAATTCATTCCTTTGTGTGTGTGTGTGTTTTTTTTTTTAAAGTTATTTTTAGGATCAATTCCCAGGAAAATTATTTCTGTAACAAAGATTATGAACACTTAAGAAAAGTTGTAAAATTGATAAGTTCTCATTGTTCTCATGAGTTTAACACTCAATATGCCCTGAAGGTGAAAAACATACCTATTTATTGTTTTCCTCGGTTAGGAGATAGAAAGGCTGAGCCTACAACAATTCAATGGCTACTTGAGACTCTGTACGCAAGAATGCAAGAAGCAGCCAGCCTAGCGCTACCTGCTGGCGCCAGGTTTTGTCATTAATCCATGGAGTATAAGGAGATTATTACCTTTGTTTATTTTTTTCATTCTTCATTGCTGATTGATTATGTCTTATAGCAATTCACAATTTGCTTTTTCATATTAGAGGAAAGGGAACAAAGGAGGAATGATTTGCAAGGCCCTTTCAGTGGATTTAGATAGGCATCGTCACACCACAATGGGATGAAACCACGAAGTCCTAATACTAATGTTCATTTGTAAGAAGAAGGAGGAGAAAAAGGAGCGGCATGCCTCCACTCTTGTTCTTTTTCAAGACGGACCTAGCTGTTAGGGGTCTTTTTGGTTCCACGTGATTTTAGAAGTGTTTTTCTGTGTCTGTTTGGGGAGAAACAAACTTCTCAAATAAACATGAGACAGATTAACAAGAGAAAACAACCAAATTTAATACATACATCTGTACATGAGCATGGGAGCCCCCAAACGAATGAGAGGTCCAGAGATAGAAAGGGGGATAAAGTTATATAAGACATCCTGAGCTAGAGATGAGGTAATGCACCTTGGGGGGCATCAAGGGGTCATTGCAAGAGATGATAAGAAGAGCAGATGTTTAATAAATAAAAGTGTGCCCTGCCGTGGAGGTGGGTCAAAGGTTATTGCTAGTAATCTCTTATGGGCACAGCCTCTCATTCAAGTTATTCTAGGCAGTAAAATCTTTGGGAGGTGGGGGTGGAACCGGATATGGAGGGAGGGAGCAGAAGTTTCTCCTGAATCTGTGGCTAAAGTTGCCTTTAGTTCAAAACAATCTGAATCTCACAGAGGCACACACATCATGGGTGACTCATTTTGAACCCCTACATTGTGAAAAGTGCCATGGAAATTTTGGTAAGGGTGGCATTGAATCTCCATGGAGGACTTTATGGACATTTTGACAACATTAACTCTTTCCACCCATGAATACATACATCTGTGAGGGGGCTGGAGCTGAGAACCGGCTCCTTTTAAGTTCTTGGGACATCCGGCAAGTTCTTTGTGCCTACAGGACTGTTCATGGGCTGTGGTTGGGACAGGCGGGAGCCCAGTTCCAGGGCCCTGGCAGAATCTGTGTGCTGAGTTTGGTTTACCTGCAGGGGCTCCTGGACTAAGGCTGGGAAGGACTGGAACCCCTTCACTGGCCACTTCAGGGTCCACAGCTGGGACGGAGGGTTGTTGCCTATTACCCAACATACATAGAAGTGGCTTCTCTCTGGTCCCTTTACATGCGGTGTGGGTGATGGTCCCAAAGCCAAGTGGGTCTCTAGCTGGGACCACAGTTGGCAACTCAGCCCCCTGGGTGTGAGCCTGCCCTCTCTAAAAGGCTCTCCCTGGCTTTAGACCCCGCTGGGGTTTCACCATCTCTGACCTTGATCCCAAAGCCCCCCCCCCCCCAAGCCACTTTTGTCCATACATGGGTGTTAGATTATTGTTGCTCAGGGAGCATACACACAGGGGAGGTCTTTTTTGGCCATTTTGCTGACATTGTTCAAAACAACCATTGGTGTCTTTTTATAAATATTTTAAACTGAATTTATTGGGGTGACACTGGCTAATAAGATTATGTAGGTTTCAAGTGTACAATTCTATAATGCATCATCTGTCTATTTTACTGTGTGTTTACCACTCAAAGTCAGGCCTCCTTCCATCATATCATTTATCCCTCCTTTACCCTCAAGGTAAACTTTCAAGAGGTAGAATGATTCAGATCTTCGGATAGTCCACGTTTCCCTCTGTGTCTGCTTTTTTTCTTTTTTTTTTTTTTAACTTTTGCTTAATCCCTTCACTTATTTTATCCACCCTCCCCAAGCCTGCTTCTCTCTGACAATTGTCAGTCTGTTCTCTGTATTGATGAGTCTGTTTCTATTTTGTTTGTCAGTTTGTTTTGTTCATTAGATAGCATGTATAACTGAAATCATGTGGTATTTGTCTTTCTCTGACTGGCTTATTTCACTTAGCATAATACAGTGGTACCTCGAGATACGAGTTTAATTCGTTCCGTAACCTTGAGGCGTGGGAAACTATGAGACGCTCAAGTCTCGGTAAACTGGTGGGTCGTGTGTAGCCGGCCGATCCGCGCGATGACTCCTATCTCAAATGTTGTTCGTATTTCAAAGCAAAAGTCGCTCGCTTGATGGCTCGTATCTCAAACATCTCGTATGTTAGGGCACTCATATCTCGAGGTACCACTGTACATTGTGTCTTGATTAAAACAAAAGAGTGCAGGTAGTGAAAGATGGCCGTGGGATTAAAGAGGACAGGTTCTAGGTTGGGGATTTTACATTTTGCTTCATTTTCTTAATCTCAGGGAGGTGATGTGGTTCGGCTTTGGATCCGTGGTGTCTCTGGGTGGGTGAGACTGAGTTGAATTTGGTTGGTTAATCTTGAAGTCCTCCTTTTGCTATGTTCCTTCAATAATCTATAGCTTTGTGGTGTGAGTTGATGGTAAAAAAAAAAATCTCTATTTTTATTAATGGCTCCAGTGTATCAAGGGCATAAGGAGTTTCCCCAAAGTGTCCTAATGAGTCTCTGACTGGCTCTACTGAGTCCTTCCGGTAGAAGGACTTTGATGAATGAACTGAAAACCTTGGTTTGTTACTCAGGAAGCAATGGATATGATGCTCAGCCCGTTTTGGCAGTAGATTGGCATGTGACTCTATCATATTTGGTAATGAACAATCATGATTTTCCTTATGCAAATCTCTTTCCTCCCTCCCTTAATGATAATGGGCTCCTTAATATCTTTGTTCTTCTTGCATGCTATCTTTGACAATGCCAGATATTCAGAGTAGAATCTTTTAAAAATAAATCTTCCTCTCTGCTCTGTTCCAGATGGCTTCTGTAATTGGTTTATTAGCTTTGCAGATGTTACGGAGAAATTTAGGAAAAAAAAAAGCCAACAATGGATTGCAGCAGCTAGTGAAAGGGGCTCTTTCCTGTTGATTATTCTGTTTGGAAACAAATAGAATCTGTGCATCAGCTGAGGCATTGTGTTCCAGAAACTCAGCACTTGTGAGGTTTTCTGAATGGCAGATTTATCAATTGGTAGGGGAAGCTGGTTGCTTCCTGAAAGACTGGGTTCCTGCCAATTATCTTTCTCATTAAACTGACTTCTGGAAAAATTGTGTAATTATAACCCTTTATATTTTAAATCACTTTGTAAAGTTTTAAGAGTATTTCATTTTCATCATCTTGAAAAGAAAATCAAGCAGGCTTAATTATTACTATTGTTATTATTCCTGTGTCCCTGAGAGAGTATGAATTCTCAAGGTCATATAACTTTCAAGAGGTAGAATGATTCAGATTGCTTTGCTTCCCACTGTTATCATACACGTCTCTAGTATTCAGGAGCCCTGAGTTCTAAGAGATAAATATTCTACCGCCATATAGGAGACGGTTTTCACATTCCTAAACTTCAGGGAAGAAATCAGGAGACAACTCAACTTTTTACCAGAATAATCTCCATTCTTTGATATGATATGGCCTTAAATGTCATTCCATCCAAATGCCCATCCAGTGTAGACGTCTTTCCTGCAGCATTTCTGATTGATGCCATTCAGTCCCTAGCAAAATGTTTCTAGTGATACATTTACTTGGGGATAATTCTAAATTAGAATGAATTAAAATGAGTCTTTTACCACTTCAGATTATTATTAGGATAGCCATCTGCACTTTCATGGGGAAGTTAATGCTTGTAGATGTCAAAACATTTTTGGATAAGATGATTTAAAGTTACTCTAGCCTTAAAATTTCTAATTAAAAATATTTCTTATATGAGACATTGGTCATCTTATTTATGCTAAGTGTTTTTCCTTAATACACCTTGACCATCTTGTATAGTACTTTTTTATCTTCACACTCCATTATTTGAGATCCAGGAAACTTTTACACTATTTATGACTTTTCTCTTTTTCCCCTCACCTGAATAACTCTCAGACTTTTCTTATTTACCCTTCTTTCCTGGCTAGATTGGTTTTCTTGTCCCAGTGTTTATTACTCCCTGTATGTGATTAGCCACACATGGTAAGAAGGATTGGGAGACTCAGGGTGCTAATATGGAAAGACCTAGCTTGGCTTGGCAGCCAATAGCCCCAGGTTCTGCTCGCTCTCCTATCCTTTCCCTTCCTACCTATGCCACAATGCTGACAGCCTGCCATTTTACTGTGGGCTCCTTGCCATCGGCACATATGGGCCTACTCTGTTGGAGTAGGGAAAACATGTATGAAAATTAAATGTGGTCATTGAAATCACTGCTGAAATTGTTGCTAGAGGATGAATTAATCTACCTGTTAGGTTGAGTCTTTTAAGCAATGTGCTGCAACTTATACATTTTATGCTAGAATTTTCCAACCACTTAAAGGAATGGGCATAGGCTAAAATGCGACAAGACAAATCTATGTTTAACATTTGCTATGTGATACAAATCTATCTTTAACATTTGCTTCCTGATTTTTACAGGAAATATTTTTTTTACAGAAAGTAATTGCAGACAGTTCAAGTCTCTCTCAGTTTGCCAGTACTATTCTCAGTCATTAATTAATTATTTCATGTAATGTGTGTGGGTTGTTGATCATGTGTCAATCACTGTACTGGGTGCTGGGAATATAGATAAAATCATTAAAATAAGTCCCCTAAGCCTAACGAAGCTCCCACCATATTAAACATATAGCACTATAGAACTTTAGTGGTGTTCACCATTTTAGATCATTTTTGGCAATACCTTCTTCATAATAGGGAGAATAATATTTCCAGAAATATGCATGGAGGCAGAACATGGAGTTAAGAGATAAATTATGAAACAGCCTAAGTGCCCATCAGCAGATGAGTGGATTAAAAACTGGTACATTTACATAGGAATACTATACTGCTATGAAAAAGAAGGAACTTTTATTATTTGCAACAGCATGGATGCAACATGAGAGCATTATGCTAAGTGAAATAAGCCAGTCAGAAAAAGATAAATATCACATCATCTCACTCATTTGTGGGATATAATGATCAACATAATTTGATGACAAGAATAGATCCAGAGACAAATAGTAGAGGAGGGGAAGGGTTAGAGAGCAACAAAAGGACATGTATGCATGCATATTAGCGTAACCAATGGACACAGACACTGGGGCCATGGGGGCTTGCCTGGAGTGGGAATGGCTGGGGGAGGGGGTTAATTGGGGGAAAGTAGACATGTAAAATTTTAGATAATAAAATAAAAAATTAAAAAAATAAATTATGTGTATTTGGCCCAAACCGGTTTGGCTCAGTGGATAGAGTATCAGCCTGCAGACTGAAAGGTCCCAGGTTCCATTCTGGTCAAGGCATGTACCTTGGTTGCGGGCACATCCCCAGTAAGGGGTGTGCAAGAGGCAGCTGATCGATGTTTCTAACTTTCTATCCCTCTCCCTTCCTCTCTGTAAAAAATCAATAAAAAATATATTTGAAAAAAAATTATGTGTATTTGTTGACTAATGAAATATGAATACTGTAATACTAAAGGGATGACCCGGAGGAAATGAGCCCAAGGCTTTCATGCATAGGTGGCATGGTGATTAAGATTTTAAATTTAGAGAACCTTGTTGATCCCTGGCATTTCAGAACAAAAAGAGAAAATAATTTTATATATTAATGCACACATACAGGGTTGAAAGGATTAGAATCAACTGCACTAGATACTTGTTTGTTTGTTTTAGATTCAAACAATGCACAGGTACTCAGAGATGATTTTACTGTACTTCAAATTAGAGCAAACTGCTGTCTTCTTTTGAGCAAACTAAGTGTCTCTCTGGGATGCAAATAATGTTGCCCAGATGGGATCCAGAATTTTTCATTTGGCTGAGAACTCTCCACCCTTCCTTGATGGTAAAATTACAACCAACCAGCCCAGCCAGTTTCCCAGTTTATCCAGGAAATTCCCAGGTTATGCCTCTTTGCCCTGACATCTTGTCCAGCTGGCATTCCCTGTGTCCAGCAGAGGACTTTCAGTGTGGATAAATTGTAGAACCAATCAACAGATCTATTTTCCAAAATTCCCCAACAGTTCCAAAATTCCCCACGCAATCATGGTGCTCCGCACATTCTAGGAGGAGAGCTGGAGTCATAACAAAAGGTATCCCTATTCCAGGTTGCAAAGTCAGATTCTCCTGCCAACAAAGACATTTTCATATACCCAGAAGCCCACTAAATGTGATATTTGCCTTATTGCTTTACAAAGCAGGGTGTACTGATGGAGCAGGCCGAAATAAGATTAAAATAAACCTCAATTGCATATTTATATGGATTCCCACTTCTGGCACAAGAAGATTTGAACAGATCACGGTGGCTAAACATTATGCAGCTATAACGAGGAAAGTGGCTGAAAACAGCACGCTGGACCAGTCATGCTTTCTAGGTTGCTGAGCGTGGCAGCCTCTTCCTGGAGTGAGAGCTCTCATTTCTCCCCAGGAGAGCTGGGAGGTCTTGGGCAACAGTTTCAACAAAAAGCAAGGTCTGCAAAGGCCGTTTTTTAAAAGAACAGCGCAGTGTTGAAGACCAGGGCTTTAAAGTGATGCAGATCTGGATTTGAATCCTGCAATTAGAAATAACTTCTTGGTAATAGCTTGCACCTCACGTTCCTAATCTCTCTAAAGTGAGGAATTGCTCTTTTTTAGAAGTACTAGAGGTCCGGTGCACGAAATTTGTGCAAGAGTAGGCCTTCCTTCCTTGGCTGCTGGCACCGTCTTCGGGCTTCCTTCGCAGAAGGAGGCCCTGCCCACCCATCACAACTTGGTGGTCATTGGTCTAGGCCTCCCCTCATGGCACGATCGTGGGGCAATGGCCAGGCCCCGACCAATCGCATTGTACCCACCTTGGCTGGCCTGGCACCAGTGGGTGTCATAGCGTGGTCCCAGATGGTTGTCTGGATGATTGTTCTATTATTCGGCCGTTTGGTCAATTTGTATATTATGCTTTTATTATATAGGATTTTAAGATAATGAACCCAGGATGTCAAATGTTTTTGACACCTGAATATTTAGAGCCATTTTTCCATTTGGGACTGCAGTTCTCTGCCAACGCTATCCTCCCTCTTTGCTTTTCCCTTTTCTTTTTGGTGTCAGCCATGCCTGGGCTAGCCATAGAATTCCTTTGCTGTGTGTAGCTTCAAGGAACACATGGAGCTCTGAGAAAGAGTCTGTGTTTACATGGTATATTACGCAGCCTCTCTGCTTTCTTCTTTGACTCCTCAGCAGAATTTATTGGCTATTTTCAGTTTTCTTGACTTATGTGTGTATATGTATTTTCCACCCAGCATTCATTATCCAAACAGTTGTCATGCAGATCAGCAGCCTCAGACACCTGCAGCGCTGTTTGGTTTGTGTGTTCTTTGAGGCTCATGGAAAAATGCCTCAGGCCCTCTCCTTTTCCCTCTTTGTTTGAAATTCAAGCCATCATGCATCTGTGATCATCATTATAACTACCACACTGCGTTTTAGAATATTTTGTTCCTGTTTTGAATTTGGAAATCAATAGTGACTCTCTTTGGGTAGGAATGCAAGCTCCGCAGCCTCTCTTTGAAACATGGCTTGGTCTCAGAGCACCCCTATCCTTGGAAATTGCCCACAAATAGAGTGAGAAGAGTCTGAGGAATGAGGAAATGATGAACCAGAATGTCCCAAGTACAATGCCCATGCTTTATATACATTAGTTCTTTTAATTCCCATAACCCCCTCCACTTGATAGAAAGGAAAATAGAAGGCTTGAAGTTCAGTGATTTGTTCAAGATCAGATGCCCAGTCAGCAGCAGAGATAAAACTACATCTTTGATCTGCATGCCTCCAACTCCTGTTTTCCCTCCACCCATGTGTATCATATTATATTCAATACAATATAAGTAATTTATACTAAATATAATTGATTATATTATAAAGTATAATAACTGGTAACTGAAATTGTGCCTGTTTTCTAAATAGAATGCATCATCAATATGTGTGGGGAATTTAAATAATGCAAGAAAACAATACAGCAATATAAGGGCTTGATATACTAGTTAAGTGGAACAATGTCTAATGTCCTCTCTCTATATAACTATACTAACACAGAGATACACTCTTGAAAAGGTATGATCAATGCGGTACCAATATCTATTTCTTTTCCAATTGCCCTTCCTCTTAAGACCAAAGAACAATAAAAAGATCCTCAAAAAAATCTCTGGTTGTTCTATATATTTTCCTGTAGAGCAAGCATGTCAAACTTGGGCTGTGCGTTTGACATGCTTGCTACAGAGAGGGGCTCATCTACCCAGCTCAGAATAGCCAGGTTTTTATCCAGATAACGAGGGCTAGAGACATAGTACATAAGAGCAATATATATCGTGTTAGATAAAACCCAATGGGATCTGTGAGGTGTCACATTTAAAATGGTTGTTTAGGAAATGGCACGTTGAGATGTGACATTTGTTGAGACCTGAGGAAGGTGAAGAAGTGAGCCATCGGGATGTCTGTGGAGGAACATTCCAGACAGAAGGAAGAGGTTGGGGCTGAATGAGCAGAGGGCAGATTAGTAAGAGTTGTAGCCAGAGACATAACAGAGGGACAGATAGTATAGGGCATTGTTGCCCATTTTAAGGACTTGCAGGCAGTTTTACTCTGAGAGCAGCGGGGAGCCCATTGGAGGTTTGGGAGTGCAGAATGACATGATTTGAAGTATCCTTCATGGGATTAACTGGGCAACTGTGCTCAGAATGGAGCTTCTACTCATTCCATTCTTTTCTCCACCTTGTTTCCATATTAACTGAACTGTCTAGAATCAGGCAGTTCTTCTGAACCTTAAAAGGACTCAAAGTCTAGAATGAAAGATTTTGAGAGGAGGAATTGTCCTTTCTTTTTCCCCTTTACTTTTCAGTGTCTAGCACAGTGCCTACCACATAGAAGATATTACATATTTGTTTAATGGGAGCTGAAGGACTAACAGGGTTTTCTGCTCTCTCAAGAGTCTTGATGCTTAAGAAGATGGATTACTTTTGTTTTTCTCAATAATTTTCAAGATGCCCCTCAAACACTGGGTGATATTAAAACTTTCACACTCTTTTCTCTAATGCTTGCTAATTAATGCAGGGAATTTATTACAAATCTCCAATCTGACATTTCCAACATTTATTTACCTATTTTATCTTGGAGATCTTATCTCTTGCTTATCTATCCTTTCTTCTTGACCTCTCTCTTATTTTCATTCAAGTATACTTTATTTTAAATTAATGTATGTTTTTCTGTAAATATAATTTATTATAAAACTTTTACTCATCTATTTTACTGACTTCTTAAGACAAGAGACTCATTGAGTTCTTTTTCTTCCTCCCTCCTTCTCTCTTTCCTGCTCTCCCTCCCTTCCTCCCTTCCTTCTTTTGAGTAAATTTAAATGGCATTGGAGTCACTTTTATGAGATAAGACAATCCAAGCTAAGAAAATTCAACAGAAATGTGAGCTCTCTCTTTCAACAATGATGTCTTCTCTTGCTCCCCATCCTGGAGAATTCTGTTCTAACAATATTAGAAAAAAATCAGAGTTAATGTTATTTTGCAACCTTTCTTTCTCTTTTGGTGCCAGATAAATTTTCTATAATCTTATATTAAAATGCAGTTTTCAACATTATCTATCCTCCCGTCGTCATTCTATCCCCATCTGCTCACAGGTCTCTAACTACATTTATTTTCTAAACATTTGCTGACTCTGCCCTTCAAAACACATTTGGGTTGGGTACAAATGAGAAGATTACATGCATTGGGAAATGGCTTTGAGAAGATGTTTTGGAACTTGGGTTTTTTAAATGTTTCATCTCAAGTAAACAGGTTTACTAAAGGTCTTTAGAGATTCTGTTTTGGTTTCTATCATTATGACAATCAAAATAGAATAAGCTGAATACAGTGATACATTACATAATGACTTAAAAGGCCATGAAGATGAATAGCTTTTAAAGAAAAGAACAAAGTTGTTTAAAATTACTATTAAGATTTGGGATCGGGGTTAGAGTATTAATGCTCTCTACATATAAATATAATTTTTAATTGTATTTGAGTAGCATGTACAAAATTAAGGTCACAATTATAATGGATACTCACTGTGAAGAAAAGATTAGAGATAATTGGTTACATTCTTGTATCAACTGTGCTATTGAACATCTGTCTGTTTTAGAGGCCAATCCAATAAGTTTCTTACTTGACATTATTTCTGTGTGTGTCCTTGGCATATGCTTTAGGTGAACTGAACCCTCATTATTGCAGCCACCTCTCAAGGGGACTGATATATCCTGGCTTTTGTAACACACTATCTGACGATCCTTTTTCTTTGTCCCTCTGGAGACAGATAAACCATTTCTAGTGTGAAATGCCTGGATTGGCAGGCACTGAGATAATGGTAATATCTGATTTTCCTATCACCTCTCTAACACCTACTCTGCTTTGCTAAGTCTCCAATTATGTGACTCTATTCAATATTGTCATCGGGGATTTCAACTGACACAGTGTTAGTGATCTTACCCACTTTCAAGAAGAGGGTCTAATTTTTTAATAAAAGGGAAGAAATCTTTCGATAGCACCAACCTCAAAGCCTCAGAGAAGATAAGGGACTATTAGAAAATGGATATCCCCAAATCTTAATTTCATGTGTTGAATCTTTAAAAATTATTGTGTTTCTCTATGTGAATATATGTGCATTAATCGTTTAGCCTTCAGTGAAAGTGAACCCATGAAATTGCCTCTGAGCTATCAAATGGTGATTTGAAAACCCTCTCAGTAAAAAGTGATAAAACACAATAATGGAAAAACTTAATGGCTTGAGGTTTTTCCTTCCCTTTGCTTTAAACTAGCTAGTTTACTCCTCCATTAGCATGGATTACACACTTAAAAAATAAGGAGTTTAAGGTTGCAGACCCTCGTGCCAGGGGACCTATCCTTTGGTTGTTCTATGACATTGAACAATCCATTTATTTCTGTGTGCTATTGTTTATTTAGATGTAAAAATGGATAATGGCATTGTTTTTCTCATAATATTCTTTCAAAGGTTAAATGAGTTAATATGTAGAAAGTATTTAGAATATTGCCTGGCACAGTACAGTGTGAGTAGTCTACAAGTGTTAGGTTTTCTTACAAAGAACGTTAGCTATTATTATTATAACTAGAGTCCCACTGCAGGAAGATTTCTGCAAGAATAGGGCTTCCTGCAGCTGGAGTGAAGCTCTTCTCACTGCCTCGATCCTGCCCTTCTCTGCTGCCTCACCCCCTTTTCCGTCCCTTCACTTCCTTCTGCAGCTCTTGGCTTCCTTCTATGCTGTCTTCAGTCTTCACTCTGTGCCTGCGTGTGCACATGAACCTCCATCTTTGTTGGGTTAATTTACATACTCACTCCTGATTGGCTGGTGGGCATAGCGGAGAGATGGCCAATTTGCATGTTTCTCTTTTATTAGTGTAGATAGTGTAGATGCCATACCCATCTGCAGTAGATGTCTGCTGGTTACCCTCTTGTCTTTGGAAGGATCTCTTGAATTTCCATTGGGAACCATGTCTCCTACATTGTGGATGGTCTAACTTGGACTCTCAATTATGGCAGCCATATCAACCTTAGACTTAGGCAAGAACGACCACCTGACTCAGAGGCCCTTGAACTTTGGGGTCCTTTATGTTGCCTGGGACCAGCCAACATGGAGGTACCAGTCAGGCAAGGTTCCCCAACTTAGACCAAGATCCATGTGATCTTATTTCATTTATTCGGGGGCTACCCTCCAACTATCTTTCTCATAGAGGTTGACCACATGTCCCAAGAAGCTCTGGGACTATGACTATGAGATTGTCCCAGGGGTTCATAATCAGGAAAGCAACTTGGTAAATGGAATGCTCCTGCTGACCATCACAAGATTTCTTTCACAAGATTACATGAGATTTGTCTCTAGAAGAGTGCCAATATTCTGATTTGGGCTGATGGTTATTCATGTTGAACACGAGATGAATTCAAGGCTCTGGTGTACAGGTCAGTCTACAAGTAGCTCATGGGGAAGAGCCACTTGTGTTTTTTCTGTCTATGTTCTGACTACGGTGTTGCCTCTGACCAGCGTTATCAGAGGCAGTGGTGGTGGCAGGAGAAGTTCTATTCCTATTCTGTGTGCTCTCCACCATTGCCACTCAGGAGATCCCACAATACTCACCTGAGGCTCTGTGGCTCAAATCATGTAGTCCTGCAGTACTAACTAGAACTATGAGTTCTGACTGCTTTGAAGACTGTTGCTTTCTAATAACATGTCCAATTTAACTGGAATTTTTTAGGGCCTCTAATCTCTCAAATGCAGTGAAAGGTACAAACTTACTCCAATTGTACTCAAAATCGAACTGGAAGCCTTTGCTTAAGTGGTAAGACCACAAAATTAATCAAAAGGCAGACAAACTAGAATGAAAGAAATAAAAAACAGTCCTATTTTTAGATAACATGAATCTATAAGGAACCCACCAAAAAAAAAAAAGCCGTAGAATTAATGAGTTTAGTAAAGTCACAGGAAAAAGTTAAAGCATAAAAAAATAATTGGATATTTACACATTAGCAGTGTATATTTGGAAACCAGAATTAAAATTTTACCATTTACAGTAACTGAAAAATAATAACATATTTAGGTATAAATATAACAAAAAAGTATGTAGAATCTATATGTTGAAAACTATAAAACATGGATGAAAGTAATCCAAATATCTAAATAAGTGGAGAGGCTTAACCGTTTTTATGAACTAGATAATTATCATAGGGAATATGTGAATTCTTTCAAAAATTATTTTAAGATTTAACTAAATACCTATAAAATTCCAGCAGGATTTTGTTTCAGTGGAAACAAATAAGCTGATTCTAAGTCTTACATGCAAAAACAAAAGAACTAGGATAGCTAAAAAATTTTTTGAAAAAGAAAATAGTTACCCAATTATAAGAATTAGCTTTAAGCTATGACAATCAAGTCTATAGAACTGGCAAAGAGATAGACATATAATCTAATAAAACAGAATAAAGAATCCAGAAATAGGCCCACATCAGTACAGGTATTTTATTTTTGACCAAGTTATAAAAGCAATGCAATGAAGATCCGTTTCAACAAATGGTGCTGGAACAATTATATACCCATAGGCAATAATAATAATAATAATAATAATAATAATAATAATAATAATATAAAGAAAAGGACCATTTGATTTAATCTTTTACCTGTACAGAAATAAAGTCAAAATGGACCATTGCCTTAAATTTAAAATGCAAAACTTTTAGAAGAAAACATAGCAAAAAATCTACATAACTTCGGTGATGAATTCTTAGACATGACCCCAAAGCATGATTCATAAAAGAAAAGTTTAATTAACTGAACTCCCTCAAAGTTAAAAATGTTAACTATGCAAAAGATACAATTAAGGGAATAAAAAAATAAGCTGTGGACTCAGAAGAAATATTTGCAAATCATGTATCTTTCTGTAGATTTTAACCAGAATACAGAAATAACTTTCAAAAAACAGACAAACAAATAAACCATAAAACTAATTTTCAAAAGGACTAATAACATGAGTTTTCCCAAAGAGGCTATAAGATGACAAACAAGTACATGAAAAGGTATTTAAAGTCATTAGCCACTGTAAATTAAAATCATGATGAGATACTACCCTTCACATCTAACAGCTTAAAACAAAGTATTCAGTACCAAGAGCTGACAAGGAATGTATACGAACTGGAACTCTTCAGAAGTTGCTGGTGGGGATGAAAAACTGGTATAACCACTCAGACAAAATGGTTTGGCTTTTTTTTTTTTTAATTTAACATAATCTGTAGGGCTCAACAATTTTACTCTTGGGAATATATCTTAAAAAAATGTTCATTGCCCTAACTGGCTTGGCTCAGTGGATGGAGCTACAGCCTGCAGACTAAAGGGTCCCGGGTTCGATTCCGGTCAGGGGCATGTACTTTGGTTTCGGGCACATCCACAGTAGGAGATGTACAAGAGGCAGCTGATTGATGTTTCTCTCTCATCGATGTCTCTAACTCTCTGTCCCTCTCCCTTCCTCTCTGTAAAAAAATCAATAAAATATATTAATAAAATATATGTTCATGCAAAAAACTACATGGATGATTATAGAAACTCTATTAATAATTGACCCAGACTGGAAACAGAACAAATGTCCTTTCCTAGGTGAATGGACAAACAAGCAGAGGGATAGCCACACAATGGGATACAGTGCAGATTCAGATAGAATAGAACAGAATTGGGATACAGGCAACTTACCTGAGTCTCAAAGGCATTACAGTGAGTGAAAGAACCTGGTCTCCAAAGGTTACTATTGCATAAATATACTTACAACATTCTCAAAATGATAAAACTGTAGTTATGGAGGATATACAAGTGGTTTGTAGGGGTTATGATTGGGAAGACACGGTGAATTAAAAAGATAGCATGAGGGTATTTTATTTGAAGTAACTGAAATTTCTGTGCACTGATTATTATGTTTGCATGGACCTGTGTACCACCAGGCTGTAGGATCAATCCCCAGTAAGATGTGTGCAGGAGGCAGCCGATTGATGTTTCTTTCGCTCTCTCTCTCTCTTTCTCTCACTTCCCTTTTTCTCTGAAATCAATAAAAATAAATTTAAAACAATGTTTGAACAATATTTCAGCAAAGAACACAAGTATCAAATGTGCATTCAGCATCATTCATAATTAGAAAAATTCAAACTTACAATAAGAAATCACTACTCACTTATTTGAGTGGCTGAAAAAAAAAGCTAACAGTGTAAGATACTTATGAGGATGCAGAGAATCTAGACCAGGAGGGTAAATGCTATCGTCACCCTGGAAAACAGGTTTGTAGCTGTTTATAAAGTTAAATATATACCGATCAATATGACCCCGTAATTCCATTCCTAGATTTTTATCTGAAAAATAAAAAAATTATGTTCACATAAACACGGGCATCAATGTTTATGGCAGCTATATTCATAATCACCCCAATTTCAACTGGTGAATAAAATGAACTTGGGCACACTTTTACAGTTGGATAGTACTCAGCAATAAAAAGGAACACGTTACTTATACAAGTAATGATATGGATGAATCTCAAATGCATTATGCTAAATTGTAAAAGCCAGATTCAGAGAGCTATGTTCTATGTGAGTGCATTTATATGATATTCTAGAACAAAGCAAAAATATAGGGAGGGGAGGGTGGAGAACAAGGGACTAAGATGTGAGGGGAATGTTTGATTATAAAAGGGGCCTGTGGTAACTTTAGAGCATGATGGGAAGTTTTGTATTGTGACTGCATTGATGGTTACAGAGATGCATTTATTAAGGCTCATAGGACTGTCCACTAAAAATAATACATTTTCTACATATACTAGTAAATAAAACTTCAATAAACTGAGTTAAAATGTAAGGCTACAGAGATGGTCAAATACAGGATTGGGCAAAAGTAGGTTTAAAGTTGTTCCTATGGAAAATAATACAATCATTAAAAAATTACAATTGTAGTCACAATTGTAAACTTAGCTTTGCCACATGCTGTATGTGATACTTCAATAAAAGATTTTAAAAATTTAAAAGCAATCTGCTATGTTAAACAGGATAATAAGTACTAGTTACAATATACATGATCACAGAATCTCAGTGATTTACCGTAATAGTATTGTATTTTTTTTCCTCATATTTCTGAGAGATTTGCTGTCACGGTATACTTTTGAGTATTTCTTCTCCAAGAACTCACTTACAGATCCAGTCTTCTTCTAGCTTTGGAATGGCTATCATCAGCAAAGGGTTCTCTGTGGACAAGGGATGATACTAGAAAATCATAAATGGGCAGATTTCAGGCTTGGGAATAGTGAACATCATTTTTGCTCATATTCTTTTGGCTAAAGGTAATCAAATGAGTTGAACTAGAGGCAAGAAAATTTAGTCTTCCCTTTTCTATTAGGGGAATCATAATGGATTGATAAACATGGAACATTATTTTGTCTTGCACAGACTCTATTTTAAAATATATAATGCAATCCATTTGGAGGAAGCAAAATGAACATTTGAAACATGAGTAAGCAACAAAGGACTGAGCGATTTAACAAGACTTCATGGAGAAAGCAGAACTTCGGTTGTGCTCTGACAGATGAGGGTGATTTGGAAAGATGGAGGGACCAGAGAAAGCATTGGTTCTGGGGATCCTTGATTCCTTACAGATTTGCCTACACGAAAAGCAGCATGGGATTGCCCATACTACATAGCCATGGAGGGACATATTCCCCATTCACTGAGGACCCCTTGGCATGAAAATTAAATGAGACAATTGGAGTTAGAATTTGGGCTTGCCTCTACTGTACCTCGGTGCCAGCTTAAGAAACTTGTTTTTCCCATCAGTGATATAATCATCCTATATAATAAAAAGCTAATATGCAAATCAGCTGAACAGCAGAACAAACGGTCACTGTGATGCGCACAGACACTCAACACAGGAGCTGCCCCTGGTGGTCAGTGCGCTCAGATAGGGCAAATCACCTTCCTCTCCCCCCCTCCCAGCCAGAAGCCAGTGGTGGTGGCAGGAGTCTCTCCTGCTAGGGATGTCAGACTGTCAGCTTAGGGGAGGGGGCCTAAGACATCAGTTGGACAGCCCCTGAGGGCTTCCAGACTGCCAGAGGGCATGGATTTCATGCCCTGCGCCCCTAGTCTTTATATGACCTGGCTTCAGACAAGAGAATTTCCTGCTCTGGATTAAGAGCATTTTGTCATGTCTCTCCTTCTTCCCATGATATTTTCTGACCACTTCATCATGTCCTGTATCCTTTCACTCTAGCGGACTCCTTTTCTCTCTGCTTTGCATACATTATAGTCTCACCCTCTCTGATAGATTGTTCTCTCTGAAAGCAGATAGTGGTTTTTTTTTTCCCTCTCAGCACTAAGCACAGTGTGGGAGGCATATAGTTGTCAAAAATGAAGACATGTTGATTTCTTGACACACTGGGTCTTGAAAAGCTTCTGATATCACGAACTGAAATCTTTATATCCCTTTTATCTTTGCTGTTAGTCTGTGAAGGAGCAAGAGGCGAGCTTGCAATGCTTATCATCACGAAGCTGCACAGACTCCTCATCGTGGGAGAATTTTATGAAAAGATGGGCGCCTTCCCACCCTGCCTTTCTCAAACAGCCACGAGTAATCCACCGTGCGCCGAATGTTTTGTGCTCCAATGCATTATTCATTTAATGCTCTACCGCATTTACAATTTGGAGCGGTGTGTGCCCGTATGTGCGTTCAAGATTGGCTTCAAGTTTTAGTGCTCTCGCCCTCAAGACAAGGGGATTTGGTGCAACTGTGATTATCCCCTCGATCTCCTTTGCCAAGTTGGAAGCGCAGATGAGCAAAGAAATAGGAATGAAATGTCATGTAGAATCCGATACATATTCAATTGGTGTGCCTCCAAGAAAAGAATCTTTATATTAAACTGGCATCTTAGGGTAATTGATGAGTCTGTTAAATACATCAATTGGATGAGAGAAGAATAAACCAAACTAATTTCTTCTCTCTGATGTGAAACATGATCTCTCTAGGGATGTGAATAATGGAGTTTTCATTCCCATTATCTTCACATTGTGGCATCACTGGGCATTTTGGCAACAACAGTGCCAAGTGTTAGAGGGCAATGTTTTCACTGCTGAGTCACCCCGTGCCTCACTGGAATCCTTTGTCTTTTTGTTCTTCTTTTAATTACACTTAAAAAAATATATGTTGTTAGTTATTTTTTTTTAAGAGAGAGGGAAAGAGAAATAGAGGTATAGAGAGATAAAAACATCAATGGGAGAGGAACATTATCCATCGGCTGCCTCCTGCATGTCTTCTACTGGGGATCAAGCCTGAAACCCAGGAATGTACTCAGACTGGGATTCAAACCGTGACCTCTTGGTTCCTGGTCCACACTCCATCACTGAGCCACATTCATGTGGGCTGAAGTACTTGGTCTTGAGGACTAGGGTCAGGTACATAACTACATATTTGTAATTAAAAATCAGGCCTTCCTCAGAAAGTGTTTTAAGGTGTTAAATGGGGATGTTCTTGACTTTCTAAATACCAAAACAATGGATTATTCTTCTAACCCAAGCGGGTGGGACTAATGGCAGGCCTGTCAAGGCATTTGGGAGACTTACTTTCAAGCTCTCTCTCTCTCTCTCTGTTTCCAGTTTGTTCAGTACTTCAGATGCTCAGGAAATATTTCCCTGAAAACATACTACTCACCTCACAGCCTCCTTCCTTGGATCAGAAATTTACCATCTAAGATACTTGAGACCATCTAGGACACTTGTAACCATATCTCAGTAGTTCTGCAGTTACTCCAGACCCTCAGCAGTTCTGAATCGCAGTGGATCTGTCTTTGCAGTCTCCCCATTGCTGCCTTTTAAGAAAGCCTGGTCATCCCTGCGTCGTTGCTGCCAAAAGTCTTTTTCAGAAAAGTCTGGCTTTCTGGCAGGTCTTCAGAGTTGCTGGCAATAGTCCCATTAATTACAGAATGTGGATAACCGACAACATCCATTAGTTTTGGATCTATTCTCCTCCCTGGAATCAGCCCAACATTGGCTAAAGAATGCATTGGCTGGCTCCAAAGCCAAGGTCAAGAGGAACACACACAGGAGGGTTAGACAAATGTGGAAGAGAAGGATAGAACAGAGGAGGAGGAGAGCTACAATATTTCCTCAGGTTGAGAATTGGGTTGGATAAATACTTTAGAACTAGGGGGCGGGGGAATAAGACATCCTGGAATTTAGGCATTAAGGAAATGTCTAAATGTTGAGGTTTACTAAAGAATGTTTTGTGGGGATGGCGAGGACAATAGTGACGATCACCGACATTTATTGTGTTTTATATAGAAGTTTTACATGGCTTCATCTGTATTTTCTGATTTAGTCCTATAGACATAGGGTAACCTTTACTATCATATGCATTTTATGTATGAGGAAACCAAGGATCAAGGAGATACAAGACATTGCTTAATGTGACATAGGTTATAACTTCTTAGGAAGACTTAAACTCAGCTCTGTTTCATAACACAGTAGGTGTTTTTTCTCATTTGTTTTACATGTTGTAGCAAATGCTGTTGATGTCCCCAGATCTCCTTTACCAGCTATGTGGGTAAATCCTGCATTTCTGTGTACTCACCCTAAGGGTTTGTACCTGCGTCTATTTGGAGGACTACCTTTGTCCTTTTGGAACTACTTTGATCTGACACACCAGAAGCCAGCAGTGCCTGGGAGTTTAATTGCAGTTGGAGAGTTGTGAGTCACTCCTGAAGGACTGTGAAAGCCCAGATCCTCTGCCTTGGGAAGGACAAACTCTGCAATGCCATTGTGCTCCAGTCCCCCTGCAGCCCCAGACTGAAGGCCAGGATGATGTCTAAAACCATCCCCTGCTGGGCATCTTCTCTTTCTCTTTCTCTTTCCCTCTCTTCCTGTTTTTTCTCGGTTGCACCCCTGTGTAACTCACACACAAATCCTTGGCGTTGTGCCTGCTTCTTGGGGAATCTGAACAAGGACAGTTATGCTTTGGTCTTATTCTAAACTTGATACCACAGAGAAGACAACTTTAATGAAAGTCAATATAAAATAATAATTGAACACAGCTAATAAAGAAACTTGAAAGATTCTTCTGCGTGTGGATTTGGTCTTCTGGTTACTGTCATTTTATTTATTCAATTAGAAGCTCGATGCATGAAGATTAGTGCAGGAATGGGCCTTCCTTTCTCTGGTTGCCGGCACCACCTTTCAGTTCTGGCCCCCCCTTCCCATGCTGCCCAGAGGCCCTGAGCAGCTGGGGTGGTGCAGAACGCCTGTGTCATCACCATGACAATGACACAAGAGTCCCGCCCCACCCCCAGCTGGTCGGTACCTGCGTATGCAAACTAAATCACCATCTTCGTTGAGTTAATTTGCATACTCACTCTTGATTGGCTGGTGAGCCTTGCGAAGGTATGGTCAGTTTGCATCTTTCTCTTTTATTAGTGTAGATCATTCATTCAACAAAAAATGTATTTTCTACCAAGTGCCCATGACTAATATTGATATGTACATACCCCTTCATAGGAAAAAATATACTTGTCAACATATACATTCAAATACTCAGAATGGAGAAAGAATTCTCAATAAAATTCAATCCTTTACAAACACGTGCATTATTTCAAATTCCACAATATAATTTATTTCAGATCTGAATTGATGGTTAGGGTGTTTTCCATGGCTGAGAGGTGTTTGAGACAGAGAAGCCTAAGGAAGGAGGTTGGCATCAGACTAGAAGCCTTTATTCACAATAGGTTGAGTAAATGTCCTCCATATAGTAATGATAAAACTGCCATACTTTTAAGGTTTAGAGATTTGTCTTGAGGAAAGTGGTGAGTCATAGAAACAAAAGGATTAATCAAAGAAAATGTTATTAGTAAAATGATTTTTTATGGAAGGGAGATATTGCCCTGGCTTCCAATTACTCCTCTACTCAAAATTTATTTTGTAATTTGATGTGAAAAGTAGAGTTTAGCATAAAGTTCTGAAAGGAAGGTGAAAAAGCTCAGAACTTTGAACCTAGAATTCTTCATGTGAGATGCCCCTAAGTGAGTTATTAATGTTGCTCTTAAGTAGCTCTGCCTCTCCCTTTCTTTATTTTTTCTGCTTCATCATTTTCTTCATTATGTAAAAATTCTCTGTCTTAGAGAATGTTCCATCTGTAAAAAAATCTCTTTACTTTCAAAGCTCAAGGCTATTCCTGCCTCTCCTACACATGCCTTTGAGTTGTTTTCACCTTTATTTCTTTTTTAAAAAATTCTTTATTGTTGAAAATATTATGTATGTCCCCTTTTCCCCCTTTGTCCTGTCCCAGCCAACCCCTACCCGCAGACCAGACCTTCACCCCTCTATTGTCAGTATCCATTGTTATGTTTATAGGCATACAAGTTCTTTGGTTGATTTCTTACCCTTCCGCCCTTGCCTGTCCTCAAAGATAAGTATCCCTTTTGCTAGTATTCTTAGTGACATTTCACTCATTTTTTAAAAAATGAAGTTTACTCTTCATCATCCTGAAATTAATAATTATGTCATGTTTCCTACCCTTGGTCAAATGAATATGAATATATATATAGCAAACAAGTAAGTTCAGGATGATCTACAGGCTAGCCCAATGAGAGTATTTCTGAGTACAAATACATGCTTTGCTAGTAGAAACATCGAGGAAAGATCATTAGCACCAACTTCATTTAAATGTAGTGTCGAAATGAACTCAACATTAAAAAAATGATTGAGGAAAGAGAGATTCAAATCTGAATGCATGTCCATGTAAATCAAGGAATGAGCCATCGTCCCAGGACTCAACTTGAATAGATGAATTTAGAAATGATATAGAAACCATCTATCATGGATTCAAAAAACAAGGCAGTATAAAACATTGGGTATGGGTCAAAGGGTCACAGAGTCAGGTTCAGTGGTCCAGAGGAGCTAGATGGAGTCACTAGGTCACCATTTCATGGTGGAGGAAGTCTCGAGTAGCTCAGAATCCATGCTTATGATTGATCATCACAGTGATAATGATACTTATGGTGAAAATGATGATGATATTAATGTGATAGTTACTACTAACATTTTTCTTTAAGCCAGACACTGCTTTAAGTGTGTTATTTATTTATTTTTTTTACTTATTTAATCATCACAACTATGCTACCAGGAAGGTAGTGTTATTAACCAGTTTGATAGGTATGGATAATGAGCAGAATTTAAATAGGTCGCCTAAGTCTTCAACATTAGTAAGAAATGAGGAAGGCAAAATAGTGCTGTAAGAAAAGCTGAGGTGTTCTAGCTGTGGGGAATAGGATCAGTGGACCTTGATAATGTCTTTGGCATTTTCCCCCAAAGTAGCTCAGAACTCCCCCAGAGATCCTTTTCAGGAGGCACACCATTCTCATTCCAAGGAGGAACTGCATCCTGCAGAGAGGGAGTTGTCACGAATCCCAGGGCTGAAGGTTGTGTGATTCTAAAGCTCTTCTGCTACCGAGATTTTGCTGAGTGCTTTTCAAACATTAGCTCAAAATGAACTTTTCAAACTCAGACTATAGTAACCATTAGCTTAACCATAAGGGTGATGAGTTTGGTATTTATTTTCTTACTAAAAGCGCCATCTCTTTTTCTCTCTTGCTGGAAAAGTGTGTAAGTATTTCTCCCCATCTGCCTTGCTCAGTCCTTTGGATTGCTCATTTGATGAGACTCCATATCTATTTCCGAGAAGTTATAGTAGTTTTTTTTTTAAATAAGTTTAAAGTTTTGTTTCTTCTGAAATCATGTAAGAGAATCAATTGAGAAATATCCCCCCTTCAGGTAACATGTTTCTCCAATGTGTTTTCAAAACTTGTAGAATCTCTATCACTTATTCTTTTATAGCTAGGCTTAATCACCCAACGATAAATTTAATACCTTCACATTATTGTAGATGGCATATCAGTGTGAGATCATAAATCTGATGAAAATGGTGAGCTTTTACTCACAATGCTGGCATTGAAATTTTTGGTTAATTGAAAAATGATTTGTTCTCACAGGTGTCAGAAGGAGAAAAGTTCAAGTTCTCAGACATTAATTAACAACTAATTACAGGTATTAAATGTCATTAAATAATCATAAATATTTTTATACAACAGAGATAGGGTACCTTGTGTGCTGGAGGTAATAAATCACTTAACTTGACCATACTCTTGAATATTCGTTGAGTAAATATTTAACTAAGGGAGTAAGAGGCTTCCACTGGGGTCTGTGAGGCCCTTGGAGATCAGCATCCTGGGTCACCGGGCTTCATTTCTGCTCATGAGGTGTGTGTGTGTGTGTGTGTGTGTGTGTGTGTGTGTGTGTGTGTGTGCGTGCGCGCGCAGACTCTGAGTAGCAGCTCAAGCATCTTCAGTTTCATTGCTACCATCTTCTGTTTACACCAGGGTCTTCCCATTCCTGAATCCTATGTGGAACTCAAGGGTTTATGGTATATTTTCGTACCTTTCAGTTCCTAACATAAGCACAGTAACTCTGGACGGGTTTGAAGGTTTTGCTCCGTTGGTTTTTACAGGCATGAGACAGGAAGTAAAATGGTGACTGTTTCTTTCCATCTACCCAATGAACACTCACACCAGAACATGTTTGGGTCTCAGAAGTGGAAATAGACATGAAGAAACGAAGAGCAAGAAAGGTTGTGGAGCTAGCAGCAAAAGCTTCCCTCTACTCCAAGTTCATTGCTTAGGCACAGAACAAGAATTCTTCTGCTTCCTATCACGAGGGTCTAAGGGCTAGGCTGGCTTAGAAGGTTGGCACAGGCTGTTAATTTTTAATACTAAATTAAAAGCTGCAGAAAGATCAAAGAAAAGGATCATCAGAGGGAAAATTATACTTTCCCGCAAAGTCTCAGATCTAAGTTCCGCTTCAGTTCCGTTGTCTTTGTTCTTAGTGCAGTGCCAAAGCCAAGTTTAGCAACAAACAAAGCATTAGGCTTCTTTAAGGATGAAGGTGCCCACAGAGAGGAGCAGCCCCTGGGAGATGGGAGGGTGCCTGGAGACCTGACAGTCACCCTCCAGGACAAATCTCTTAGACCGTGACCATGACAGTATCAACTTCATTGGCTTTTAATTGTTCTCTCACGACTTTCATAGGAGGATCCTGGTCTCAGAGTTAGAATCAAATCATGAGTTCCACTGAAGACATGGCATGAAGTGCAGAGAAGCCATTAAAAACAGTTTAAGCAGAGAAGTGACAACATCTGATTTATGATTAACAATCTCACTCTGGCTGTTGTGTGGATGAGTCGGGAACTATAGCAGTGATCTTAGTGGAAGCTTCCAGTCAGCCCATTGGAATGTGATTTAAATAGAACTCGGACATCCAAGTGACTCTGCCCACCTCAGTCACTGAGCCAGACTCTGCCAGGTTCCAGAATGCTTTCCAGGCTGCAGTAACAGAACATCCCCTCTTTTGATAAACTTTTGGGCAATTATTTGCCTCTAAGAATATTTTTGAGATATTTCTACCTCTATGTTTAAATTTTTATTTTTTTAGATCCTTGTCTGAGGCTATTTTTCATTGATTCTAGAGATAGGGGATGGGAGAGAGAGAGAGAGAGAGAGAGAGAGAGAGATGTAAAAAGAGAAATATTGATTGTTTGCCTCCTGTATGAGCTGCAACTAGGGATTCAAACCTCAACCTAGGTATGTGCCTAACCTGGAATAGAACCCATGACTTTTTGGTGCACAGGATGATGCTCCTACTAACTGAACCACCCAACCAAGGCTATTTCTGTCTTTTAAACAGAGAATAAAAAAGACTAACTTGGCATGCTTATGAGCAAACATAATAATCTTTAAATATTCTATCTCAGTGGTCAGCAAACCGCAGCTCCAGAGCTGCGGTTTGCCGCTCTGTTGACTAATGAGTTTGCTGATCACTGAACTGGACTTTCAATTCCAATAATTATAGGCTGTTGTTGTTCCTTGTGATTAAGCCCCTACCCCAGTGATCGGCAAACTCATTAGTCAACAGAGCAGCAAACCTTGGATTGGGAGCTGCAGTTTGCGGACCACTGTCCTATCTAATAAAGAGGGAATGTGCTAATAGACCATCACTCTGTCACAAAGATGGCTGCACCCACAGCTGAGGCCAAGATCCCATAAGGACCCTTAATGAGAAATCAACAGGGACCTGAGGCTACACCCTTCTCTGCCCCCATGGGGCTTGACAGGGAACCTCAGGCTGTATCCCCCACCCAGCAGGGCTTGACAAGGGACTTCAGGCCACACCTCCCACCCTCGCATCAGGCTGGGGACCTCAGGCTGTACCCCCTGCCCCAGTGCCAGGCCTGAGGCCATGCACTCTGCCCAGCAAGGCTTGACGGGGGACCTCACGGTGTGCTTCCAGTCCTGGCGCTGGACTAGGGGACCTCAGGCTGCTCCCCCTACCCCAGCGCCAGGCTGGAGGGACTTCAGGCCGCACCCCTCACCAGATAGGGTTTGACAGGGGACTTCAGGTTATGGCCCCCACCCCGGCACCAGGCTAGGGGACCTCAGACTGTACCCCCTGCCCAGCAGGGCTTGATAGAAGACCTCATGCCATGCCCCCCACCCCAGCACCAGGCCAGGAGACCTGAGGCTGTGCCCCCCTGTCTGGCAGGGCTTGACAATAATGGAATTGGCTGGGTCTGATCTAGCCCAACTGGGGTTCAGCTGGGTCTGGGTCTCACGCAATTTTGAGGTGCATGTGTGTGGGCAGGGATTTGACTCAGTCTCATGGTGTGCCCCAGACTCTGACAGGAGGAAGGTTTTCATTAACATTTTACTAATTTTCTTTCATCTCTGACAGTTCTATCAATTAAAAGACTAATATGCAAATCAACCACCACTCTGCTACATCCACAAGCCACGTCCACCAGCCAATCAGAAGCGAGTATGCAAATTAACCCAACCAAGATGGCTGAGGTCACTGAGAGAGGAGGAGGTTTGAGTTGCCCCTGGCGATGGAGGAAGCCAAGCTTTCCACACACTCTGGACAGCCCAGGCTTCTACTCAAGGCTAGAAAGTTTCAATTATAGAAGATAAATAAATCCCAGATAATAGGGCCTCAGCTTGGGTCACCAGGGGGCGTGGCTGGCCTGCAAACCACCATAGCCCCTCTCCCAGGGCGCTCCATACCCCAAGGGAATGCTCACTTTCATCCAGAACACCCTTTAGGACAAACCAGCTGGCTCCCACCCATGTACCAGACCTCTAGCCTATCTATTAAAAGAGTAATATGCAAATTGATCATCACTCCAACACACAAGATGGCTTCTCCCTTGTGGTCAAAGATGGCTACCCCTATGCGGACACGAGATGGCCAGCAGAGGAGGGCAGTTGTGAGGGACCAGGCCTGCAAGGAAAGGCAGTTGGGGGCAATCAAGCCTGCAGGGGAGGGCAGTTAGAGGTGATCAGGCCAGCAGAAGAGGGAAGTTGGTAGAGACTGGGCCTGCAGGGAAGGGCAGTTGGTGGGGGGGCCCTGGCCTGCAGGGGAGGGCAGTTAGGGGTGACCAGACCTGCAGGGGAAGACAGAGTGACCAGGCCTGCAGGGGTGAACAGTTAGGGGCAAAATATCTGCCAGGGGAGCCATTAGGAATCAATAAGGCTGGCAGGTGAGTGGTTAGGGGGTGATCAGGCTGATAGGAAGAAGCAGTTAGGGGGAATCAGGAAGGCAAACAGGTGAACAGTTGGTAGCCAGCAGTCCTGGATTGTGAGAGGGATGTCTGACTGCCCGTTTAGGCCCGATCAGGATCGGGCCTAATGCACAGACATCTCTCAAGGGATCCCAGATTGGAGAGGGTGCAGGGTGGGCTGAGGGACACACCTCCCCGTGCATGAATTTTGTGCACTGGGCCTCTAGTTATAGAGAAAGGGCAAGTAGCAATGTTAAATTATTTCCTCTAATTAGTCCCCTTCTAATGTGCACAAATTTCATGCACTGGGTCACTAGTATAAAATAATTACCCAAAACCAAAGGTATAAAAGTGCTGACTGGCTCTCATACAGATGTTTTGTATTGTGTAAATCGGGTTGGATTTGAAATGTGAGAAACAATATTTCACTAGAAGGCTACATGTAATTTTCAGCCACATACACTCATATTCTCTCAAACTCTAGGCAGGTGTCACTGCAACCTGCAGTTTAATGTGAGGAGCATTCACTAGGTCGATGTAACCATGTAAGATGAGGCCGCTCTTCTGTTCTTGGAATGTATCGTTTTTGTAATGTTAGGCTGACATTGTTTAATAGCAGGTATTGTGGAGCTAGTTCTACATTTCTGTTCTGATTGCTAGAAAATTGGTAGTTACCTTTTAGGAAAATGAATCTCTGACATCCATTTGAAGTACTGGACTGTGGGGAGGGGGGGTTTGAACTAATTCAACCTGAGAAATCAGGGAAGTCTTTAAAAAGGATGTGATGTTGAACAGACTCCTTTAAGAAGGGAATTGATAGTTCCAGGTATGTTGATGTGGGTGGAATTGAGTGTCATCCATATGGATGCATATGGCACACAGAAAAGTTTTATTTGTTTTTTCATTTTTAACAAAAAAAGAATAAATAAATTAGTGAACAGGTTAAGCATTTCCCCATAGTATTGCTGAGGAAATCAGTACATTTCTCCACCTAAGAGTAGACAGTGCTCTTTCCATGTCTCCACCTCCATTTGCCACATTCTAACCAGCCTTCAGGACTTTGCCTCGGGAAGTCTTCTCTGAGCACCAAAGTCAGAAAGTAAATCTTCCTTCCTACTCCAGAGCACTCATCTTTATTGAACATAAACATTTTTTTTCTCATAGATTTCTGATCTGAAATTTCTTTGTAGCATCCCAAAATATGGAGCAGGATTCCTTATACCTAATAATCACATTGTAGCTATTACCTGTGTACCAGGTCATACTGTACAATTGTCACTTCACAAATTCTGTCCTTAAATTCTAACAGTTATTATTATTTTTTTAGTTAATTCTCTCTTAAGAATATATTTCCATTGATTTTTAGGTAGAGTGGAAGGGTAGGGCAGAGACAGAGAGAGAAGCATCGATGTGAGAGAGACACATCGATCTGTTACCTCTTGCATGTGCCTCAATTATGCGATTGAGCATGCAATCTAGGTAACTGCTCTTGACCGGAATTGAACCTGGAATTGAACCTGGGACCCTTCAGTGCTCAGACCAATGCTCTATCCACTTAGCCAGACCCACTAGAGGACAATTATCTTATCAAGTCCACAGTGCTGTCATTAATCTCATTTTATTGACTTGAAATATAAAGCTCTGTTCAGAGAATATTTCCCCTGAATCACTCACCCAGAGAGCAGCAGAGCTAGAACTGAAACTCTGTGAATGCAATGCAATTAAAATCTACCTATGGTGGATGAATGCATTGATAGATAGTGTTGCTGATTCAAAGTTGCTGCAAATCCTTTGAACTTCTTTCATGTTCTGAATTGGTCTTCTGTCTCTTCTCTGGGAATCTGGTGGACTCTGTGACTGCTTTGACTTATAACATACAGTGGATTGACATTATGCCAGATTATGAGTCCAAGTCTTTAAAATAGAACTTTATTCTTTTTACTGTCTCAGAGTCCTTAGACATCATGGAAGGTATCTGGTGCTCTGTTAGAGGGACTACATGAGAGGCCCTGAGATAGATAGGGGGAGGTTTTCAGTTGAGCCTAGCCTTCTAAGGAAGGAGTCAAAGCACCAGGCGTCTGTGTGAAACTGTTTGGGCTCTAGACTAGCCCAATAGTTCACTAAATACTGTTGAATGACCAGTTGATGATTCCTAGAGCAGTGGAATCATCTAGTTGAGCATTTCACAAATTCATGAGATACTATGAGATGGTGGTTGCTTTAAGCCATTGAGTTTGATGATGCATTTTTTTAATGCACCAGTTGGTAGCTGAAATAGCCTGTCAGATCTGGAAACTTTGCTTAGGAACCTGAAATGCTTTTCTTGTGCATGCATTCATGGCAGTCTTATCTGAGATGTTATGGAAGAATAAAAAGTCATAAGGTGGTGTCTGGCTTTTAGAATCTTACTATTTTCCTATCCTGTGGTTAGTGTACGTTGGTGGTGGTGATGGTGAGGAGAGAAATGTAGTAATCAAAATCTCTCAGGGTCTGAATAACTAATACTGAAAAAAATCCCCAGGTAAATGTGATAGGTCTCTTCCCTCTGCCTCAAGATTAGCCATTAATCTTAGATTAGGGTTTTAGAGCCAGAAGAGATTTAAAAAGTCATGTATTCATTTATTTCACAAATAAAGAAATTGAAGCCATGGAAATTAAATCACTTGCTTAAATAGAGTGCTGGGAATAGAACTGGTAGGGGAATGAATTATAATCCTGTACTATGTATATAAATATATATATAAATCAATTGCCATATATTAATATTATAAAATTACATATTAATGCTGCAGAATGAAAGAATAAATTGAGATTCTCAATCAAGGAATATAATGAGCTACCAGTGTTTCTCCTACTTGTCTGCACATTAAAGTCACGTAATTATTTTTTAAAAATTACTGTTCAGTTAAGACTATCCTATCTAGCGAGAGAAACCAAGATGGCGGCATATTTGAACACCTAAACTGCTGCCTTTCATAACAATTTCAAAACTGCAGTTAAAAAACAGACATCATCCAGAACCACAGGAAAGCTGGCTGAGTGGAAATTCTACAACTAGAAGGAGAGAGAGGTGCTCACAGAGACTCCGAGGAGCTGCAGAAAGATGAGGTACAGAGACAGGCACATGGAGAGGATGGGTGGCTGAGCACCTGGCTGGCTTCCTCTAGGGGGAGGGAGATGGAAACTCCCGACTGCACTGCATCCCTGTTCTGACTACACTGAATCCCCGTTCCAGGAGAGACACTTACGAAGGGGGTCTGGATTGTCATGAAAAGGGAAGAGTGCATGGAAACTTATGGGAGCCACAAAAGGCAGAGGTCTAGAGACACGCGCAAGTGCACACAGAGAGGACTGCCTGCTGATTGTACCATTGGCATTCTCTAGCAGGAGGAAGACAGAACCTCCCAACAGCACTGAAATCCAGTTACGACTGCACTGAACCTCAGTTTGGGTGAGACCCTGGGGACCCAGACTCATATGGGTCTTGGAGTGCAAGAAAACTCAGGGAAGCCAGAAAGGCAGAGGTCTGGAGGCACGCGAGCATGAGTGTGCAGAGAGGGTTGCAGCGATTACCAAAGATACTGAGACCCAGGGGCTGTGTAGGGCAGGGCTGACAGGAAGCCAAAGCTGTCTCCTCAGCCCTGAGACTCTGCCCCATCCAAGCTGAACACAGAGGCTTTTGCAATCTTACAAATCTTGTATCATAAGGCTGACTCCAGCACAGAAGTTCTCCTAGCATAGACACAGCTGATCCTCTCAACCAATTGACTTGGAGATCAATTTCCCACAGTGATACCAACAACAATCAAGACTTAACTACAATAAGGTTATACACATAGTCCACAAAGGGGTGCACCAAAAGAGTCTATCTCAGGTAACTGGGGAGACGGAGCTACTGGGCATATAGGACACCTAGCACACAAAACTGCTCTACCAACTCAGGGAAGTAGTGAAAATGTGGAGACAAAGGAACAGATCACAAATTGAAGAAATGGGGGAAAACAAACGACTGGATATAGAGTTCAAAACCACGGTGATAATGTTTTTCAAGAATTTCCTAGAAAAAATGGATAAATTTAGTGAGACCCAAGAGGAGATGAAAAAGGACCAACTAGAAATTAAACATACACTGACTGAAATAAAAAATCATACAGAGACCTAACAGCAGACTAGAGAAATGCAAGAATCAAGTCAAAGATTTGAAATACAAAGAAGCAGAAAACACTCAACTGAAAAAGCAAAAAGAAAAAGAATCCAAAAATGTGAAGATAGTGTAAGGAGCCTCTGGGACAACTTCAAGTGTACTAACATCAGAATTAAGGGGTGCCAGAAGCAGAGAGAGAGAGCAAGATACTGAAAACCTATTTGAAGAAATCATGACCAAAAACTTCCCTCACCTGGTGAAAGAAATAGACTTACAAGTCCAGGAAGCGCACAGAACCCCAAATAAAAGGAATCCAAAGCAGACCACACCAAGACACATCATAATTAAAATGCCAAGAGCAAAAGACAAAGAGAGAATATTAAAAGCAGCAAGAGAAAAACAGTTTCTACAGGGGAGCACCTATTCTACTGTCAGCTGATTTCTCAACAGAAACTATGCAGGCCAGACGGGAGTGGCAAGAAATATTCAAAGTGATGAATAGCAAGAACCTACAATCAAGATTACCCAGCAAAGCTATCATTCAGAATTGAAGGGCAGATGAGCTTCACAGATAAGAAAAAGCTAAAGGAGTTCATCACCACCAAACCAGTATTATATCAAATGCTGAAAGGTACTTTTAAGAAAAGGAAGAAGAAAAAAAGGTAAAGATAAAAATTATGAACAACAAATATATAGCTATCAACAAGTGAATCTGAAAATCAAGTGAATTAAAAATTTGATGAACAGAATAAACTGGTGAATATAATCGAATTAGGGGCCTAGAAAGGGAGTGGACTTACAATTCTTAGGAGGAAAGGGGTGAGGGGAGAGACTGGACAAAAATCATACTCCTATGGATGAAGGTGATGCAGGGTGGGGGGTAAAGGGGAGAAGGTAAGGACAGAGGGAGGGGTGGGAGCCAGGTGGAGGGGAGCTATGGGGTGAAAAAAGAGTAACAACTGTAATAATCTGAACAATAAAGATTTATTAAATAAAAAGATAAAAAAATAAAAAAGACTATCCTATGTAATAAAAGAGAATCATGCAAATTGACCATACCTCTGCTATACTACCAGCCAATAGGAGTGAGTATGCAAATTAACCTAACCAAGATGGCGAAGTCCATAGTGGCCAGGTGATGCTGGGGCTGCCAGGTGGGTGGGAAACACAAACACGCAGGGAGCTCAGCACACAGCAGCCCCAAGCCCTGCCACCACAGATCTGGGCCTGGGGGTGGGGTGGGGTGGGGGGTGGCAAATTGGAGATACAAACCCGCAGGCTTGGCACCCAGCAGCCCCAAGGCCTGCAGCCAAGGTGCTGGGGCTGCTGGGTTGGGGGTGAGGGGCTGGAAGGGCAGCGGAGAGACAAACCCGCAAGAAACCTGTGGAAAGGTAAATAAACTATCATTACTTTATCTTCCTTTCCACAAGATGAGAAAACTGCCCTGGACAGAGGGAAGGGTAGCCCACATCTTCCTACAAACACAGGGTATGTTATGACCATTCCCAGGAAGGTCTGGTCCAGTGGTTGACAAAGTCATTAGTCAACAGAGCGGCAAACCACTGGTCTGGTCAGAATACTATCTCCAGGGAATAATGCTCCTGTGGCAAATCATCTAAGAGAGGAAACAATCTTTTGTTGGGTTTATTCTACACCTGCTCTGATTGTGTCTCATACAGCCACCTTCTACACCTGCTCTGACTGTGTCTCATATAGCCACCTTCTACACCTTCTACACCTGCTCTGACTGTGTCTCATACAGCCACTTTCTACATCTGCTCTGACTGTGTCTCATACAGCCACCTATGCCTGTTCTGACTGTGTCTCATACAGCCACCTTCTACACCTGCTCTGACTGTTGTCTCAGACAGCCACCTTCTACACCTGCTCTGACTGTTGTCTCAGACAGCCACCTTCTATACCTGCTCTGACTGTGTCTTATACAGCCACCTTCTATGCCTGTTCTGACTGTGTCTCATACAGCCACCTTCTATGCCCATTCTGACTGTGTCTCATACAGCCACCTTCAATCTTTTATTGGATTTATTCAGAGAACATACCACCCCAACATATGCTGTGTTGTTATATTGATTATCTTGAGTTGCAGATGCTTGAAAAACAGCAAATGCATGTAGAGGCTTTCACTGAAGTCTCCTGATCTCCTTAAAATCAGACCCCCCAAAAGGAGCTTAAATGTCATGGGTCCCCTTGATGGGAGAAGTGTCATCAGACAGTGAAGACTGACTCCTATCACAGGATAGGAGAGTAGAAGCTGACATCACATCCAAACTTTGTTACAAACTATTTTCCCCCAACCCCATTCATCTTTCCTAAAAATCTTGTACTCTCCTCTAAGAAGCCTACATCTCCTGTCCTCTTTCCCTAGAAAGAAGGTATTTAAATCTGCATTCTAACCCACCTTGGGGAGTTACTCATTTTCCCCTTGGATTTCCCACATATGCATGAGGTACACATGTTAATGAACTTTTGTTTTTCTCTTGGAGATCTGTCTTTCATTTACAAGGGCCTCCACTAAGAACTCAGTGTTTCAGTGGTGTCTCTGCATTAGAGCCAGTAGGTTGTTTTTGTGCACATGACCCAGGAAATAGAAGGGAGTGCAGCAAAACCTAGTGCTTAATTATACAGGCTCCAGAGTCGACTTGCTATGTGATCATGAACTATTTTTCCTCCTCCATAATTCTATCTCGGGAAATCAAGTCCCCAGCTGAACAATGAGGTTGGCTCAAGTACCAAACAGTCTTGGCTGATGGGAGGGAAGCTTCTAGGGAGAAATCAATGTTATTGGCATCAATGTAAGATGAAGGGCACACACATGGTTGCTGGTGGGAGTTTAAAGTGGTTCAACATTTTTGGAGGATGATTTGGCAAATTGGATAGAAATGTTCAAGGTGCATCCAAGAGTCTTCTTCTAGGAATCACATCTGCTGAGATAAAGCACAAGAGCATAAGCCCTGGTCAGAACCCAGGATGCTACTGTGGGATCCCTTTACATGATAGGAAAACCTGAGAACAACCTGCATTTTTAGGACAAGGTAGCATCTATCGTAATGAAAGGGTAATATGCAAATTAGACTGTACATCTTCTGGACGACCTTCTGGATATCCTTCTGGATTTCCTTCCTGACAAAGCCATCTTGGTGCGACCAAGGCAGAGGAGGTTAGCGGCAACAAGGCAGGCAGGGTAGAGCAGTTAGAGGAATCAGGCCAACAGGGAAGAGCAATTAGGTGGATCAGGCCAGCAGGGGAGAGCAGTTAGGGGGATCAGGCTGGCAGACAGGTGAGCGGTTAGGAGCCAGAGGTCCTGAAGGGTCCCAGATTGGAGACAGTGCTGAGGGAACCCCCTTCCCATGCATGAATTTCAGGCACCAGGTCTAGTACATTATAATTTGTTTGTGGGTAGCTGAGAGAATTGGTCATTTTTTACATCTTTGGTAACTAATAACCACTTTATTATTAATAACTAGTAATTTGGACTTTACAGTTTAATAAATTGGTACAATATTTACGGTGATTTTTCTCTCTTCTATGATTGCACATAATTTGTGATTCAAATAATTTGTATTTATTATTGTTTAAAAATTATTTTTCTATTGTTTGAGCTACATGCGCCTAACATGAGCTCATCTTTAACATGTGCTTAACATACACTTAGCATAAACCTTTCTCTTTTAATCTTAATCTATTGGAAAAGAGTTATACTTTCTGCTATCCTTCTCTCAGCCTTCAGTGGAAGATCTAAATGCAAAACAGGTCTAGTAGAGGTCTGACGTAGGACCATTTCACACTAGTTAATATATAACCCAAGCAGGAGTTATTTGTCAAGCAGACATATACTTGAATAAATTAGCTTTTGGTGCAGATTTATTAGCTAGTGGTTACTAATGATTTATCACACACTCATTTGTTTGAAATATAATTCAGAAACAACCCATAATTAGATTAAGTAATAATACCTGTATCTAGGACTAATGCTTTGGAGGAAATGTAATTATAGTTCCCTGCCATCTCATACAAACCATTATGGTGATTCTAATTGCCTACTGTTTGCTAGTGTATTTCAACATGGGCATAATATACACCCTTTATTAACATTTTTATTTACAAATATAAGTTTTAAAAATGGTTGAACCATTGGGAGAAACTAGTTAAAGGGCACACTGGGGCCCATAAGCAACTTACAATTGCTTGTGAATCTAAAATTACTTCAAAAATAATACGTTTTCAAATGATTGATAGTTTCCATTGCTATACACATTACTCCCTCCCATAGGCCTTTTGGCATCTGTGAGTGAACATAATACACTCATATGCTGATTTGAAAGAGCCTTTGCTTTTTCCTGAGATCCTAACTGAATTCCAGGATCTTGGGATTTACTACATCTTTATGGGACATCTCTGAAGTGTCCCAGTTCTCAGAGGAAAATATCGTACCTACTGTTATAGTAGTTACTATTATGAACTCAGGGATAAAGAAATGCCCTGACTTGATATAGAGGGTGGTTTCAGTGTTTCAGTGGTGTCTCTGCATTAAAGCCAGTAGGTTAGTTTTTTTTTTTAATATATTTTTATTTTTTACAGAGAGGAAGGGAGAAGGATAGAAAGTCAGAAACATCGATGAGAGAGAGACATCGATCAGCCGCCTCCTGCACGCCCCCTACTGGAGTTGTGCCCGCAAGCAAGGTACATGCCCCCGACTGGAATCGAACCTGGGACCTTTCAGTCCACAGGCCGACGCTCTATCCACTGAGCCAAACCGGTCTTGGCAGTAGGTTGGTTTTTGCGCGCATGACCCAGGAAATAGAAGGGAGTGCAGCAGAACCTCGTGCTTAATCATACAGGCTCCAGAGTCTGCCGGTCGACTCCCTATGTGATCATGAACACATTCCTTTGATTCCAGTGTCTCCTTTTAAAGTAGAATTAAAAATAGTGCTTAGTACTTAGAATTCCTGGAATGATTAAATCTTGGGAAACATATGCCTGGCATTCAATGAGTTCTCAGTAATGGGGAGCTGGGTGCGGGGGTTCTGCGGCTGGTATGATTTCACATGAGGGAAGGGAGGCTGATACAATTCCAAAGGTTCCAGTGAGGGACCTTGGGGTTATACAACAGTTCAGTATTGTAACTTGGTGGTGGATACAAAGGTATACATGTGTTAAAACTGGGTAGAGCGGAATACACACACACACACACACACACACACGAGTACAAATTAAGCTGTGGCAAGCATAAATAAGAAAGATGGACTGTTTTAAGACCAACACACTGATTGTGATGTTGTAATTTTGCAAAATGTCACCACTGAGGGAAGCTGGGCATATCGGTTTTCCAGCACTGTGCTAACAAGGTCCCGCCAACAAGGTGACTTCACACAACAGAAACTTGTTCTTTCACGGTTCTGGAGGCGAGAAGTCACAAATCAAGGTAGTGACGGGCCATACTCCAGCAAAGCTTTTAGGGGAGAAAACTTGCCTGTTCCAGTTTCTGGAAGTTCCAAGCCTCCCTTAGTCAATGTCAGCACCTCTTCAACCAGTGCCTGTCTCTTCACATTGTCTTCCCCTCTGTGTCTCTGTTTCTCTGCTTGTTCTCCTAGAAGGATACCAGTCATATTAAATTAGGGTTCACCCAGTGACTTCAATTTACATTTTCTTTTTTTTAAATTAAATCTTTATTATTCAGATTATTACATTTGTTTCTCTTTTTTCCCCTCCATAGCACCCCTCCACCCAGCTCCCACCCCTCCCTCTGCCCTTAGCTCCCTCCCATTGATCTCATCCATAGGTTTATGATTTTTGTCCAGTCTCTCCCTGTACACCCTTCACCCCTGAGAATTATCAGTCCACTCCCTTTCTGTGCTCCTGATTCTATTACATTCACCAGTTTATTCTGTTGATCAAATTTTTAATTCACTTAATTTTTAGATTCACTTGTTGATAGATATGTATTTGTTGTTCATAATTTTTTGGCTTTTACCTTTTTCTTCTTCCTCTTCTAAAAGAGTACCTTTCAGCATTTCATATAATACTGGTTTGGAGTTGATGAACTCCTTTAGCTTTTTCTTCTCTGTGAAGCTCTTTATCTGCCCTTCAATTCTGAATGTTAGCTTTGCTGGATAGATTATTCTTGGTTGTAGGTTCTTGCTATTCATCACGTTGAATATTTCTTGCCACTCCCATCTGGCCTGCATCGTTCCTGTTGAGAAATCAGCTGACAGTCGTATGGGTGCTCCCTTGTAGGTAATAAACTGTTTTTCTCTTGCTGCTTAAGGCTTATTCCAAGTAAGGCCTTCAATAGGGACTGGTAATTAGGCCTTCAATATGCCTTTTTTGGGGGGGTGGGGTGGGGGACAGAGTTTAATACTTCACACCGAATAACGGGCATATAGGAGCTATCTGCACTTTTTTCCTTACGTACTGCATATGAATCCACCATTATCTTAGTAACTAAAAATAAATTACAAATAAAAATCAGGCAGGTAACTATAGCGGCAACCAATATGGTTGGCAAGCAGCATAAGTGCCACTTTAAGAAGTATGTTTTAAAGGGGAGGTAGCTCATTGTATGGGGTCAGGCCCCAGAACAGATTGTAATAACCTCATCCAGGAGATCACTCTTGAGTACCAAAAAAATGTCATCACTGTGACCCTTGCTTCACATCCCTAGGACCAAAATAACTATTTTATCAGATATGCCCTTGATGATGCATTGGAATAATGATGTAAATTAATGATTTTTTTTGTGTGTGTCTAATTGAGGAAGAAAGTACAGGGTCTGATAATCCTAGGATTTGCCGGGGGTTTTTCCCAATGGAGAATTTTTCTGTGTGTGTGTGTGTGTATGTGTGTGTATAGTTTGAAAAGAGGGTCTGGGGGCTGGTAGTCTTGAGACCAGCAAAAGGAAATATACTATTAGAGACAAAGTTAATACATATTCATAGGAGACTTGAAATGTTTCCATAAATCTATAATAAGTCCAAAGTACAGAGCCAGATATATCATTGCTCAGTAAATATAAGCCAGTATATTTTACATTTGTAATTCATCAGCTGATTTGAATATTGCAATGGGTCACTCTCCAAAATGTCTGGGGTATTTTGGGGTAAAAATAAAACCAGACATACTTCCAAGATCGGGATGGGAATAATGTAGTAATGAAGTCACCAAGAACATTCATGGAGAAAGAAAGTTTTCCTTTTACAATGTGCTCTGGCTTTAAATTCAGACGCAGTTAAGTAAAAGAGAACTTGAGTTCCTATATGTATGACCCACAAGGTACAAGCTCTTTGCACCTTTTCAGGCTTCAATACTAAATCAATTCCTTCCTGGTAAATGGAAATTGAGGAGATTGTAAACATCTTCCAAGTCAGGTAGAAGACAATTTTTCAGCTGTTTCAGAGCTCAGAGCGAGGTCAATCAATTGACTCGATGGAGACAGACAAGCATTTAATTTGTATATATTAAAGCCTCAATACAACTCCGGCTTTCGGTTCCCCCCCCCCCCCCCGGTGTAACACCTCTATTTTTGTTCTCCTTATCTACAAAGTTAAAGTTCTGATTTAGAAATCCCTCTTCATGTGAAATTTAAAAATCTCCCCTCATGTGAAAAATGACTCATGAAAGCATTTTGATGGGAATCTACCTAAACTAGGATATACTTTTAATGAGCACCTTGCAGTTGCTCACGTGGCATAATTAAAGCTCTTAGAAGCTAATTCAAATGGAAGACTGTCTTTATTTATTAAAGTATCATTTCAAGTGGTTTTAAGTGGATGTTATCCTAATTACCTGTTCTTAGCGATGAGCTTTGGTGATGAAAGAGGAGAAATTGGGGTAAGCCTGGTGGATGTAGGGTTTATTTTTTTGTTGTTCCCTAGTTTTTCTTTTGACCCTTAGGCCCTTAGACTCATTTGACCTTTGCCATATACCACAGCCCTGAAATGTGCACTTACCCACATCAGATCTGGGGTAATATGCACTTATCCACATCAGATCTGTGGTAATATGTACTTATCCACATCAGGTCTCTAGGGATAACCAGAGCCCTCTGCTTTGGGGTTGAAGGAAACTTCCTGAGAGAAGGAAATGTATGGAAGGACAGGGCTCCAAATTCACAAGCAGCCAACAGCTGGTCAAGTCCATGACCAGCTCCTCAATGTTTTCATTCCCACAGACCCCACAAACTACTTATTCTATTCATTCATGATACAGACAAAGGAATTACCAATGGTTAAGCTAGGTCCATCTTTGACTGAGGCAAACATGCAGGATCTGAGGAACCCAGGACAATTGTCATCTGAGCTCTCTTCATTGTGCTTTTGTTACTGAACCCCAATATCTTACTCTGTCTTCCCGAAAGCTCTGGCGAAGAGACATGCACCAGCAGGAGTCTGCGGTGTAGAGAAGAAGAGGTGTTGACAACTTTTCAGGTCAACACAGGAAGTGCGTGCTCGAGTTGTCTGGATTTTTGTCTAATGTTTCTCTTTCTGAGACCTGAATGACATATGACTGTGAATATACTGAAGAAAAACATATCTTAAATCAATAAATTAAATGAATGTGCTTAAAAACATAAATAAGTGATCAAATTACATTCTATTCAGCTTTTTAAATTGGAATAATTAAGAAATAGACCAGAGGGTAGAGCCTGAAGCTGAATTCTTCCCACATCCTTTCCGGTAATCTACACATTCTTCTCTTCATCCTACAAGCTGTAATTTAGACATGTGCCTCTTTACCCATTGATCATTAATCATGGCTGTCTTTGGCTGTTCTGATCCTCAAAGGTCAGAGTTGACGTTTTCATATAGCACCTGAGCATCTCTAATAATTTTTTTTTAATATTAATTCACTGGAATTGCATTCCTGGGAGAATGGGAGTGTATGTTAGAAAAGCCCTTTGAGTGACAGATAACGTTAAAACTTCTTTTGGAATAAGGTACCTAAGGCTCCTACCTCTACCTCAACCAGTGAAAAGGGAAAAGCATGTTATAAATAAGCACATGCAAACAAAAACAGCAGGCTCTCTCTATCCTGATAGGGTAATCCGACAAAGAAAACAGTTTAAAATAGATCTGGTTGTAAAGCTTTCAAGAGTTGGGAATTGTGAAAATGTAAAGAATGAAACTTCCCAAACTTTTTTGTTTGTAATGCAAACTCCAGCATTTTGCTGTGCGAGGGTTAAAAAATAATAAAGAATGGTTTCAGATGGGGTGACGGGGTCTGTTTGAAGAAAAGGTGTCCATACTGGTGGTTCAAGAAGTTGACTTAATCACTGTAGTCGTTATGTTTAAATGGGCAGAAATAGAGGAGGATTTAGGTCCGAATCCATCACAGAGGAACAGAAACTGGTAATTGCTTAACCTCTTAAAGCAGGTGATTGGAGTCCATGACTAGCATAGCTGGTCTCCTTCCTTCCTTCCATCCTTTTTCCTTTCTTTCACTTTTTTTCATTCCTCCTTCTTCCCTCCCTACTTCTTCCTCCCTCCCTCCCTCCCTCCCTTCCTCCCTCCTTCCTTCCTCTCCTTCCTCCCTCCCTTTCTCTTTCAATTTTCTGAACTTTATGGAAAGTTCTCTCTCTCACACACACACAGTAAAACGATTACCACAATCATTATAAGTAAGCACATACAAACAAAAACTTCATATTCATCACCTCACATAGTTACCATTTAGCAAAGTCTTTCAAAGGTCCTGATTATTCTCTCCAACATACTGCGATATATTTAAAAGGAAGGAATTATTGGAATAATTTTGGGACTGTTAGCAGTGGACTTAGGGCGTTGAATTAATCAATAATTCAGGGATACTTTTTATGACTTTGGGATTAGATAAATTATTAGGCACCATGTTAAGTAAATGTTATTACAGTTGATGTTATAAAGAACAAATGCAAACTTTCCCAAATGGAATCAGAGGTTTTCTTCAGAAACAACGGATTGTATATCCTTGTGGGGTTCTACCTAGAGATGGGAAAATACTTGTGTTTTTATGGAAACAGTAAACAGTATGACTCTGGCTTCTAGTCATTTTCTCATTTCTTCGTTGCAAAATGAAATCAGCTACATCTTTATGCAAAAATTATGTGTTTAGATTCCTTTGACTTGTGAAAAAGGATTCCTTTTATTTCCCCCTCAGTTTACTTCTGTGATGAGCATTACGCCACAAAGCTCCTAGCTCTGGTATACCAAAACCGTATTATTCTCTCTAGATCATGAGAATGAACTCTCCCCTTTGATACTGAAAAGGTTGCAAAGACCACTTCAGAAGTAGGGTGTGCAACCCCAACCCTAGGTAGAAAATAATCTAGCATTTGTGATGGGATGGCTCCAGAGTTTTATTTTGAAATCCAGCATTTTTGGTCAGGGTGAGATAAAGGACTTTAAAAACTATGTTATTTCGGATTCAAGACAATGGTCTAAAGGGATGGATAGAGGCTATGTTTGACTGGAACATGAGCAGAAGGGCGAGAAGACCAGGGAAGATCTTTATGTCACAGAAATGGAGGAAGAAGATTAGGACACTATTAGTATAAAGCAATTTAAAAAATAAAAAAAAAGAAAATTAGAATTACTAGTAAATATGCATAATTTACATCTGAAAATGAGATTTTTGAAGAAGAGCAACAGGCATCCAGATGCTATATTTTGTGCACTTAGTAATTTGTACCGCCTGCTTGCCCCCAGTGCCCATACAATTAACCAAGCATTATTAAAATAGCTTTGAAATTTACACATGTGTGTTGGTAAGCAATTGTATAAAAGTCTGTGGTAAAACTCAGCAGTTTTTAAGCAGAAAGGAAACGTTTTAGAAAGAAAACTCCATTATAAAATCATCAGCTTCTTCTTGCGTAAGGTAAAAATCTTACAACATGCTGGAAACATATATTACAAATGAGTGCTAACCATCATCTAGACTTTTACTCTTGTGTTTATGCCTGAGGCCTTTTAATTTGATCATAGTTTTATTAATGGACTTGAACCAATGAACAAACTGGTGAAAGCTACAGTACCCTCCTGAAGAATGACTTTTTTTTTTTTCAAATCCAGATGTCATACATCATAGAAGGCAACTTAGCATGGGTAGTATTAGTATATGGTGGAGGGCTAGGTAATTTTTCAAGGAAGTAAGCAAAGCCAAATGAACCCATATTGGAAGAAGAAATTCTCCAGGTTGGAGAGCAGGTTTCCAGTGTCCCCAGGTTTGCCTTTGATGTCCCTGGTCCAATCCTAGCCGGAAGATAAGGAAAAGAGCATGAAGAGAGCTCTCAGATCCTCGTTGCAAAAATAATTTTATGGTTGGGGGTCACCACAACATGAGGAACTGCATTAAAGGGACGTGGCATTAGGAAGGTTGAGAACCACTGGTCCAAGAGGTAATGCATGTTCTATATAGTGGCTACCTTATGTGACAGAGCCAATGGCAGGGTGTCTGTCTCCTGGGGTTCCACAATAAGGTAGAATGAACCTTGGGATGGGGGTCAAATAGACTGGCTTTGAAATTTGCCTCAGCCCTTCACTGGCTTTGTGACCTCAGGCTCTGTGAAATGGGGATAATAAAATAAACCGCACAAACACCAATTTATTAGATTCTGATATTATTTCAAGGAATTTGGTCTGAATCAGGGTAGGTTCTCAGTGGCTGATGATTTTCTTTCTTGCCCAATTTGCCTTTTGGTTCAAAGCTCATGTTTCAGGTCAAGTGTAACAGCAAATAATTTACTCTATAATCATTACTATATATATGGTTTCTTAGATACCACCACATTTGTAAAGCAATAACCTATTGCATATTCATAAATGCAAATCAGGCTCCAGGGTTGCAGCCTCTGTTTCTGCAAATTTACCTGGATATTAACAGGAATTTCTGCAAGTGTTTCTGGGGTACATTAGCCAAGAGCAAGGGGGAAATAATCCAGGGAAGACTGGCTTATTCTGGTCTGCAGAGCAGTGGAAGGAAGTGGGGATCCCCAAGGGATGGATCCTACAGAGTTATCCACAGTCCTGGATTGTAAATGCCATTGGGCAGGGAGTGTTGTTACTTTATACACTACTGTTTCTGCAGTCTATAGCACAGGAGCAAGAATAGAGTAATACACAATTACTAGCACAATATATAGTTAACTAGTGGCCTGGTGCATGGGATTTGTGTACTGGTAGGGGTGTGTGTGGCCTGCTGTGAGAGCACTGCTTATCCCAGATTGGCTGTGGACTGCCCTCTGAGCAGCTGCTCTCACTGAGGGAGCACACTGACCACTAGAGGGCAGCTCCTGCATTCAGCGTCTGTCCCATGGTGATCAGTGCGTGTCCTAGCGACTGTTCTGGTTATTCTGCTGTTTGGCTGCTGGACTTTCATTATATTTAATAGTTTCCCATGTTCTGTTTTTGACTCATTTATTTCACTTTGATGAGTCTTGTGCCTCCAGCCCCCCTGTAGCCTCCTCAAAGGCAGGTACTGGTAATGTTAGTCATAAAACTAGCTGCAATTTCTAAAGTGAGAGGCCCTACAGAACACACATCACAACCAGAATCCTCCCCATATTTTTATTAAGTTGATCATTATTCCCATACTAGAGGCCCAGTGCATGAAAATGTGTCCACTTGGAGGGTCCCTCAGCCTGGTCTGTGCCCTCTTGCAGTCCGGAAGCCCTCAGGGGATGTCCAACTGACAGCTTAGGCCTGTTCCCTGTAGGGATTGGATCTAAGCTGCAGTCGGATATCCTTAGTGCTGCCACGGAGGCGCGAGAGGCTCCTGCCACAGCCTCTGGGTTGGCAGTGATCAGCCCCGTTTGTGGCTGAGTGGAGCTTCCCCTGTGGGAGCCTACGGACCACCAGGGGACAGCTCCAGCATTGAGCATCTGCCCCCTGGTGGTCAGTGCGCATCCTAGTGACTGGTCATTCCACCATTAGGGTCAATTCACATACCAGCTTTTTATTATATAGGATGACAGATGAAGAAACAGGGAGCTTAAGTAATTTGCCCATGATCACACAGCGTATTTATGGCAGAGCCAATGGTTAACTCCGAGGCCCATGTTCTTCACCACCCTGCTTCTATGTCTCATACCATAGACCAAGCTTCTCTTTGCCTTGGGTTACAGAAGAAGGGAATTAAAGTATGTATTTTTGTAGATCTGGAGTGTTTGGGATTAAATACTCCACTTTCACAGAAGCATTTATTTGAAGTTCAACACTACTTTTATTTTTCATTTCCATTTCTTTTGCCATGCTAAATTTAAATTTTTAATTAAAAATATATTATTATTTTAATTCAGTTAGATGTATTGCATATTTTTGTATTTGCCTATATATTCTTAATGAATAGAAAATGTAAATGATATTCAACAAGTGATGATAATGTTTTTCCTTTCTTGGCATGCTAAATTTTGAGCGATTTTATTTTGACTCTCTTTTTTGTTGTATGCTTTTATATTTCTTATTTGTTAAAGTTTAAAAATACTTTATTTTCAGGAATCGTTGCTAAAGAAAAACATTATCTAATGACTGCATTAATTTCTAGTGGCCACTGTAACAGATTACTACTAACTTGTTGGCTTAAGCCATTGAGATTTCCTTTCTCATGGTTTTGGAGTCTAGAAGTGTGAATCAGCTTCACTGGATCACAAGGAAGGTATGTCAGTGGGGCCTCACTCTCCTGGACAATCCAGGGCTTGCTTCTCTCAGCTCCTTGGTTGATGGCATATGGAGGGTGACCTGCAGTCTTTGTCATACAAGGTGATATTTACATGTTGCAGAGATTATGACCCAATATTTTAGGTGCCTGTTATTCAATGTACTGAAAGTAATTTCCAAAAGGAGAATGATAACCAATGAACATCCCAACCTGCTTTTGAAATGGATTCATGCAGCATGAATCCCTAATTTCATGTCTTGCAGGTCTATACTTAGATGAATGCATGGCCAATGTCCTTGCTTAGATCCATTGCCTATAGAATTATTAACATATATTGTTTATTTTCAACAGTGTCTCAGTTTGTGTGATAAATTATATGATCACCCTCCATATGCTTCAGCATATGACTGCACAGCCAGGCTCTTTTAGGTTTATGGGAATCATGATCTTGGGGCCAGAGAACCTTGCTAGGGACTAAGTGTGGTCACTGCATTCCACCATATACCTTCTCTAAAAGCAACTGACAAATGATAATGAGAAGGCATCTCAATAGACTGGGGCTACAGCCCAAGTGCCTTCCACGTGGGTCTGAGGATGTGTGCGGCAGAGTGGTTGATGATAGGCATCTAAGCTGCTCGTTTACTCACCCTTGTAAGGATGTCTGTAATAGCAGATCAAGGGCAAGGCCACTCATCTGCTGATGCTCTCTGCTACACCACATCTCAGCATTTACTCTCCTCACCACCCCCACCAATACATGTGTTTGACACCTGGATGGCCACTGGGCACTGCGCTTAGAGGCTGATACTCTTTCCATATTCATGTGCTCTTCTAGTTCATATTGCTCATGAAGTATTGTGAAATTCAAGATCAAGAACAAGCTCTGGTAGGAATGTTCTTGGGAAAAGATCTCCAGCCCATCCAATTGCAGGTCATTTGTATAAATAGTTGACTTCAAACAGTTCTCTTGGATTTCTTCCATTTTTCCTTCCTTCCTTCCTTCTTTCCTTCCTTCCTTCCTTCCTTCCTTCCTTCCTTCCTTCCTTCCTCCCTTCCTCCCTCCCTTCCTTCCTTCCTTCCTTCCTTCCTTCCTTCCTTCCTTTCTTCCTTTCTTCCTTCTAAAAATATTATCTCTTAAACCTAATGTAGGTATTATTATTATATCTTCTTTGTAGGTAAGGTGTCATGTACTCAAATTTTAAATATGCAAAGTTTCCTCAGCTACAGGCTGAGCTGATATTCAGACCTGATCTCCTAACTCTGGAGTCCACACTGCTATTCTACTCTACTTCTTATCTCCCAAATAGGATATCAAAGAAAAAATGGAAAATTTTATAAGTTAGGAGGTCCAGAGAGGACATGGTTTGGGCTAGCTCTACTCTGGAAACTCTGGCTAATAATAATTGAGAACTAGGCTCAACTGAGAGCAATGGAATCAGAGAACTCTACATAGAAGAAGTCAGTTGGTAGCTCTTTTACCCCAAATAAATAGCCTATAGGCCAGGATTTGAGGAAGGATATGATGTTACAGAAAGGTCCTAGGAGACTACGAGGCATTTGAAATAAAGGTAGGAAAGCCAGGATGGAAAGCATCCTTGGTAGCCTAGGAAGAGGTGTTCATCTCTGGCAGCAGGAGGGCACAGGAAGCTGAGGACCAGGTACTGAGTCAGAGTGGTTAAGCTCCAGAGATGGTTAAAACCCAGCCAGGGGAGTTCTCTGCTTTGCTGAGAACTAACAAAAAGAATGGACCCTTTCAAAGGAGGTGTTTCTATCACACTTCCAGCAGCAGGCTTCAGTTGTCAGATTATTCATGATTTACTTTATCACAGATTTACTTTATCTTTTAAGGGCATGGCCAAAAGCCCAGCCATTTCAGCCCAATATGGGACTACTTGGAAAAGCCATGTCTACCCAACACTTACAGTGGGGTTGGCCAAGGTCTTGTATGACTTGCTTTGCAGTTAAGCTTTCTCTCTTACTAATCTCAGGTCCTCCAACACGCTGCCACAGGTGTTGATACCTAATAGATATCTAGCATGCCACATAGCAGTCTTTTATCTGCTTCTGGAATACGGATCTCCAGTAGATCCTGAGAATACTCAGGCTCACCTCTCTTTTGGACAGAATTAATATTCCTCTCTCTTTCATGCTAAGGAAAATCATTAGTTGGAAGGGTAGAATGTCCTAGGTAAATAAAAAGAGGATCCTTTTCTGAAACACCTATTCCGAGGCACAGTTTGAATACCATCCAGAGACCTCATCCCTCTTTTCCTTAATTAAGTTCCAGTGCCAAAGCATCGCTTTCCGAAAGCAGACAGATGGATACCAACAGTAGAGAAGTCAGTTTACTAAAGCATGATCATTCTTGGACTTTTGGTGGCTTATTCACCCAAGGGAGTATGTTAGATCAAAATGTTTCCCACTCTGACACCTTCAAAATGCTTCAATACTCATAGCTGAGAGATGCCAAATTGGAGAACAAAGCCATCACCTCTTCCCAGTCTTTTGGGTCGTAGGCATTAACCAATTTCAGAGCATGATATGGCTCTGAATTTTTTCACCGACCTTTTTAACCATTGACACGTGTGAGAACGAAGCACAGTCTAGCTGAGAGGTTGCCACAGATGCCTGGGTTGGTGTCATGTGGTTGTTTTAGAAAGAGGACCTCTCTAAAAGGGTCCGGAATCTCAAATGCTCCATCCCATTTCGATCTTGGATAATGGCTAGCCTAACAACCTCGTTGTCCTCTACCATAAAGTACCACACGGGGAGGTGTGTGTCATCTTGAGAGCTGCTACAACTCAGGGCCGCAGGCCGCTACCATTTATGGCAGCAAGTCAGATTTAATAGGTCTCTATTTGACAGATTCAATGTCCAACAGCTCTTGGGGAAAATTTATCCAGAGGGCCTGAAGATGAACAAATTTGCCTGTCTACAAAGAGGAGTGAAATATCTCCCCATCATGTTCAGCAGGTTATAATCCATTAATCTGCCAGCAATCTTTACCCTCCATGTGTGTGAAATTATGCAAGCTGCTTTTTTTCCTTCATTGTCATTTTGAATTATGCACTCTGTGTGGTAGATAGATCAACTCTGCTTAGGCAGCTAACTGAGCTGTTTGGAAGAGAGGGATGTGTTTTATTTTCACATCAACTGGCTCTGATTCAGTGTTGAGAGGGACATATAATCAGGCACTGAGTTAAGAAAAAAAGATCCGTATTAAGTGTAAACCACATCCCATCATGACCAATGAGATGTAATTGGTGCTATTGACAGCACTCCCAGCTGTACCCAATTTCCTATCAGCCTGAAACCTGATGACAACTTTTTTTCCCACCCCAGCTACAGTCGTGGGCTACATAATGATGTTTTGGTCAATGACAGACTGCATATGTGATAATGACCCCATAAGATTATATAGAGCTGAAAATTTTATTGCCTCGTGACTTTGTAGTCATCATAATGTGGCACAACGCATCACTCATGTGTTTATGATGATTCCGGTTTACAGTGTTTATAGAGTCCGCAGTAGCGCACAGTAATGTTCTGGGCCTTCATATTCTCTCACCATTCACTTTCTGACTCACCCAGAGCAACTTCTAGTTCTGTGAGCTCCATTCAATGTAAGTGTCCCATATAGGGGTGCCATAGTTTATCTTTTTTTAAATCCTCACCTGAAGATATTTTTCCACTGATTTTTTTAGAGGGAATAGAGGGAAGAGAGGAGGAGGAGGAGAGGGAGAGAGAGAAAGACAGAGAGAGAAAGAGAGAGAGAGAATCATCAATGTGATAGAGACACATCAATTGATTGCTTCCCACACACACCCTAACCAGGATTTGGGATCAAGCTTGCAACCCAGGTACCTTCCCTTGATGGGGAATCGAACCCTTGACCCTTTGGTCTGTGGGCCAATGCTCTCACCACTGAGAAAAACTGACCAGGGCATATTTTACTGTACTTTTTCTATGTTTAAATACACAAATACTTACCATTGTGTTACAACTGCCTACACCAGTGGTTGGCAAACTGCGGCTCGTGAGCCACATGCAGCTCTTTGGCCCCTTGAATGTGGCTCTTCCACAAAATACCACGGTCTGGGCAAGTCTATTTTGAAAAAGTGGTGTTAGAAGAAGTTTAAGTTTAAAAAAATTGGCTCTCAGAAGCAATTTCAATTGTTGTACTGTTGCTATTTGGCTCTGTTGACTAATGAGTTTGCCGATCACTGGCCTACACTATTCAATGCAGTCACATGAGTATATAGGCTTGTAGCTTAGGAGCAATACGCTACACCATATACCCTAGGTGTGCAGTAGGCTGTACCAGTTAGCTTTGTGTGAGTGCAAGCTATGATGTTTATGCAATGACAAAATCATCTAAACAGACATTTCTAAGAACACATCCCTGCCGTTAAGCAGTACCTCACCGTACTTAATTAGTTATGAATCATTGCAAAGGAAAATTATGTAAATTTTAAAATACGTTATATAAATAATTTAGCTATTCTGTTTTTTTTCCAAAAGAACCCAACTTGGGCCTAAATTATCTGCTACAGCAAAATAATAATTACTCTTTAGTGACTGTGAAGCAGGGTCCCTATGCACCGCTCTTCAGAGACCCTACGTGCCAGTTGTTTGCCCAGAAGAATAGCACATTTTTCTTGTTCCAATATGGGCTGCAGAAGGTCTGCTACTGTGTGCCCACATGCCGAAGGTTTAATGCGCTCTCATGTTTAATTTATGTGGAGCTCACAGAAGGTAGATAGTATTACCTCCAATTTACAAGCTGCGGAAGATGAGTTGTATAGAGGTGCTATAACTCATCCAAGGTCAGATAAGCAATGAATGGAGGACTCATTTCAAGTCTTAATCTGTGAAACTGCCTCGGCCTGGCCTGGCTGCTGCCCCCTCAGACGCAGGGTCTGCAGTGAGGAGCTGTGTCCTTCGTGGGTTGGGTTAGATACCAGTCGGTTTACCTGCAATTCTCCCAAACTGCTGCTGATACTTCTGTTTATGGTCTTCTTTAGTAATTCCAAAGCATTAGCAAACATTTGCTTAGTTGGTCCTTTGAATCTTTGCTTTTATTTTATTTTATTTTATTTTGTTTTATTTTATTTATTGATTAAGGTATTACATATGTGTCCTTATTCCCCCATTGCCCCTCCCTCTCATGCCCTCACCTCCCTGTTGTCTGTGTCCATTGGTTAGGCTTACATGCATTCATACAAGTCCCTCTGTTGATCTCTCTCCCCCTTACTCCCATCCTTCCCTCCTTCCCCTCTGAGGTTTAACAATCTGATCAATGCTTCTCTGTCTCTGGATCTGTTTTTGTTCCTCAGTTTATGTTGTTCATTATATCCCACAAATGAGTGAGATCATGTGATATTTATCTTTCTCTGACTGGCTTATTTCACGTAGCATAATGCTCTCTAGTACCATCCATGCTGTTGCAAATGGTAAGAATTCCTTCTTTTTTACTGCAGTGTAATATTCCATTGTATAGATGTACCACAGTTTTTTAATCCACTCATCTGCTGATGGGCACTTAGGCTGTTTCCAAATCTTAGCTATGATGAATTATGCCGCTATGAACATAGGGGTGAGTATATCCTTTCTGATTGGTGTTTCTAGTTTCTTGGGATATATTCCTAGAAGTGGGATCACTGGGTCAAATGGGAGTTCCATTTTTAGTTTTCTGAGGAAACTCCATACTGTTCTCCACAGTGGCTGTACCAGTCTGCATTCCCACCAGCAGTACAAAAGAGTTCCTTTTTCTCACATCCTTACCAGCACTTGTCTTTTGTTGATTTGTTGATGATAGCCATTCTGACAGGTGTGAGATGGTACCGCATTGCTGTTTTGATTCACATCTCTTGGATGATTAGTGACTTTGAACATGTTTTTATATGTCTCTTGGCCTTATGTCTTCTTTCGAAAAGTGACTATTGAGGTCTGTTGCCCATTTTTTGATTGGATTGTTTATCTTCCTTTTGTTAAGTTGTATGAGTTCCTGTAAATGTTGGAGATTAAACCCTTATTGGTGATGACATTGGCAAATATGTGCTCCCATGTCATGGACTTTCTTGTTGTTTTGTTGATGTTTTTTTTTTTTCTGTGCAAAAGCTTTTTATTTTGATGTAGTCCCATTTGTTTATTTTTTCTTTAGTTTCCATTGTCCTAGGAGCGATATCGGTGAAGAGATTGCTTTGGCATACGTCTGAGATTTTGCTGCCATGCCAAAAAAAAAAAAAAAAAGAAACTAGACCACCCACTTATACTATACACAAAAATAAACTCAAAATGGATAAAGGGCTTAAACATAAGACAGGAAACCATAAAAGTACTAGAGGAATCCATAGGTAGCAAAATATGAATCTTCACTTTTAAAATTAATATAGGGGTTCAGATCTGTTTGGAAAGGAAGGAAAACAAGAACAAATGAAGGGGATGAAGGAAAAGCCATGGCAAACTTCAGAGAGATTTCATGGGATTCTGGGGAGAGCTGAACCGCACACCTCAGGAATATCAGGAGCTGGACCTTCAGAAAGAGGTGACTGCTCTCTATGTTTACTCTCTTTCTTGCGATCTCTTTGAACATTTATTCTTTTTAGTTGCCCTCCATCTGTATCCTCTGAGACTTCGCTTGTCTGTGACAATGCTGTGCACATGGGCTGGTAACCTCCACCTTTGTGGATCCCTAAGTTCTACTTTCTGGCATTAGAATTTCACTGTTTGAATTCCCAACAGAAGCCTCCTGAATTTTAAGCCATCAAATGGCCAGTCCATCCATGGATGGAGAACCGCTAAACTCAGATGTCACCCTTGGGCTGGGTGGGGAGAAGTGGATCACAATGTGGCCGTGTGTTACTTCCTGTCCTCTGCAGGACTCAGCGGCTGGAAACCGGGCCAGTGGAAGGGCTTCAGCCCCTGCACATCAGCTCCGAGCGTCCTCCACGCTCTGCTTCCCACGCTCTGCTTCCAATACCTCTCCCTGTCTGTCCCCCTTGCTGGCTGATCCCTTGGCATCACGCCTTTTTCTGTGAACCTTTTGGATCGACGGTAACATTTTAAGGGATCCTCTAAGTCTTAGAGCAGTGGTTCTCAACCTTCCTACTGCTGCGACCCTTTAACACAGTTCCTCATGTTGTGGTGACCCCCAACCATAAAATTATTTTCGTTGCCACTTCATAACTGTCATCTTGCTACTGTTAATGAATTGTAATGTAAATATCTGATATGCAGGATGTCTTAGGCGACCCCTGTGAAAGGGTCGTTCGACCCCCAAAGGGGTTGCGACCCACAGGTTGAGAACCGCTGCTCTAAGATCTGACATGATATCCTTTAAGATACTGTACTCCATATACTATACATTCTGAGCCCCACTAATCATGCCCAGTTTTTATTTTTTTCTGTAAGGTTTTGCTTGTTACTACTATGACTGCTGCTACTACTACTATAGGTAGCAAGCATGAATGAGCATTTACAGTCGATCAGACACCCTTCTGTTCTTTGTCTGTGTTAGCTCATTTAATCTTGAGGTATGAATGAGGTGTGGTATTTAACACAATGTCTGACACATAGTATATACCCACACGCTGTGGCTATTTTAATTTCATTACTGTTATGATTAGGTGAATCAGTAGATACAATATTGATCTGAAATGATAAAAATCTTTGCATGTTTAGGACCCCCCAGGTAGCTCTCATCTTCTAGATAGTTCCCCATGACCTTTGCCCTGCTCCAGCTTTCCCAGGGACTCTGAACTTAAGTGGAACAACTAAACCGGAAGAAATTTCCTCAGGGGCTGCCTACAGGTCAGTGCCTACCCAATGGAGAACTCTCCTTAGTGAATGAGGCTGAGTCCAGGGGTTATGATTCGACCAGATCCGAGATCACTAAAGCTGAATCTGACTGCTGTCTAATTCTAAAGCCTGCCGCTGCAGAACGAAGGCGGTCTGGTCTCTGGCAAGGGCAGCCCTTCTAGTTGTCTTCAAGTAAGAGCTCATTTGTAGTTTATAAGACCCAAGACATCTTCATCACCCCAAATACCTTATTAATGAAAACAGTGATGCCTGAAATGTCTATTGAGTCCAAAGCCTGTCATCATGGACCAAGCCTAGTGCCACAATTAGTGAAATAAGTCAGACATTGACATCTTAAGGCAGTGGTCCTCAACCTTCCTAATGCTGTGACCCTTTAAGACAGTTCCTCATGTTGTGGTGACCCCCAACCATAAAATTGTTTTTGTTGTTACTTCATAACTGTAATGTTGCTACTGTTAATGAATCATAATGTAAATATCTGTGTTTTCCGATGGTCTTAGGCTCTACAGCAGCGGTTGCTAGCAGGGTCACCTAAGACCATCGGAAAACACAGATATTTACAATATGATTTATAACAGTAGCAACATTATAGTTATGATGTAGCAATGAAAATAATTTTATGGTTGGGGGTCACCACAACATGAGAAACTGTCTTAAAGGGTCGTGGTATTAGAAAGGTTGAGAACCACAGACAAGCAAACTATTGGGCCCACTCAGCATGGCTCTGAGCATCAACCTATGAACCAGGAGGTCATGGTTTTATTTCCAGTTAGGGCACATGTCCAGGTGGAGGGTTTGATCCCCAGTGTGGGGGCATGCAAGAGGCAGCTGATCAATGACTCTCTTTCATTATTGATCTTTTTATCTCTCTATTTCCCTCTCCCTTCTTCTCTAAAATCAATAAAGCTATATATTAAAAAAATTTTTTACATCCTCAAGCTCTAAGCAAAATTTCAGGAAAAACAATTAAAAAAGAAAAGAAAAATGATCTCGGTGAAATCTTTGCAAGAGCAAAATGGGCAATCACCAAGGCCTGTAGCTCCTTGCAGGATCCCACATCCTCCAATCTTGTGCAGATTTAGCATCCTGGCTCAGCGTGGCAAAGGAGGGCCAGCATTTAATTATTTGTTATTGGTCCTTTATTGGAAAGAGCACTTGAAAGGCCGGAGGGAGGAAAAATGTTATTGTTTCAACGAGCACTTGGCCAAGAGAACGGGGGATGAGGTTTTTGTAAATGCCTGGGTCCCGGGGCCTTCATATATTACTGGAGAGCTCTCGGAGAAAGATCATCAGAAGGGTCTGATGGCTGTTTCTCACAAGTGCAGTTGGAGAACTAATTAATGAGGGGCTCTTCAGTGCACGAGAAGTCATTAAGCTACTGCTTCATTGAAGGTGATCTTTAGACTTTCCTTGGATCAATAGAGTCAAGAGGTTTTCTGTCAAAAATATATGTATTTACTTGGGAAAGGAAAATGAAAACAGAATAACAATTCGGTGGATAATTACATAGGACTGGTAATGATAAATGATAAACGTTAAAGAACTTGGAGAGTTCACTCCCATTCCCTTGCTAGAACATGACAATAAAATCATGAGAATAGATCACATGAGGTGGTCATGCGTCCTTTCTCAAAAACTGTCTACAGACAAACCATATGAAAGCAACCTACAGTTGGGGTTGGAGTGAGGAGGTTGGGGGCATGGGAAGGGTGTGGCAGCTGCTTGTTTGAAATGAAGATGTAGGAGGGTTCCCTCCCCTACAGCCTGGAAAACATTCGATGTTTGTGGATTTATTGGTGATAGCCCTTCTGACAGGTGTGAGTTTATATCTCATTGTGGTTTTAATTTGCATTTCTCTGACGATTAGTGACATTGAGCCTCTTTTATATTTATTGGCCATCTGTATGTCCTCCTGGGAGAAGAGTCTATTCCTGTCCTCTGCCCATCTTTAAATCTGATTATTTGGTCTCTTGGTGTTGAGTTTATCCATTTTGAATATTAACCCCTTACCCGGTATATCATTGGTGAGTATTGCCTCCCATTCTGCCGGTTGTTTTTTTATTTTGTTGATGGTTTCAACTTTGTAAAGTATATGACTGTCTAACCACTATGCTGTACCTCTAAAATCAATACAAATTAATATTGAAAATAAAAAAAAAAGGATTTAAAAAATGAAGCTGTATGTGCCCCTGGGGAATGACTTCCTGGATTGGTAAATTTGCAAACAATGTATGGGACCTGCTTCGTTTTGCTTTCAGGAGGCACCTGCCTGGAGGGAGGGCATTCTCTGCTCTCCCTTTGCAGGTTGCTTTTGCTCTGCCTCCTCCTCAGCGGGGCAGGCCTGTTGTGGGGGTCACCACAACATGAGGAACTGTCTTAAAGGGTCGTGGCATTAGAAAGGTTGAGAACCACATACAAGCAAACTATTGGGCTCACTCAGCATGGCTCTGAGCATCAACCTATGAACCAGGAGGTCATGGTTTTATTTCCAGTGCCCCTGAGCGCACTGATGACCTTTCTAATAGTGGCGTCCAAGAGGCATGCCTATTTTTTGGTTTTGTTTTGTTTTCATACTAAGCTATGCCCTCACTCTGATTTTACCATAATAAAGGTAAGATTTTGAACTCCCATCAGCCTTACTGTTTTGTTCAGAACCCAGGGTGGGTCAGACTCCTGAGAGCCTAATCTCTTTAGCTGGCCTTTTCCTACTTAAGTTTGCCTCCTGTTCGCTCATGTCTGCAGAGCAATACACTGACCGCTGCATACTTTCTTAGATCTCTCTAGATCCAGCTCATTCACTCTGCTTAGAGAACCATCTACTTTATTTGATAGTCACTGTCCCCAGTTACAATCCCCCATTGTTGGTAAACTCTTTTCTCTTGCTGTCCCTCTTCTCTGACATTTCTCTTCACAAATACTCCTTATCTGCTCAATCCAAAGTGTATTGTTGTTATTATTATTATTATTTATCTTTGGTTAGCATAGATAAAGTTTGTTTTCAAGCACGATAGGATTTCTTTCTTCATTGACTGGCAGTTTGAAAACACCTCTAATTTATGTCAAAAGACACACACACACAGACACATAGACACACACACACACACACACACACACACACACACACACACATACACAAGAACTTCTTGGCAAAGGGAGTCTCTTTCTTTAAGTCCCAGGCAAGCAAATGCCACTTCCATAGACTTTCCCTTTATTTGTCAACCAATAATTGCTCCGTCCATTTATCTTTCAAAAGTGCTTCTTTTTAACATTGCTAATGTCATTGTGCCTAATATAAGTAATTTGTATGTTATTATTTGTTTTGCTAAATTGAAGGCCCTTAAACACAAAGATTGTGGAGTTATTGTTTTTTTCTAAACAAAATTCACTAAAGGTATGTGACACGGAGCATCAAAGGCCTCATGCTTCTGTCCCCGGACCAACACAAAAGGCCTGCAAAGTGGGTGCTTGGAATGTGGTGTTCACATAGTTCCAGGTTAGAACGACACACAGCAGCACAGAGAAATCACCCCGACTTAGATTCAACAGGGAGGATACGGCATTACACACTGGTAGAACCAAGCTCGCAGCTGCTGTGGCATTTCTGATACGAGTGGCATTTGTCCAGTAGGAGGACGGGAAAATTGGTGGGCTTACCAGCTTCCTTACCTTGGAAATACTTGTAAACAATCTTTGGGGAGAAACCTTAGTCCAGAGTGACAGTGTTTGCAGGTCTACCTGATTTGTGCTCATGCATTTGTACCTGAGTGTTTATCCTCAAAAGGAGAGTTTGCATATAAAGTTTGGGTGTTTATTGAAAACAGCTGGAGCTGAGAAAAATATTTGTATTTGGTGCTAATCAGGCAGGAACCAGGCAGCAAGCCACTCATATCTTAATTACAAGGTCATAGCGAAACAAGGCAATTTAATTGCAATTTGTGCAAAATAATCCTATACATACAAGAAAAAGCTAATATGCAAATGGACTGAACTGCGGCAGAATGACCAGTCTCTATGATGCGCACTGACCACCAGGGGGCAGATGCTCAGCACAGGAGCTGCCCGCTGGTGGTCAGTGTGCTCCCACAGAGGGAGCGCCTCTTAGCCAGAAGCAGGGCTCAAGACTGTCAAGTGCAGTGGTGGTGGCAGGAGCGTCTCTTGCCTTGTGGCAGGTGGGCATCCCCCGAATGCCATGCACCCTCTAGTTTACAGTGGTACCTCTAGTTTACAGTGGTACCTCGAGATACGAGTGCCCTAACATACGAGATTTTTGAGATATGAGCGATTTTTGCTTTGAAATACGAGCAACATTTGAGATAGGAGTCATCGCGCGGATCGGCCGGCTGCACACGACCCACCAGTTTACCGCGACTGGAGCGTCTCATAGTTTCCCACGCCTCAAGGTTACGGAACGAATTAAACTCGTATCTCGAGGTACCCACTGTATTTATAAACTGCTAGTCTGTGCCTTGGCATCCTGTAACACTTTTTATTCCAGCGTGGCACTGTATGAACCTCTTTGCATTATAAAGTACAAGGTCGTTAACCTGCAGTTTCACTGGCCATCTTGTTCACTACATGGCATTCTGTCCTGTTTAATATGGACTTGTTAAGTCCTGTGAGGTTACTTCTTTGTTCTGACTTAACGTCTCGGATTGCAGCTCCTTTAGCAAGTGTGATCTGCACAGTGGGTGTTGGATCTCCTCAAATATCTGGAAAGCGATACGTTCTGCTTTTCACCTGCTTCCTTTCCGATATTTGTCCCTGGGTGTTGGTGATTCCAGGCGCACCATACATTTTCCAAGTTCTGAAACATCAGAGTTCTGGGCACCTTTACGAACACTTAGGACACAGAGAAGTGAATGGCTGATAAACTCTGTGAGCCAAAGGGAACTCCCTTTTCGGAAGCCAGTGCATGACTGTGGGGAGCTGCCCCAGGCATACGGGGGTCCTAGACACCTGAATGCAGGTTCTGGACACAGCTCTCTGCTTTCTCACCCTTCAGTTTAATAAACAGAATTCTGAATGCAGATTCTAGACATAGCTCTCTGCTTTCTCACCCTTCAGTTTAATAAACAGAGATGTGAATGCAGACTCTAGACATAACTAAACAGCTTGGCTGAAAAAATGTTGATGCCTATGTGCAAGATCTTGCAAGGTCTTGATTACTTAGAAGGTCAGCGACTGTGTTTGCAAATACCTGATTTGTGTAACTCCCTCCTCTGCTTGTGCTTAAATATATGCCAGAAATAAACTCGGGGCTGCAGACTCAAGTCTCAGACCTCTCAACCCCATCTTGTCTGTCTTTTTCTTATCCTCACCCCCTCATTCAGGTACTGTTCGATTGCCGGCAGGCTCCGGCACATGACTAAGCATTGGGTGCTCCGGTGTGGTGAGCTGAGGGCGTATGGTTATTCTAACAAGTCTAGAGGGTAGTGGAAAGGCCTGTGCTGATCGCTTCTCTCCGATAGAACCTGTTTAGCAAAACACATGCAGCTCCGTGCAGAGCAGCCAGCACTGGGCACACCGGGGGTGGACAATGTGGCTGGATCAGCACATGTCTGCCTCCACTGCCGGCAGAGTGAACATTCCTGAGGACAGGAGGGACTGTCATTTATTGAGGTTCTGCTAGGAACGTGCCTGGAACTGCTGAGCTAGGATTTTTCATTTGACATCTCAATCCAATTTTCCAACCCTCAAAGCAGGTATTATTAAAAACTTCATTCTATAGCCAAAGAAATGGTGGCTGAGAGAGGGAGTTATTCGCAGATGATTACACAGTTAGTAGGTGGCTGAGTGAAGTTCAAACCCGGCTCTCCTGGACCCCAAACTCTCTGCAGGACAATACCCTGCAGTTGAGCGCAAACTCTCTGAAGGACAACTCTGCAGTTATCCTTTTAGCATCACTATTACATTTCCTGAGGGTAGTTATCCTTTCTGAGGATTGATTCTCCTCACGTGCCTTTCCTTGGCAAGCAGGAGGGGCGGAAGTTCAGGGCAGCTTCAGTACAAGCCCAGCTATTGGTCCCTCTTGAGTGAATATTTCTGAATAACCATCTTTTCTTTATTTAGGAAACAGAATGCCATCTCAGTTCCCTCAAAGTTGAAAACAAGGTTCTTTGACACTTTTTTCATAAGATGAATTCTACTTTCTGTTTGAATATTACGCACTTTACATAAGTATTTTGTTGTTGTTTTAACTATCTGCACTCATCACAGGATGGTAACTTCATAATGGTTATGACATGATGGCAGTATCCCCATGCATCGACAACAATGCAAATGCCATACTAATACTCTCGATATTTGTTGGCTTAATCAACACCTATTATGGTAATTACTATCCCACGTATGAATGTAATGTGCCTTTAAGGATATTGCAAAGTGGAAGACTGTCTGGTCTTTATCCCAAAGATCTCTGCTCCTTGTTCTGTCTTCCATGGTCTTGCGGTCTCTTCCTTACCACTCCCCGTTCATTCAGTGTTCAGCATGTGTCTGCCAAAGGAGGCAGCTGCTTCTAATCTGAAAGCTCTAGTGAATTAGGGAACCAGATGCATTTCATTATTCAAATCGTCTCAAGGTGTGAGCAAATGCGTTTGTGGGACTTCGTGGTGTCTTTCACAAGAACTGGATCTATTTTAGAGATTGATTATAGAATTTAGAAATTGTAGTTAGAGATGGTGCCCTAACTACATCCCCTCAGTCCCGAGCTTTTTCCTGCCTGCTGGCCCAACTTCGACCTACCATACCTGTCTCTGTCGATCTGAGGCTTTCTCTGACCACCAGAACCTGCTCTTCTGGCTGACTCCGTTAAGCCAGATGTGCTGGGGAATAATACCACTCCCCACCAGGGGGAGGACCCTCACCCAGTGACTCATGGGATTGGTGCCTACGTGCCCCAGGTGGTAAAACTCTGAGGTGTACATTCCCTACTGACTCCCACACTCTGCTATTCCACTCGTCTATAATGCTGACTTGCCTGGTAACTCATCCTCATTGGCCTCTTCCCTTTTGCTGTCTGGCTCAACGATTCCCCCACCTGAGATCTCCTCTCCACCAGTCAAATACTACCCTTGGATCTTTGTCTCAAGGTCTACCTCTCAGAGGTATTCAAACTAAGGTGCAGAGTTAGAGCTAAGTGAGTGTTAACAGTATTGATTACAAGGGAATCACTTTGGTTTCAGGGGGTAACTCTTTGGATGGCATGGACATTTTTTTTCATATGTCTTCTTTTTAAAAAAAATTTTTTTTATTAATGTGTTACATGTATACACATATCTTCCCATTGCCCCCACCTCTCAGGCATACCCTAACCCCTCCCCCCAGTGTCTTGTGTTCATTGGTTATGCTCATATGCATGCATACAAGTCCTTTGGTTGACCTCTTATCTACCCCACCTCTCCTTAACCTTCCTGCTGTAATTTGACAGTCTGTTTGATGCTTTACTGCCTCTGTATCTATCCTTTTGTTCATCAGTTTATAATGTTCTTTAGTATCCACAAATGAGTGAGATCATGTGGTGTTTCTCCTTAATTGACTGGCTTGTTTCACTTAGCCTAAGATTCTCCAGTTCTAACCAGGTTGCTGCAAATGGTAAGAATTCCTTCACCTATTCATTCATCCATCCATCCATCTATCTATCTATCATCTATCTATCTATCGATTATCTATCTATCTATCTATCTATCTATCTATCTATCTATCTATCTATAAAACTGTGGTAGATGTACCATAGTTTTCTGATCCACTCATCTGCTGACAGGCCCCTAGGCTGTGTTTTCAGTTTTCAGTATCCAGGCCGTGCCTTTGTCTCTCACCCACCGGCCTTGTAAATACTAGACAGGACACACCCTTTCCCAGTGGTATGGCATCAGTGTGCGCTTTTTGTATCTACTCCTCAGGGAAATGACGCTGAGTCCAAAATATAAGGTTCAGGGAGATGCATCTCTGCTTGACTTCGGCACCAAGTCGCACCACAGAGACCAGGGAGGAAGTACGACGGCACCTGTGATCTCAGTAAGTAAAGGGAACACTGCTGGAATAAACCATCGGTTGGCTCTTTTTGCCAATGATACAGGGGAATTGTCCCTCTCCCTCCTCCCTTAGTTCGCTCAGGATCAGCAGTTTAAATGGACAGCTTTGCTATAATGCAGCTGAAGAAAGAAAATAATACCAAAAAATAAACTTTTCATCCAGCACACACCTGTCTTTCTTCAAAGTACCATAGTCAAAGGCGGGAAGGGTGAGGGAAATGGCTGGGGATTCATCTACCTCTCTGAAAGGAGATAGCCAAGACAAACGTGGACTTTCTAGAGGAAAGAATAGTCCTTTTAACAAACGGTGCTTAGACAACTGGGTTTCTATGTCAAAACAATGAAGTTCAACTTCTATCTACACTAAATTTAGCTACACCAAATTAGCTCAAAATGATCGTAACCTTAAAGGTAATAACTAAAATTCTACTAAGCAGAAAACCCAAGAGAAAATCTTTTGATCTGGAGTCAGGCGATGGTTTCTTAGGTATGAAACAAAAGCAAAACTGACAAAAGAAAAAATAATTCGGGCTTTATCAAAGTTAATGACTCTGCACTTCAAAGGATATCATCAAAATGTAAAAACGTAAACCACAAAATGGGAGAAATTATTTGCAAATCACATATTCGATAAGGAACTTGGTCTCAGAATACAGAATGAACTCTTACAATTCAACCCTAAAAAGGCATATAACTCAATTTAAAAATGGAAAAAGCTTATAAATAAACATTTCTTCCAAGGAAGATATACAAATGGCAGTCAAGTACATGAAAGGATTTTCAAATCGGTAGCCATGTAGGAAATGCAAATCAAAACTCCACTTAGTACCACTTCATTCCCTCTAGGATTACTATCAATACAAAGACAGATATTAACAGTGTTGGCAAGATTGCAGAGATATTAGAACACTCCTACATTGTTGGTAGGAGGGGGATGTGGTACAGCCAACTTGGAAAACAGTTGGGAAGTTTCTCAAAATGTCAAACACAGAGTTACCTTATGAATCAGAAAATCTACTCCTATGTATGTAATATGTTCACACAGAACCTTTTACATGAGTTTTCAAAAAGCAGTTTCACTCATAATAGCCAAAGAGCAGAGAAAACCCAAATGTTTCCAACTGGTAAACTGATGAATTGCATGTGGTTTATCCACTCAGTGGGTTATTATTTGGCACTACTGTAATAAGTAAAGAAGTACTGCAACAATATGGATAATCCTTGAAAATGTTATGCGAAGTGAAATAAGCTCCTTACAAAAACCACACATGTATGATTCCATTTATACAAAGTGGCCATAATGAGTAATTCTTGAAGACAAGATGTAGATTCGTGGCTGCCAAGAGCTGGAGAGAGAGGGATATGGGAAGTAATTGGTGAGAGAATGCTGATATAGGGCTTTGGAGGGGGTGATAAAAATGTTTTAACATTTATTGTGGTGATAGCTGTAGAACTCAGTGGGCATATTAAAACTCATTGACTTTTATACTTCGAGTGAATTATATGGTATGTGAATTATAGCACAATAAAAATTTTAAAATGCTCATTGTCTGTTTAAATACAAATAATAATTTATTCTAATTTATTTTGTATAAATAAAATATATGACAACAAAAGCATAGCGTATGTATGGTAAAACCATGTGTATCAGGATGGTATTTGACTTTAGTATTATTAACACTTTGGCCCGGGTGGCATTGGTTAATAGGATCATGTAAGTTTCAAGTGATGCATGGTCTCTTCATTGCACTGTGTGTTCACAACCCAAAGTCACATCACCGCCCATCACCATTTATTTGACCCCCTTGACCCGTCACAATCCTCTTCCCTCTTCCCTCTGGCAGTCACCATACTGTTGTCTATGTTTATGTTTTATGTTTATATCCCACATCTGAGTAAAATAATATGGTTCTCAGCTTTTTCTGAGTTTGACTTCTTTCTTTGCAATTTGGATGCATTTTATTACTTTTTCTTGACTGCTTACTCATTTCAGAACTTCTGGTGCAATGTTTTAAAAAAGCAGTTATTCTTATCTTGTTCTTTTTCTTAGGGGCAATACTTTTATTTTTTTTATTTTTTAAAAAATATATTTTATTTATTTATTTTTTTTTACAGAGAAGGGAGAGAGATAGAAAGTCAGAAACATCAGTGAGAGAGAGACATCGATCAGCCGCCTCCTGCACACCCCACTGTGGAGATGTGCCCACAAGCAAGATATATGCCACCAACCAGGGATCGAACCCGGGACCCTTCAGTCCACAAGCCGACGCTCCATCCACTGAGCCAAACCGGTCTCGGCAGGGGGCAATACTTTTAGACCTTTAGTAGGATATTGCCCGTGACTTTTCACAAATGTGCTTCAGTCCCTGAAGTTGTGTTCTATTGCCTAATGAACAGGATCTGGGGCAGGTTTTTGGAGCTCTGGAAGTTTTGAGTAGTTTCATAAATTAGCTGGGTTGTTATTGGGGTACTCTGAAAAGACTGCTGCTGTATGTCCTGGGCTGTGACTTACCTGTGAGCTGGGGCACTGTTTGCACCCACCATTGTCCTCAGAGGATGTGGGTCCCAAGAGCCAGGTGACTCTGTCCACGCCTATGGGCTGTGTAGCATCATGAAGGGAAGGAATAGGAGCTTGAGGGTGAACAGAAAAAGCTCTGGTATGCATTTGACGCTTCTAATGATCTTCTCTAGTAACAAGCCTGCTTTGATCATCTCCCCTGTGAACAAGCTGGAGGCAAACTATTTTTAAAAAGAGTTCCTGCAAATATTCATCCCCTTTGTCCTCTCTGCTGTCATTTCCCTTGGGTTTTGTGTTAGGTGGAGTCTCGGGGGACGCGAGACACCATTTGAAGTTACAAATGACTGATTTTATGCTGAGACTGCCACCATCCGCAATGCACAGAAATATGCCAGAGAAATGCAGTAGATATCTTTCAGTGATTTACCTTTACCGCCCTTCCAAAATATTGAACTAATGCTGTAATTAACAGGTGACAGGTCCAATTATCTTCTAGTTGAGGAATAAAGTCATTTTATATCACACTGAGTAGTCTGATTACTTATTCATGCCTATTGGAGAAGTAAGCTTCCTAATTAGAAATTAACTTTGCAAGATCCCTTCAAAGAAGGCTATCTCCTTCTGGATATTTTGATATTTCTGGGCATTTCATGATAACATTGTCATTATCAACATCTTTGCCATTGACATAATAGTCATAGATAAAAACTCGTGTTTACCATCCTCATATCTAATAAAGAGGTAATATGCAAATTGACCATCACTCCAACACACAATATGGCTGCCCCCATGTGGTCAAAGATGGCTGCCCCCATATGGACACAAGATGGCTACCACAAGATGGTCTGCAGGGGCAGGTATGTGGATGATCAGGTCAGCAGGAGAGGGCAGTTAGGAGTGACTGGGCCTGCAGGGGAGGGCAGTTGGGGGCAATCAGGCCTACAGGGTAGGACATATGGAGGGACCAGGCCTGCAGGGGAGGGCAGTTGGGGTGACCAGGCTGACAGGAGAGGGCAGTTAGGGGCAATCGGGCTGGCAGGGGAGCAGTTAGGCGCCAATCAGGCTGGCAGGGGAATGGTTAGGGGTTGATCAGGCTGGCAGGCAGAAGCAGTTAGGGGCAATCAGGCAGGCAGCCAAGCAAACAGTTGGGAGCCAGCAAGTCCTGGATTGTGAGAGGGATGTCCAAATGCCCATTGGATTGGGCCTAATGGGCATTTGGACATCCCTCAAAAGGTCCCAGATTGGAGACCATGCAGGCTGAGCTGAGGGACACACACCTCCATGCACGAATTTTATGCACTGGGCCTCTAGTATAAGATAAAGCACTTTAGCTCATTAATTTTTCATTTAATTCCTGATAACTTGTGTTTACTATATATGATAAAGCACTTTAGATCATTTTTTTAATTCCCACAAAAATCCTGTACAGTAAGAGGCATTCCTATTATTTTTCAGCTTTAAAGAAGTTGGGTAACTTGCTCAAAGGCCTCATAGCTAGCAGTGATGCCAGAGAGCCATATTGTCAATCTCTTTGGAGTGAGAATCTGATGCTACAACCGTTTTGCACTCTTAACTGTCATCCCAAAGCATACTTGATGCAAGTTTCTTTGTGCCTACAACAGTAATAAATTAATTTGTTATCCTGTTGTTAATGAGACAGTAGCATCACTCACAAAAGAACTAACCAATCAATGGACAGAAGGTATTTTTTTGATTAAGAGAGACAAATCAGTATCAAAGTCGGGAAGAAAATTCAGTGTACTTATGGCCAATATCTCTGCCATAGTAATTAGAACTTATTACTATCTTTCAGTGACTAAATCTTTTTAGCAACAGGGTTTTATAAAGGAAATTTAAAAATAGTTATTTCATACCTGTTATGTTCTGGGTACTTTTCATATCTTATAGGTTTCTTACAGCAATCCTGAAAGGTAACTAACATCTTCATCATTGTAGAGGTGTAACAAGCCCATGGCTTTCCTCAGATCATCCTTGTGATAAAGTTAGGATTCATACCACATCTTTGATTGCTAAAGATCATGTGTTTAATTTCAAAATGGTGGGGCTTTTCTGATACAGTTGGCATTGTTTACCAAGCCTTTGATATGAAGATTAAGAAGGAGAGAGGAAATGGCATGGAGAAAAAAAGGAATGGAAAAGTATCCAGAAGAAGTTTGGGGTCAGGTGTGTGTGGAAGGGAAACAAAGTCTGGAAAGGGGTGCTAATGAGGAGGGGGACTTAAATAATATGTTTTCCTCTTTGTTTGTGTGTTTGTTTTATGCTGAGTTCGGGCATGACACCAGAGAAGGAAATTAACAGCACCAAGCAATGCAGCTTATTCTAGACACATCTCTATGGATTCTTGCTTTCCCCATTGAGGGCTTACGTTAGAATAACTGTTCACTGGAGTGGCCTCTCAGTGGCATCCAGGCTCAGAGTAGAGGAAGAAATAGCAAAGAGAAATTCTATTTTATTTAAATTGTCAGGGAGGTATTTGTTAATAAGGTTATGGAGGTTTCAAGTGTACAATTTCATGATATATGATCTGCATATCACATTGTGTGCCCATCACCCAAGATCAAATCATCTTTCGCACCATATGTCTGACTCCCTCTACCGCTCCCCCATTCCCCTTCTCTCTGGTAACCTCCACACTGTTGTCTGTGTCTATGAGGTTTTGTTTGTTTGGTTTAAATAGGATATAAATAAACTTACAAAAGATAAACATGGTAATTTCTGGGGGAGAGCTGAATTTGGGAAGTGAGGCACTGGTGCAAGACCCTATTATTGATTTCCAAAAAAAGTTACGCCATTTGTTTCTTTTAACAGTGATTTTCACTACACACTTGACATACTATTATGAAATTGAAAGAAGTAATCTTACAAGGGAGTTAAAAAGGAAAAAGAAATAGTGTCTGTCCCTGCCTTCCAGAGATGGAAGCTGGGAGAGTGAGCGAAAGATGATGAATTCTGACGTAGCCTGAGTGACGTTCCAACAAGTGCTGGCCACTCTGAGGTCACCACCAGGAAGGAGTTGGTTCTGTGCACATGGTAGATGCTCAGTACTGATCTTAATGAACTCTTTGTAAGAAATGTAACAGCCAGGGGTTTCCTCAGCCACCAACCATCTTCCAGGACAGCTTGCCCCACCGAGTAAAATGGGGAACTCTCAGAATAGGAAGTTGTCCCCTATTGGAGGGACTGAACTCAGTGGAGGGAGGGCATATGCTCTAAGTTAACGGTCTCCACACAAGTAGAGATGATAGTATGGTCCATCTGGATCCTTGCTTTCTTGCCAGTTTCTACCATGTAAACATGGGCTGAGGCATGTGTCCTATTCGGATTTTGAGTCATTTGGCCAGCGTCTCTTGAGAAGAAAACAGTACTTAAAAAAGAAAACAAAACAAAAATCAAACATTAGGTGGTGATATATAAATGCTAAATTAAAGTAGTAGAACTGAATGAGCTTGCTTTGTCTTTCTCATCCAAAATACTTTTTTTTCTTCTTCTAAGACCAAGTAAAATGTAGGGGGAAATAAAGCAAAACCCAATTAAACCAAACCAATAAAGAAAAAAATCCATACCGGGCAGATGGCCATTTCGGGGCTAAATACAATAAAGTTGCTATGAAGTTGTGGAATCTTATTTTAGGGGGTGGGCAGCAGGTGTGGTGTTAGCAAGCAGTGGGCAATTCTTTCGCGGTGTTCATAGGGTGATCTCAGCACGCCCTCTGGACAGAGCCGCTGTGCATTATTATCCTGATTCATGATGCGTAAGGGCCTCGACACAGGTATACACACTTTTTAAATAAATCCTCTGACTCAGAGTATGATATGGTCATGCACACACAAAACAATGTCAAAATGTTGCTGAAAGGGCAGAGAGAGAAAATGTACACCAGCCAGGGCCAGTGTATACTCTGGCCCTGGCTGATGTGGCTTAGTTGGTTGGACAGGGCATGTACCTGGGGTTGTGGTCTCTATTCCCTAAGGGGGCATGCAGGAGATGGCTGATCGATGCTTCATTCTCCTATCAGTGTTTCTCCCTCTCCCCCTCTGATCCTCTCTCTGAAATAAACAATCATCGACAATTCCTTTTTTATAATATATTTTTATTGATTTCAGAGAGGAAGAAAGAAAGAAAGAGAGACACATCAATGATTAGAGAGGATCATTAATTGGCTGCCTCCTGCATGTCCCCTACTGGGGATTGGGCCCACAATCCGGGCATGTATCCTTGGCCAGAATCAAACCCAGAACCCTTCAGTCCATGGACTGACACTCTATCCACTGAGCCAGACTGGCTAGGGTGGAAATTTTCTTTTTTTAAAGTGTACATTCTGGAAATGGAAACAGACTTTGCAAAAAAAATAACAGCACATTTATGACTAGGCACTGACGAGCCCAGCGTCTGCACCATCACCATCACCAGAATAGATTCCTGGAGCATCATGTTCTGATCACGTGCCTCAGAATGCCCATCATTTATTTCTTGAAATAGCTGTGGGACAGAGTTGTGGAAGCACTGTTTATTCAATGTCTCTACGTTAGGAACTCTATATTAATTTCCCCTCACACCTCCCAAATGGCTATTCTGATTACTTTTCTATAAATGTGGGGTGACACACTCAAATAAAATAAATTAAATAATGGGTGCACAACTAATTGGGGAAGAGCAAGACCTCAAACATACATCTTCCTTTTTCTGTAGCTTTCACATTCTTTCTTGCACAAAGCTAGGAAAAGATGGCACCTATCTTTATCTGCAAAAACTAGATTTATATTCAGGCCCTCATGTCTTATATTTCACTCTGTGTTTATCATATAATCTAAACTTGTAAATATGTTCACTTATTTACACACACACACACACACACACACACACACACACACACACACACCTTTCCTCCTTCATTAAGAAGAGAGAATATGATGCCTGGCTGGTGTGGCTCAGCAATTGAGCATCAACCCACAAACCAGGAGGTCAGGGTTTGATTCCCAGTCAGGGCATGTGACTGGGCTGCAGGCTCAATCCCCCATGGGGCCATGCAGGAGGCAGCCGATCAATGATTCTTTCTGATCATTGATGTTTCTCTCTCTCCCTCTCCTTTGTTCTCTCTGAAATCAATATATATGAAGAGAACACACATAGAGGTGACAGAGACTATGTACTATATGGAATATAATGAATGCATCTAAAATCAACCAACAGTAATCTTGAATATTTTGCTTCTGAAGATATATGAAGAAGGGCATTGCTGTGTTTGGTTACATAGGTTTCCTGGAATACTAAAAGTGTTACATGAACACTTAATAAAGTTCTAGAAGAAACACGTGCCCTTCTCTAAAAGATGTACTTTATTTTGTATTATAGGATTGGGAAATTTCATTTACTTGCAAAAACTTGGACTTAAGAACAGATTATTTAGTTTATCATTAAATTGGGGCTCAGAAACCATCATTGCTAAAGATGTGTCTAAGGTCGATATGCAGGGAGGACCCTCAGATATTTTATGATTTAAGGGAGAGAAACATTCTGCAACTTAATGAAACAGGAGCTGGGTAGATTCTGTTGTGGAGAGAAATTTTTAATATTTAGGGTTAAACATAGAAATGTAAAAATACGTAAAGTGAAAGCAGAAGTATCAAAACACAAACACATTTTAATTTACTCATAGACACTAATGGCTTTGGATGAGACAAGCCTGCCCACTAATAATAAATGATTGACCTGCACCAACAGAACTGTGACTAATGTACTGGATCATTATTTTCTTCTGCTCGATGTTAGGTAATCATTGCTCTCTTGCAGTGACACATTTGTCACTTGTGTTTGCTGTTTGAGGAGGATGTCGTCGAGGGTGGTTACCATCTACATATGCAACTTTATCTACAGAGTCTGGTAGGTCTCTAATTACTTGTTTCCATATTATTATCTAGTGAGTGTCTTTCAATCTTGGGTAAAAGTTTCTACTTTGAAGTTTGTTATTGTAGTCAACTTTGACACTTGCATTCCTTTTTGGCCCAACTCCACTGTCCTAAACCTCCTTGTTATACATTACAGAGGTTTGGTTCTTACTGTATTTTACACTCTTCTTCAGCTCTACCTTGATGTTGGCATATAGGGATCAGAATATATTTAAGGCATCTTTTCTTTCTGGTCTGCTATACACACCACAGTAGTTTGATCTGGATGCAATGAGATTTGTGATTATAGTGCAGGTGTTATACTGTGCTGTGCACCATATAACTCACTAGTTTACCTCCTTATATGCACTGCAAGGAAGCTGAGAAACAAACTCAAAGTTCACTTTTCACAAGTGTCTAGCACTTTGTGGCAGTCCTTTTTGGAAAGCGGTGGTATAGTGATTAAATAATTAGGTAAGGCTTGAGGTGCCATGAGCTATGTCCTTATACATTGTGGCCATCGCTAAATTAGTTAATAATATTCCCTCTCTTATCCCAATAAAGCAAATGTGGATGAATATAGCTGCTGTGATTTGTCTGTTTGAGAAATTCACTCTATTTTAAAGTTGTGATTGGATGATATTCTGCTCTCGTGGTTGCTGGCTTTCCTAGGTGCTATTTTACTCGGCTGGGCAATTTGAGAAAAATCACAAGATGGCTGATTGGTCTTACTTGTTGTTGACCGACCACTGATCTATTTCCTATTTTCTCTCCTTTCTACCATTTTGAATCATGCCAACGTTCTTCCATCACTGTCTTTGAACTTAGGAGTAGCTTGATTGTTTTTCTGCAAAAACTCAGTGCTGGTATTCCTTAGTGGGTTTGCTCTCAGTAAATCAGCCAGGAGAAGATTTATGGTGGGAAGCAGTCCTGAATGGTGCCATGTGCTGAAGCAGCTGAATTTTCTTATTGAGCTGTAGTGCTGGCCATAGCAATGTTTCAGTCTTAAGTCACCCTAGGTGTGGCACTCTTGTCCATAGTTGGTAGTACCCATTGTTTGTTAAAGAGGGACTTAGTTCATGGTACTTTGGAGGTACCCAAATATAGGTCACTCACTGTTTGGCTGTCCATGGAGGATGGTCTAGAGTGGTGCCCAAAGTTACAATGAGTTTTCAGTTAAAGGAGACCAAATGCATACACTTCTATAGGAGAATATGACAGTATTTGAGAGTGTGTGTTTTTTTTCTAATTTGTTTAATTGAAGCTTTCCCCAAAACTGCTTGGATTCGCCTTCCTGACACAATAGTTCCAATCAGGGGGCTGTTTTAGTAAATAATGTGTGTGATCTCTCCATAAATAGCATATAGTAGATGCTAAAAATAAAAAGAATGGACTAGGGATTTTAATTTGCAAAGCTATCATAGTGGTCTTCAAATGCCTGATGGATTTGTCTATGGGATATAAATTAGACTTGTTGTATATCTTGCTAGGGACTTAGTCCAGAACAGTGAATGGGATTTCCATATGCAAGTGTTCAGTTAAAAATAAGAAATGGTATAATTTATGATTTGGTTGTATCTTCCAACAATAGCAGAGATCTATTCACTGTTGTGTCCTTGCCCCTAGTAGAGTGCCAGGCAGATAGTAGAAATTTAATAAATTTTTGAGTTAAGGCATAAATGATGAATAATTAGAGCTTTTCACATGGAAGTAGTGAGTTCTTTGTTATCAGAGACATTGTAGCATTGCCTGAGTGACTACACACTGTGAGCCTTATAGTAGAGATTCAAAAGAGGCTGATGAACTAGGTAACATTTAATATTATTCTTATCATGGAAAAGTATGGTAGTTAGGGTTCTCCAGAAGAACAGAAAATATATACTAGATATGTGAGAAGATTTATTATAAAGATTGACTCATGTGACTATGGAAGCTAAGAAGTCCCATGATCTGCCACCTGGAAGCTAGAGACCCCAAAAAGCGGGTAGGACAATTCAGCCTGAGTCCAAAGTCCTGAGAACCAGGAGCTCTGACATCTGTGGGCAGGAAAGATGGATGTCCCAGCTCAAGAAGAGAGAGAGAGAGAGTTACCCTACTGCCCCCTTTTTGTTCTATTAAAGTCCTCAAAAGGTTGGATGTTGACCGGACACATTGTTAGGGTGGATCTCCTTAACTCAGCCCACCAATTCAAATGCTAATCTCTTCTGGACACACCTTGTAATAATTTTCTCCCAGACTTCTGGGCACTCCTCAGCCTAGTAAACTTGACACATAAAATGACACATCACAGAACTCTTAAAGGAGTCATTCTAGGATTGACATGAATTCTTTTCAATTGGAGCATATATTTTATTTATATGTAACAGTACCTCCACATGATTTTTAGAGAAATATTCTTCCACTAACTGTGAAGTATTCTACAAGCAAAACCATCATGATTCCTTGGTCCATGGCAAGTAAAGAGAGCTGTGTGCTCCAACCTGGGGAGAGAGAAAAAGATCTTACTCTGAAGAAATCAGGTGGTTCTTTTTCTCTTCACAGATTGTTATGTCAGGATAGTTTTCTATGTTTCCTGGATTTCAGTGTTAGAAGCATCTCATTTGTTCTTAGGAGGGTAACACCATAGAATTTTGTTGGCTGATGATGGAACTTCTCCAGGGAATTCAGGCCACACTATGGTCCCAAAATTCATGTTATCAGATGTACCTTAAGTGTTGTCTCTAAGAGCCCTGTATGGCTTTGATATACGTGTGTGTGTGTGTATGTATACATCCATGAGTACACATGCTGCTTCCCATGAGATCAATCATGGCTGTATCATGGAGTCTTCTTTTGGGGCAAAATCATGTCAACTGGAATGCCTTTCCTAGTGGAAATGATTCTGCCGTTTAGAGTAGAGCGCTGGAGCAGCTGTAGAGATGGCTTGTTTCTTTCTTTCTTTTTTTTTAAAATATATTTTATTGATTTTTCACAGAGAGGAAGGGAGAGGGACAGAAAGTCAGAAACATCGATGAGAGAGAGACATTGATCAGCCGCCTCCTGCACACCCCACACTGGAGATGTGCCCGCAAGCAAGGTACATGCCCCTGACCGAAATCGAACCCGGGACCCCCCCCAGTCCGCAGGCCGACACTCTATCCAGTGAGCCAAACCAGTCTTGGCTGACTTGTTTCTTTAGGGCGGCTCTTCAACAGCACCTGACAGAGCTTCTTAAGATCAGCCTGGGACCACCGGGTGTCATCTCAGTGTTTACCTGCTCACTTCCAGCTTCCAGCTCTCAGCCGGTAGGCAGAAATGCATATTTATGTTTTTATTTTTCCCTAATTTAAAGTTGTTCTTGCCTATTGGGACAAATCGGAATAGCAACTTTCAGTCAGTGGTGAGCACAGAATATTAAAAAATCTTCAAAAAGAAAAACACATTAAGCACTGCACAGGTGAAATTTTATAATTTCCCTAAAAGAAGCTTTGTAACTAAATTTCACAAAATCTCTCAGACAGGAAAAGAGAGAGGTTGAAAAATAATAACAATTAATGTATATGTGGCAATTTTTATCATTCAATCGCCAGCTTTTTTTTTTTTTAAGGATTCATGAGAGTAGAATTAAATTACTATTTGACAGGAGGGAAAACTGAGGTATAGTGTGGCCAAATGACTTGCATAAGGTCACATGATAAATTTGTCCTTAGGCTGAGAACATGGCTTTTATGGTTTTTTTGAGGGGAGGGTGTTAGTTGTCTGTTTGAAAGTTTCAGGATTGCTGTGAAAGCTGTAAGAGAGAGGGGGAATCTGTCTGTCCATGTAGCTACCTACATTTAATTTCAGGTGTTTCCTGGGATAAGAACCCTTTCTCACCTGAGGGTCATTTTCTCAGTGTCCTCACCACTAGGTGAATAACAAATTATTTAAAAGGCTGGTCAGAGGAAGGATTCAAAGTCAGGTGATGTGTATAGTTTTTGAAAGCCAATGGTTAAGTATCTTGCACACAGCAATCTATAAATAGGTAACATTGCTATACTTTTTTTTGCACAAGTTCTATACCATTAGTCTGGAATGAGGCTAACCCCCATAAGGCTGGTATCGTATGGCTGGGGTTCCTGGATCCAGTCAGTAGCCCAAGGCATGGGTTTGACAGTTCCCATCAGTCTACTGGGGAATTTAAAAATCACAAAAAGGACAAGTAAGTGTTTTACTCAATAGTGTAAGGGCCACCATACATGTGGTGGTTATGAGTACAAGCTCCATGCCAAACTCCCTGCGACCATAACCTGGCTCTGCTCTAAGGTTAGATCGGTTACCATCTCGTAAAATTGGAATAATAATAGTACTAACGTTCTAAGGTATTGTGTCAATTAAATGAGCTAATAGACATAAAGCACTGAGAAGAATAAGCTGTCAGTAAATATTAATATGAAAAATGGACGGCTTGACATGTATATAACCTGATGGCAAAATATTTTGCAACTCTATGTTAATTTCCCAAGTACAGTGGTACCTCGAGATACGAGTGCCCTAACATACGAGATTTTTGAGATACGAGGCGTTGAGCGAGCGATTTTTGCTTTGAAATACGAGCAACATTTGAGATACGAGTAATTGCGCCGATCGGCCAGCTGCACACGACCCACCAGTTTACTGCGACTCCAGCATCTCATAGTTTCCCACGCCTCAAGGTTATGGAACGAATTAAACTCGTATCTCGAGGTACCACTGTATTATTATTATTGTTGTTGTTATATTGAAGTTATACTGATTATGAAAATCCAAATACTATATATGTCCTAAGTGAAAATGAGCAACAGAGGGAGAGGAATCAGGAGAAAGCATGCAGAACGAGGAGAAAAAGAACTGATTAGTTATTAGTGTCAGCTGTGAAATCATTGGTCTTGTCTGTCGTACTGTTCACTGCTGCTCCCCCCAACACAGAAGAGTTTGCGGAGCTCACAAATTATTTACTGAACAAAAGAGTGGTCATTTGATGAATCTATTAGTGCCAAAGACTCTGACAAGAAATTGTCTTCATGTTGCAAGTGGCCTGTCCTCTATTGACCCGTGCCTCCCACTAGCTAAGGGCACAGCCTCTGTCCAACTCAACCCAGGGTGCCCTGGTGGGGATGGCTTGAATATTCCATCATTCTGGAATATTCATTGGCCACCAACCTCTCTCTGTCCCTATCTCTATCTATTTATCTAGATCTATGTACAGCTATTACAGGATGATAATTCTCAAGCAGTTTTTGGCACTATTCATTCTAAATGTTAATTGACAGGAAAGTGAAAAGCTTCATAGCATTAAATAATTGACTTTATCCAGATCCTCCTCAAGTTAAATAGGGGGAGGACATAGAGGGGCATCTTGTGTATTATGAGTCCTCAAGGGATAGGTAGTTCATGCAAGACTAGTTATTTGAACATAAGACTCATTTCCTCTTTTATTCTCTGTAGAGTGTTTCATGGGGGGGTGAATGGTCCATAGAATATGTTTTGGGATATGCTGGTATAGACTTTGGCTCTTCTCACTTGAAGATTTAAGTCACAAGCCCCTGGTGCCTACATCCTGAATACCCTCCTCAGAAAAGGCACCCTCTTCCTGCATGGGAGGGTGTGTGTTTGTTATTGGAAGAGACTTCTCAACCCCTCCCTCTGGGTTTAATGGGTTGTTACTAATCAAACTTTACAGTAATAGGAAAGCTTTCGCTAATCAAGCTGACTAATTACAGGGAAGAGTGAATCAATTGCTAAGCATCACTAGCTCTGCTAATAAATCACAAAATCATTTAAACAGGGTTTTAAATCCCAGAAAAACGAGGGAGAGTGATGAACATTCAAATGAGTGTCCCTGTTGCTAACGGCTTAGCAGGATGTAACTTATGGGCACTTCTGAGCATTTGCCACATGGTGGGTGATTGCTAGGCATTGAGGCATCTTTGGTGTATCTCACTTAGTCCTCTCGCCTGCCCTCTGAGGAAGGTCTGAGTATTCTCTATGGATGAGGCTTGTGCAGCTGAGAGAAGTTAGTGTTTGCCCAAATCCTAGAGTGTATTAATGGAGATGCGGGGATGCAAATGAAGGTTTCTATCTCCAAACCAGCTCCCTCTAACTCCCCAGCCACACCCTGAGCAAGTCCACAGGCCCTTTGGGTGGCTAGGGCAGGGAACATCAGGGTGACACACAGACTATACCTGTTTTTACAGGGAAAAATAACTGCTCCAAGCGCTATGAAACATTATGTAGGAGAAGACCATGAGACTAACTCAAAGTAATCATTATAATAACCATTAATATATGTTTTATTAGGAAGCAGATGCTTGGGAAAGTGCTTTTACAAGTTCCGCCGTTTAATCTCTACAATGACCTTATGAGAGTTTCCATTATTGTCTTTACATTTTATACATGCATACTTTAAAGTACACTAAGGCTAATAAAGATTTCAAAACACGTCTAAGATCACAGAGCTTACGATCACAGGGCTAACCCCCAAGCAGCCTGATTCCAAGGTCAGAAAAGGTCAGACTCATTACCTTCAGTAGGAGTAAGGGAGTCTGACTTCTTGTGCTAGAGCTTGTAAGCACTCGGGTTTGGAAACTTAATCTCAAGTAAAACCCATTTAATGTTTTTTATTTGTGAATTAAAATAATTTAATTAGAATAGATGATGTCTAGACAGCCTCTGTTCTTACAAATGCATATGTACCTCATAATTATTTTGTTTAAAATATCATTTACAGCCTTTACTTGTTCTGCTCTGGTGTCTAAATGGTTGTCACATAATCGCAGGCATATCAGAAAGCCCCTTGCTTGTTACTACATGGAAATCTAGCCATTCTTTCTCCAGTCTCATCTCTCCTAAACCAGGGACACCCAGGGATATTTTTTGTTTAAGGAAAAATATAATTAAACACAAAGAAAAAAGGAGACATAAAATTTATCTGAGGAAATTTAGACAATTTTATATTTTTTGTTTGACTTTATCCTGAATTGTTCACATTTTCTGCAATAGATCTCTTTTATTATTTTAAGACTAGAGGCCTGGTGCATGTGGATTCATGCATCAGTGGGGTCCCTTGGCCTGACCTGAGAGGATTGAGCTGAAACCTGCTCTCCAACATCCCCTGAGGGGTCCCGGATTGCAAGAAGGTGGTTCTTGGGTGATGCACCCTGGAATCAGGCTCCCTCCTCTCTGGTTCTGGCTGCATCACCTAAGAACTGCAGCTGCCAAGTCACCACAGCTCGACTGCTTCTGCATTGAGCATCTGCCCCTGGTGGTCAGTGCACATCATAGCTACCAGTCAGATGGTCCAACAGTCGAATGGACACTCGAGTCGCGGTAAACTGGTGGGTCGTGTGCAGCCAGCCAATCTGCGTGATTACTCCTATCTCAAATGTTGCTCGTATTTCAAAGCAAAAATCGCTCGCTCGACGGCTCGTATCTCAGAAATCTCGTATGTTAGGGCACTTGTATTTTGAGCTGCCACTGTATACCAGAGGGCCAGTGCATGAATTCTTGCACAGGTGGGGTCCCTTGGCCTGGCTGGCTATAGGGACTGATTGAGGCTGATTGGGATTGGCTGTCTGGGGGAAGGACCATGGGAGGTTGGCTGTAGGAGCTCATTGACCACCAAGGACAGCTCCTGCATTGAGCACCTGCTCCCTGGTGGTCAGTAGGTATCATAGCAACCAGTCATAATGGTCACTTAGGTTTTTATATATAGATATAGACATCCTCTCTAGTAAAAGTAATATGCAAATTGAGCATCACTCCAACACACAAGATGGCTATCCCCATGTGGTCAAAGATGGCTGCCCCCATGTGGACACAAGATGGCTGCCACAAGATGGCCAGCAGGGCAGGGCAGCTGGCGGGGGGAACAAGGCTTGTGGGGGAGGGCAGTTGGGAGTGACCAGGTCTGCAGGGGAGGGCAGTTAGCGGGGGACCAGGCCTGCAGGGGAGGATAGTTGTGAGGAACCAGGCCTACAGGGGAGGGAAGCTTGGGGCAATTGGGCCAGCAGGGAGGCCACTTAGGGGTAACCAGGCCAGCAGGGGAGAGAAGTTGGGGGCGGCCAGATCTACTGGGGAGGACAGTTAGGGATGACCTGGCTGGCAATGGAGGGAAGTTAGGGGTGACCAGGCCAGCAGGGGAGGGCAGTTAGGGGCAATCAAGCTGGCAGGGTAGCAGTTAGATGTTGATCAGGCTGGCAGGGAAGTGGTTAGGGGGTGACCAAGCTGGCAGGCAGAAGTGGTTAGGGGCAATCAGGCAATCAGGCAGGCAGGCGAGCAGTTGGGAGCCAGCAATCCTGGATTGTGAGAAGGATGTCCAACTGCCCATTTAGGATCAGTTATAAAGGGGCAGTCAGACATCCCTTGAGGGGTCCTGTATTGGAAAAGGTACAGACTGGCTGGGGGATATTGCCCCCTATGCATGAATTTTGTGCGCCTGGCCTCTTGTATAGATATAAAGAGTATGATCCACAGATTAATGTTTTTTTTGCCTTTCTGCCCACCTCAGTTTTTATTTTTTAATATATTTTATTGATTTTTTTATAGAGAGGAAGGGAGAGGGATAGAGAGTTAGAAACATAGATGAGAGAGAAACACCAATCAGCTGCCTCCTGCACACCTCCCACTGAGGATGTACCTGCAACCAAGGTACATGCCCTTGACTGGAATCAAATGTGGGACCTTTCAGTCCATAGGCCAACACTCTATCCACTGAGCCAAACCAGTCAGGGCATCAGTTTTGCTTTTTATATTATTATCAAATTTTTATTATAATAGATCATATTATATTATTATTGAATATTTTTTCAATATGTGCCTGTCTCTTAAAATAGGTTGTAGATTCCTTGAAGACAGGCCATGGGAACATTTTTGATATGCCACTTCATATTTTCTCTGTGTGTTTACTTATTGTTTTAACATTATAAAACTACTATGTGCCAATTTTAAAAAATGCAAATACCTCATATAAATATTTTGCTTGAAAAGAACAAATTTTCATATTTGTACATAAAGCTTATTCTGTACTTGGGACTATTTTCACAGGAAAGACTTTCATAATTAACACTATAAAATCTGTCTTTGAATATTTTTTTCCTCATCTTTGAACATATTTAAAGCTTGAATACACATTTTCTAGTGGCTTCCCTATAGCATAGTATATTCTCAACACAAATATGAGTGCCAGCTGAATTTTTCTAATCATTGATTATCTCAATTAAAAAATCTTGTGGCCAGCATGGTAAATGAAAATAGGATGTCATTACTGTTCTAAATACAAGTTTTGAAGGTTGGACACTTTTTTATATACATAATTTCCCAATAAATTCCTCTCATGATTTTTTTCCCCCCAAGTTTACTGTCCATTTAGTTTGGCCTTGGGTATTTTTTTACCTGCTTTTGTTAGTTCTTATAGAAAAAACAGTTTGGCCTGTTGATGTACTTCCTAGATACCCTTGTCTCAGTTTATGTTCAGTTAGATAAAATGGCATTTTAAATTTTACATAGAAAAATAATTACAAGGGATAATGGGGGAATAAGGACACACATGTAACACCTTAATAAATAAAGAAATTAAAAAATATTTACAGTTTCCTCTCTTACATACTTGTTTAATATATGTACAGTTCTTAGGCTTTTCAAGGACAACTCTATGTTTACTCTAGGATGTTAAAGTGGAAAGCACAGTTTATAGTCAAGAAACAAAGTAAAATTAATTGCCTGGAATGAATGGTGAACACTTATATTATGGAAGTGATTAATGTGTTTCTCTTTCTCCAGGACTAAGACATCCTTTTCTTTCATTCCAGTTAGTTGAACTAAAGCCAATCAAGATTGGCTGAAAATATAAGTGTTTCCCAGTACTTTAAAAAACAAACTATTTTGTCAGGCACTGTGCTAAAAGGTTCATAGTAATAAAGAGCTAATATGCTAAAGTTCGGGATGTCCTAACACGTAACAACCAATAGCAGGAGGCTGCCTGCACATGCGTGGTATGGCATTGCTCCAGAGACAGGGTGGAAGCCGGTAGGTACCCAGAAGAGGCGGGACCATCCTGTGCTGGGGAGGCTGTGGTGAGAGCCCATAGCGCCTCCCTCACCAGTCCTTTGCCACCCACCACTCCCTCTCAGAGCGCTGCCCACCTGCCAGGGGAAGGAGCGCAGCGCAGCAGGTGGGAGGCTCCCACACTCTCCTCCAGTTCCATGATGGGGCAGAGCTGCCGTGTTGCTCTGGAGATGGGGTGGAAGCAGGGAAGGGCCCGAAGAAGGCAGGACTAGCTTGAGGCAACTCAAGGGCCAAAGAAGGCTAGAGGGGTCAGGGGCTGTGCCAGGCATACTGGAGCTCTGTGTGGAGAGATTTGGGTGTCAAGGCAGGGTGGTGGGTGGATGGGCGGGGTCAAGTGATTTCGTGACCTGGGCTCCTAGTATATAGATAATATCATTTAATTTTTACAGTTATCCTCTATGGTCACTCTTATTACTTCCATCTTGTAGATGAGGAAACTGAGCCATCTAAATAACTTACCCAAACACACTCAATTAGTACAAAGAACCAAACTGAGTCCCAGATATTGTGATTCCTATGAGTAGTAGCCACTTTGCAAAACTGCCTTGTGGTTACCTCTAGATATTACATGCTCTGTTACTCCCTATGTCCTCACATTTCTCCTTTACAGTACCTGTCTGGGTTTATAAGTGTTTAAGGTCCAATACCTACTATAGCTTCTCCACCTCTGTGTTCCCAAAGAACTGTGTAGATGATTGGGCTGGAACTCTACTCACTATCAAGAACTGACGATGATTTCTCCTCCATTTATTCTAAAAGCAGTCCTTAGGTTGGAGGAAGCGAGTCTCCCAATTTTTTATGTTCAAAGATGAAGGAACTGAAAACATGATTGACTTTCCTAGTTGCACTGCTAGTGATGAAATGCACAAAGCAGCCATTGGACTGTGTTGATGAGTCATCCATCCAACTCATGACAAAGAGGACTGGAAAGTAGAATCTTGTAGTCTTTTAGACCTTCTGATTCATAAGGAGGGCAGTTAGAGGCAACCAGGCTAATAAGGAAGGGAAGTTAGGGGTGACCAGGCCAGCAGGGGAGAGAAGTTGGGGTTACCAGGCCTGCGGGGGAGGATAGTTAGGGGTGACACGGCTGACAATGGAGGGCAGTTAGGGGTGACCAGGCTGGCAGGGGAGGAGTTAGGCATCAATCAGGCTGGCAGTGGAGTGGTTAGGGGGTGATCAGGCTGGCAGGTAGAAGAGGTTAGGGGCAATTAGGAAGGCAGGCAGGCGAGCAGTTGGGAGCCAGTAGTCCTGAATCATGAGAGGGATGTCAGACTGCCTGTTAAGGCCTAAATGGGCAGTCAGACATCCCTCTAGAGGGCCCATATTGGAGAGGGTGCAGGTTGGGCTGAGGGAAACTCCTTCCCCTCCTCCCCCCGTGCATGAATTTCATGCACCGGACCTCTAGTAATGTGAAAAAAATGAGATGAATAAGCATACAAAATTGGTTTGTTTCCTTTTAAGAAAAGGCTATTGATGAATTTTCACACCAAAACAATGTCTCTAATAAAAACAAACATACCATAAAAAATAAAATACTTAAAATGCATTTTAAAAATACATTTTGTATATTGATTGATGAAATTGTGTGTGTGTGTGTGTGTGTTTTGTGCTATGACTCACCACCAGAAGGAGTGGAGTGGTGTGGTCTGATGAAAGTAAATCATATAGTGGGAGAGTAACTATGAGAGTTCTAATCCCTGCTATGAAAATTACTAATTTGGTAACTTGGGGGATGCTACATAATTGCTCTGAATCTCATTTGCTTTATTTGCAAAAAGCAGAAATAATGCTATCTACCACAAAGAGATCACACACACTGCTGTTTGAGAAAGATAAAGCATATGAACACCAGCCTGTAGCTATTTATTTTTAACAGATGTTACTTTATTTCCTTCATTGCAGCCACATTTCCTGAATGGCTAGCACATAGTTGTCCTCGGAAAACTCAACGAGGAGAGCTGGTGGTTTCATCACTGAACTGTTAAATCCTTCATCCTAATCCAAGCCCCCGGCTCTTAGTTATGTTCAGATTTAAACTTTCCCTGAGAAACACGGCTCTACTCAGATCTGCGTTCTCATCCTGACTCAGTGCATTTCTCAGAGTAGCTCGCCTCTCTGGACCTCATCCTTCTCATCTGGCTTGGGTGACTGTCAGTAAGAAGAGCATATTTCAGAGTAATAGTTTATTGATTCATTCCAGCTGGAGAGAGCAAACGTTGATCTCTGTGCTACAATGAACATTTCCCCCAAGATCCTGGCTTTTGCTGGCCATCTATCTAGCCACCATAGAAACTGAGCAAAATTGTGTGTTGTTTTCCATAGCGGTGGAAGCAAGTTGGCAAATTCCGTTGACCTGTTGTTATTAAACACTTCAAGCTCCCAGTGCACTCTGAACTCACAGGTTATTGCCAAGGTGAGGCTTGGGAGTGGGACTTGGAATCAGATTGATTGTATTGAATTTCACTTCTGATCGTATGGGGATAAGAACCAGATGATTAACATTTATGAGCTTTAGTTTCCTCATCTGTATAACAGAGCAATGATAGATAACTCACAGAATTTTTATGAAGATAGGAGGGAATTGTACATGCGTCACTCACTACAGTTCCTGGAGTATAAAAAGTCCCCAATAATGGTTGTCATTATGTCATTATCATAATCATCAAATCTCACATCAACCCCCAGTTTGCAACCTTTGCTCTGACATCATAGGTAGAAGTAGATTGGGCAGGAGGAGATTTTGCTTCCAGGAAGTCTCCTGTGGTAATTAAGCCACATGTTAGGGGTAGAAGGCAACTTGATGTGGAGGGGCTGGGAAGTGTGCAAAGGAAATCTAACAGTCAAAGTAAAAGACCCTTCATTGCCTTGGTCTCACTTTCTGTTTTCTTTGAGGTTCATTTCAGAGACGTGAGGTCTGACACTGAAAGTAAATGTCAATTCCTGAGACTGCAAAATGTTGACAGTTATTAATAATAACTACATAGCAGACACCTCTCTATTCCCAGACAGATATTACTTCTCTGACACGTGGTTTTCTAGATTTATTTACTACATCAATTTGGACCCTTTATTTTAGAAGCAGCAGAAAACTTGACCCAAATTATTTTGGACAGAGGAAGCATTTCTTTGGCCCAAGTCACCAGGATGGGCTAGTTTTATAGGAACCTGTTTTCAGGCTCAATGATATCATCAGAATCCAGTCTCCATCACCCACACCTTACCTCCAGTCTGGTTTTAGTTCCAGGGTTTGGTTCTTATGAAGGGAAGATGACAAACAGCAGCCTCAGGCTTATATGTTTTCATATTCAAGGACATTGCCAAAGCAGATGCCTTCTCGTCAGCCACTAAACCAATGTCCTCTATGAGCTTAAATATCTAAACCAATTTCTAAGCCAATCATTGCAGATGACAGTAAAATAGGATGATAGGCTTAAGTTACATGTTACCAGTAACATCAAATCCCTTCAAAGAACGTGGACTTGCTTTTTCCAAGGACAATCAGGACTGGGGAAGAGGGTGACTGTATGTTAGGAAAAATTTCACACAGATTCTTTATTTTCTGTGAAGAGTCCTTCACCACCTCTATCTGTTGAGTCTAACTGTTCCTTCCAGTCCTAAGTGTCACTTCCTCCATAACATAGATCTTGAATCAAGTCTCTTTATTCAAGTCCCTTAGCTATCTTCCTCCATTTAATCCAAATGACACTTGTGCTTCTCACGTGGATTTTATTTTAGTGCACTTTTTCTTACTTGGATGTGTTTGCACATTTGCCTTAACTAAAAGCTCACAAAGAGCAGAGACTCTGCATCATCCTAATGAAATCCCTTTAAAGCAACTCTAACAGCACATTACACTCAGGGGATATATTATAAATATTTTCTAAATTAGATTTCAATAACCAGTCCATGTTCCTAAAATCATAATTAAATTTGAACTGGAAAATTAAACAAAACAAATATTAAGCTCCAACTCTATTACTTTGGTGGAAACATCAGCCTAGATTTTGCTTTGATATCCTGTAAAGCCTGGTCTCAAACATTGGCAGCGATTTGAATTTACAGATTTGAACTCATGTGATAGGTAAATGAGGAGTATCTCTTTAATTACAGATTTTTCCATGTAACTGCCTTCCATAGCACAGTCTTGACGTGATTTTTTTTTATATGAACTAAACAGATTTTTAAGTTAAAAAGTAAATGAATAGACATATGTTTGAATGAAAATAATGTTACCTTGTACATGTTTGGGCCCTTAAGAGTTCCTATGTAATTTATAAACATGAGAGGGTAGTTGGAAATGATATTCTAGCCTACATGTTTATAGACCACCGATAATGATAAATACAGAAACAGGCCCAGTCTCCTCATCTGAAATCTTATTTTTCTTATAATATGAATCAATCCACAGTAGAGTCAATCCTCATCTATAATAGAGATGAGCAGGTGAGGTGGAATTATTATTTAACTTACACAGTTTTAACCTGTGATAGATTTCCTGGGGGTAAAATGTTCCTCTAAACTGGGGATTTTCTATTGCTTTTGTGAGTTGAATTTGCCTAAGGTGATATACATTGGCATGCACTAAATGTACTATATATTTTAGTTTTTTATTTAGTGGTGGAAATGAAACCATTTATTAAATATATATTGAGTATGTTCTATGTACTAAGCATTGAATTAGATAGAGTAATGGAATTATCTATTATCTTGAGGAACATTCAGTTTTATCAGGGGATTTGAATTTACATATAATACACCTCAGTAGCCCAATTTCTAATTTCTGTCTCCTAATTTCAATAAGACTTCTATGCTCTGCCAGGAACTCTTAACTCTCTAACTTATGTCACAGTCTTGAAAGTACTAGGAGGCAGAAAGCTTGATAATTGAGGGCTGACCTAATTAATGGGTTTCTCCTCTGTTGAAGAGGGCCATTCTGTGCCCCCTCATCGAGGGCCAAAAAATAGTTGCCTCATACATTTTGTCCAATTGTGTTGGGAAGACTAGTCCAGAACTAGTTCCTCCATCATGGGCAGAAATAGAAGTTTATAATTATAAATAACTAGTGGCCCGATGTGCAAAATTCATGCATGGGGGGGGGTGGGGTAGGGTTCCCTCAACCCAGCCTGTACCCTCTCCAATCTGGGACCCCTTGGGGTATGTCCTACTGCTGGTTTAGGCCCAATACCTGTGGGACCACAATCTGGGACCACTGGTCCTTAACTGCTCACCTGCCTGCCTGCCTGATTGTCCCTAACCCCTCTACCTGCCTGCCTGATCGCCCTAACTGCCCTCCCCTGCCAGCCTGACCTCCCTCCCAACTGCCCTTCCCTGCTAGCCTGATCACTCCAATTGCCCTCCCCTTCTGGCCTAATCTGCCCTCCCCAATGGCCCTCCCCTGCTGGCCTGATTGCCCCTAACTGCCTCTGCTCTTTAGTCCTGATCTCACCCCCAACTGCCCTCCTCTGCCAGCCTGATCTTTCTTCCAACTTCCCTCCCTTGCTGGTCTGATTGCCCCTAACTGCCTCTGCTTTGGCACCTTCCACCATGGCTTTGTCTGGAAGTTGGACATCCAGAAGATGGCTGGTTGACCTGGTCTAATTAGCATATTACCATTTTATTAGTATAGAGAGATTATATAGGATAGGATTGCTTAAATGGAGGTGGGGAGACCCTTTTTCAATAGGAGGAGATACTCTTGGCAGACAAAAATACATAATATCTATATCTGGCCTGATAGCCAGCCATATGTACTATACTGCCAAACTGGTCATTAAAAAATTGAACTGTTTTCTTACACCTTACACCAAACAGCTGTTGCCCTTAAAACCCTTTTCAGCCCCTACCTTAGGTTCTGCCTTTGCAGTTCACCCAGATTAGGTTCTGATTGGTCGGTTTTTATGCCAATCAGCATCAAAAGCTCTGCCTTCTAGGCAGCCATTGGTTCCTTGCAGTTCACCAAGATTTGGTTCTGATTGGTCAATTTCTATGCCAGTCAGTGTCTCCAGGCCTATCTCAGGGCCTGATCAGAGAAGTGGGACTGATCAGAAGCCCCCACAGCTGCTGGCAAGGCCTGGAAAGAAAGAGAGGCAAGGGCTGATAAATAGCTCCATGGAGGCTGCAGATCAGACTCTGCTTCTCTCTCTGGGCCTCTCTGCCACCCCCTCAGCAGTCAGTGCTGGGTCACCGTGGCAACCCAGCACTGACTACAGGACTTATTTCCAAGGCGCAGACCCAGCACTGACTGCCATGGGGGCTGTGGATCAGAACCTGCTGCTCTTTCCCGGCCTCTCTCCAGGCCTGATCCACAGACCCCTTGCCAGTCAGTGCTGGGTCACTGCGGCAACCCAGAGCTGACTGCAGGACTGACTTCCAGTGTTCAGTCATCCGTTCGATCATTTTGGATGTTATGGACCCTGGCTTTTTATATATATAGATTGCATCCACAGGCAGATAGCTATTTCTACCTTCACCTTTGAAGAATGTTATCAGGGAGATTTAGTCCTATGTTGTTACTTACAACACTAGTTTTTCACTCTCTCCTTATGAATTATCACTAGGATAATAGATTATGTTATTGGTTTGTATATTATTTATAACTGTCTGCATTGTCTTTAAGACACGAATAAAGAAAAAATTCAATATCATTGACATGATAAAGTAAAAACAATTAATAAGGAGAGAAAGTTGATCACACTCATTAGATGTGAGTAGATTGAATAGAGCAACAATATGGATTGAAAGTTTATTACAAGGGTAATCAATTTCCTTGTGCAGTTTTGTCATAAGAAATTAGTATAAATGATGATGACTATTTTAAAATACCATGGACACTGAAGAGAGTAGAAAGTAGATGATGTGAAACAAAAAGATAATTTATTTTTCAGTTACAGATGAAATCTTGAGTATGGAAATATGCACATCATATAGTTAATGATCCATTTAGAAATTATGTTTATTAGTATAAAAACAAATATATTATCTCATTAGGCAGTGATGGAGAACTCTGGTAAAACCAATAAACTTTCCAGTCCACCCAAGACATGTATGCCTTAAACAGACCCATGAAAGGAGTAATGTTTGTCCAGGCAAGTGCATCTGAGAGTAGGTATAGAAGAAGACACAGTCATAGAAAAGGCCAGCCCTGTCATTTGATAGGGGTTATTAATAGCTGGTAAATTTTCTCACCAGATAAACATTTTTTATGTGTGTCTCCCAGAAACAAATGTGTGTTACAAACTAAATCCAGGATGAAAAATAATAAAAAATATATATGGGCATTACATTAAAGTAGAGCAGTTATATGCTGAACATTTCAGGAAAGGAGGTGTTATACATATTAGTTTTCTCTCAGTCACTAGAATGAATAATGTCAAACTTACGAGATGTAAAGTATCCCATATAAAAATTCATCTTAAAAATCACCTTGCACATAGTCCCAATTTAACGTTGATTAAATGAGCAATTACACATAGGTGATATCATTATTTTCTTGTTATAAGTGTTAGAGAAGCAATAATTCTGTAACAACAAGCACATCTAGCGCCCAGATCTTGGTTTCTAATACTCTTCCTGAACACATGGTGACGAGGCTTCCAGGGGCTTCCTAATGTTTCAGGTTTTGATTTGATTCAGTGTCTGAGAATTTATCAAGCCACATACTCTGTTAGGCACACGTTTGTATGTATATGGGTATAGATGCACATATATACATATATATGTGTATATGTGTACGTATGAAATATACATTAAGAATTGTTATAAATACCGAAACCTTAGCAAATAACTCAAGGATCACCTACAGTAATAAAAAGCAGTGCAACAAAATAATCACAAAGATCAGATTTTAAAATAGCAAGAATCACATTATAATAATGAGAAAATTAAAAACGAATCCCTGTTTCAGAAAATCTATGTTTAAGAAATGTATTAAGTGTGAGGATTGAAACAAAAACAATGAGCTTCCTGAGCTTCATGACCAAAATTGGAAAAGTATATTTATAACAAAAATATAATCTTGTTATTATTATTAATATTATTTTATGTATTAAACCAGTTTTGAACTCAGAGAAACATGGTATTTGAGCCTTTATGTCAGGGACATTGAAGAGCCTAATATGTGATATTGTTAGTGTTTAAAAACAATTATGCCCTCTGTTTCATTCTTTTGAAGAAGGCTCTGAAATTAGACAACATACACATATCCAAGTGACATAGTTAGGAGCTTTCGTGATAGGGTACTGTGTTGGCCCAATCTGGGACTGATAATTTCTTAATTATAAATGGCACTAGTTGTGACATTCTAACCATTTCTGTGCAGAGAAGAAACAAATCAAGAGAAACAAGGCAAGAGATACATCCATTGGCTTTGTCTTTAAGCGACAGATTATTTTTTTCTAAAAACATCATTATATTGTCTTGTTGATTTGGCTCAGTGACTAGAGAGTTGGCTCTTGGACTGAAAGGTCTCAGGTTTGATTCTGGTCAAGAGCACATACCTGAGTTGCAGGCACATGAGGGAGGTAACCAATCCATGTGTCTCTCTCAGATCAATGTTTCTCTCCCTCTCTGTCTGTCTCTCTTCCTCACTTCCACTCTCTCTAAAAATCAATGGAAAAAATATCCTCAGTGAGGATAAACAAATTAAAAACATCTACATATATAAAAGCCTAAGTGACTAAATGACTGGTTGACAGGTCACTTTTATGCACACTGACCATCAGGAGGCAGACACTCAATGCAAGTAACAACACAGGATTAAATCTCCCTGATGACATTCTTCAAGGTGATCCTCGAGTTATTTGCTAATGTTTTGGTATTTGGTGGTCAGTGTGCTCCCACAGCCAGCCTTCCATGGCTCCTCTCCCTCCCCTTGCCGGCCCAATGCTCTGATCAGGCTGGCGGGCCAATCTCCTGCAGCCCCTCCCCCTGGCCGGACAACCTCCCTCGGCTCTGATTGGCTCCAATCACTGGCCTGGCCGAGGAACCCCACGTGTGCACGAATTCGTGTACTGGGCCTCTAGTCATTATGTAGCTTCCCTGGTTGTTGGAAAACAAAGCTTGTTTTTTGCTGATTTAATGTGATACAGAACAGAGAAATACCAAATCCTGTGATATATAGCCAGCACTGTTGCCAAATGGTGATTTATTTTACAGTTCCCTCTTGGTCACTTCTTTCGCTTCAAAGTCCATATTTATTCATTGCATTCCACTCTCTGAGCAGGTGATTGACAAGTGCAATGACTCTGCAGGAAGAGCACGTTGCTGCGAGCGGAAGAAAAAGCCAAGGAGAATTGGATGCGTTGGTTGTATGTGCAGATAACTGATGAAAGATTGGACTGTCACTCCAGCCAGACAGCAACAGAATAGGAAAGGTCATGTGTGTGATTGGTGTGTTGGGAATGAGCCGGATTTAGAAGTGGTCTTGGTTGTGAATGAGGGGCTGAGGAAGAGGAATTAGAATGAGAGGAAATCCACATTTAAAACGATTAAAAGCCTCCCTCAGCTCCTGATGTCAGGCCTTGATCTGACCCGCCTTCATGTGGACCCTTTAAAAGGGTCAGACCTCCATGCTGACTGTTTCTTCATGGCAGTTTGGCTAGCGTGCATGCATATGCCTATGTTGTTTAGAAAACCCCTCACTATTCATAGTGGCTAGGGAGGAGGGAGTCAGAGAGAACAGAATCCATGTATCCCACCTTGTGGAGTCAACATAATTGAGCATCATAATCTGTGTTTAAGCCAAAGGGCAGATGCCAGGGAGACTTTCTGGGTGGGCATGGAGGGATTCAAAGAGCTGGCACATGTGAATGCAATTCAGCTTCCCTTTCATTCAGCTACTCATCTCATGAGTCCTTGATGTCCTTACCCAAACTGTTTTTTAACTGCATTTGAGGTTTCTTAATGACATTGCTCAAATTATAATTTTCTGATGATGTGAAAGTTGGCCATTACATACTAGGTAACTTTAGCAGTCCTTCTCTCCCTGTGGCTGTGAATAATGTGCAGCCACAGAACCCCATTGAGAAAGGACAGCAGCTACTCTGTAGATTCAGGTTGTGTTTCTGTACCTGGAGACCTATTAGCCAGTACAGGCAGTGTTTTGCTATCTTTGAATCCTAACTAGTCTTTAAGTGAGACCTTCTCCATGTTCACACCTTTGACCATCTGAAGTCCCAGAATGGTTTCTGTCTTATTTGTTATAGAATTAACTAATTATTATCATCACACATACCTTCACTTGCCCTGAATTGTTACCATTGTATAGACATTGAAATATTCTGCATGTAAATTTTTCTATCTATATTGATTTCTATGTGTATCGTATTTCTATTGTACTATAGATTACATTTCAGCAGGCCTCCAAATCTATGTGAGATCAGATGCCTGTCCTTCAGGCTGAAACTCCAAAACAGGCAGATGACGTCCTCCAACACCAAGTCTGGGCACCCTTAGATAGGTTGCTTCTGTGCTGAACCCTGGGGTGAGTGAATTCCAGAGTGCATTTCTCAGATTGCTCTAGTCTGTGGATCTAGATTTTGTGGATGCCAGCCAGCCCTTTTCGTTTAATTTTGGAGGCTTATCTCTCTAGTGTGGGCCTTAAAAGTTGGGGGTGTTGGTGTGGAGTTTAAACCTTTTGCTCCCCAGGGAGAAGCTCTGTGATATGTTCTTTCTGATGTTAGGACCTGTGCATATGGTCCTTTTTATTGGGGGGGGGGTCTGGTCTTAATATCAAGATCCTTTCAACTGGTTAACTTATTCTATGTCCTCAGCTTAAATGTCACCTTTTCAGGGAGGCCATTTCTTATCAAGAATCACTTTCTAACGATCGAATGAAATAGTTCTACCTGTGTAGTAGTGAGCTACTCGTCACTAGGAGGATCTTTCAGATGTTTGTTGGAGATTATACAGACTGAAACAAAAGAATAAAAAAAAGTGAAATTTTGGCTGAAAGCTGAGAAAGAGCCAGTTTTACAAAAGTAGGGGAGGCTTGGTTATGAAGTGAGAGTGTGAAAGATCATGCAGGGAAGACAGGGGTGTGCAGAGGACATGGGGTGCCATAAACTTGACTCCCTCAAGAAGCAGAAAGAAGAGCAGTGTTGTGGGATCATGCACAGGGCAGAGAGGCTAAGGTGCAGTGGCATGCAGGGTTATTGTATAGAAAGGGGTTCTGATGCCTATGCTGAAAGGTTCCTTTAGTGCCATGGGGTGCAGAAGCTCACCTGAACTGCATCTGGAGGTGCAGGAGTAAAATCGTGTTCTCTTGGGGAAAGCCAGAGTTCAGAGGTGGCCTGTGGCCCCTGGCAATTCTGTCCTGGTGGACAATTCACCGGAGTGTCTTGTAAAGTCAGAATATCAAAAAGATTACATCGAAATGTGTCTGAGGCAAAGGTCAGGGATAGGCTGATGAACCTTCCTTTACTTCCCACATGAAAGAGTTCTCAAAACCCTGTCCTGTCCAAATGCTCTTGTTCACTTCAGTGTTATTCCTGGCTGAAGAAAAGGCCCATGGGGTTTGGGGAAGTTGGCTCTTTCAATGCAACATTTTTCAGGCTCCTTATAAAAATGTCACTGGGTGGATTCAAAAATATTTTTATTGGCACCAAAATTGGCAAGTCTGCAAAGGACTCTATATAGGTTGATCCTGTAGAACACCCCAGGGCCCCTCCAGGGAAGAGCAAATAAAATCCTCAGATCTGAATCCGGAGAACGTTTCTCCTCTCTGAGCTCTGAAAACACATTATTTTCCAGCAAACCCGGGATGACTGAAATTGCCCTAGTCTGCCGGGAAATAGTCCATTTTATCATACATTTATTTGTTTACTTAAAAAAAAAAGAGTTTGAAATAGTTTACAAGTAGTTTTACATTGGAACCACTCGTGTTTTAGGCTGACAGAGGCATCATTTTGCTTCACTAAAGCATTTAAAAAAATATTTTTATTGATTTCAGAGAGGAAGGGAGAGGGGGAGAGAGATAGAAACAGCAATGATGAGAGTGTATCATTGATCGGCTGCTTCCTGCATGCCACCTACTGGGGATCAAGCCCACAACCCGAGCATGTGCCCTTGACTACAATCGAACCCAGGACCTTCCAGTTCGCATTCCAATGCTCTATCCACTGAGCCAAACCATCTAGGGTAAGCATTTGTTTAAGTGATTGTCCATTCACACCCTTGAAATACTTGATTAATCCTATCCACGAAGACACAGAAGAGGAAGGGAATCTTTGCATAGTTGCAAAGTAACTTCATATACACACACATAATTTTTTTTTTGCTTGTTTCAGTTTTTTTTAGTTTCTTTATTGATTAAGGAATTACATATGTGTCCTTATCCCTCCATTAACCCCTCTCCCCCACTCATGCCCTCATCCTCCTGGTGTTCATGTCCATTGGTTAGGTTTATATTCATGCATATGAGTCCTTTGGTTGATCTCTTCTCCTTACCTCCACCCTCTCTATCTTCCCTCTGAGGTTTGACTGTCTGTTCGATACTTCTCTGACTCTGGATCTATTTTTGTTCATCAGTTTATGCTGTTCATTATATTCCATAAATAAGTGAGATCATGTGGTATTTATCTTTCTCTGACTGGCTTATTTCACTTAGCCCTATGTTCATAGCACCACAATTCACCATAGCTAAGATTTGGAAACAGCCTAAATGCCCATCAGCAGATGAGTGGATTAAAAAACTGTGGCATATATACACAATGGATTTTAAAGTAGAGAGAGGAGCATGTGGTACATGAGGGTCTGCTTGTGTGTAGCTTTGAAAAAAGAAGGCTATCTATTGGGCTGCTTTCAGAAAGGGCAGGGATTAAAGTCTCTAGTTTCTTCAGAGTTTAGCCTTGCTGCTAGTCTTTCTCTGATACTTCCTTGTATATTTAAATGAGCCATTTGATCAATTACCTGCCTCTTTCTGTCTTGGATGGTTTGCATTTCCCCAGCTGACATCTGAGTGTCATGGGAGTCCGAGCACTTGACTGATCTAAGGCTGCTGGTTGTAGAGCAGGGATCTAAGCAGCCGTGGGTCTGCTCCAGTCCTGACTGACAGCACCTGCAGGCACAAGTTCAAGGCTGCTGACAAGTGGACTTTCCTTTCGGACAGTCTGTGTTGTTGTGGGGACTGGAGGCTCCTGTAACTATGATGACTTGCGATTCAGATATTTGAAATAAAAACTATGTTCATGAAGTTTATTCTGGAGCCAGGCTAACAATGGCAATGAGATGGCTTCACACGTACTTCTAATGTTAACCACAGCAAAAAGCAAAATCCACTCTTACATAGAACCTATTATTTGCCAGGCACAGTTCTACGTTCATCACACACTGTGGGAGCCACGCCAGAGTGGCCAGTCAAGGCAGTGCACCCTGTGAAAGGCCTCGTTGACAGTACTCCAGGTGGCCAAGGCTACTCGGAACATGGGAATCTTAATCAGAACGTTCAAGGCTCAGGTATTAGAGGCAGGTGCAAGGACAACAATTACAGGACACGGGGCACGCATACCATCTTGTAGCCCAAATGATTGATGTCCCTGTTGCTAGAGGCCTCTTTTGTCTAAGTGATAGAGTAAGTTACTGACCGGCTGGTGTACTGCAGCTGCTGAGAGAGGCGTGCAGGAAGGCTGGAGAGAGGGGAGAGGACAGGGAGGCAAGAGCAGAGAGCTCAGGTGCCGCTACTATGTGAGTGGGTAAGTCTTACCCCTTAGGGCAGCGGTTCTCAACCTGTGGGTCCAGACCCCTTTGGAGGTTGATCGACCCTTTCACAGGGGTCGCCTAAGACCATCGGAAAATGCAGATATTTACATCACGAGGCATAACAGTAGCAAAATTTCGTGGTTGGGGGTCACCACCACATGAGGAACTGTATGCAAGTGTCACGGCTTTAGGAAGGTTGAGAACCACTGCCCTAGGGGCAGCGTGCAGTCGCTTAGATAATAGATGTGGGCACAGAGGCTACTGCTTTTATGGGAGAGATGTATTCATTCACCAGCCTGTGTGGGACTTTGCTGTGAAAGACTGTTTTGTCTGAAAGCTATATGGTCACTGGCTTCTACAATAAAGGCTTTCTTAGAACACCCACAACCTCTCATGGCTTCTTTGTCTACCACCCGGCATGCCAGAAGGTCCACTCCACAGCAGAGGGACGTGGCCCTGACAGTTAGGACAATGTGCAGGATTTGAGAAGGAACCTGCCCGGACAGTTGGCGTGGTCAAGCAGAATTCAGAAACATAAACAGAGTTAGAGCAGTGCTCTTGGCTGCCCTGACACATGTATTAACAAATTCGATTACCTCAACAATCCTATGGGGTAGATGGTTTTATACTGCTCATTGAATAGTTGCAGAATCTTAGCCTAAATAAATGCTCCAAGTTGCCCACATACTCTAAAATTAAAAATGGCAGCATGGCTGTTGGATCCCTGGTGGTCTGGCTACAGAGCCAAATAGTTATAGTGAGCCAAATGACTTCAATAAAATGGTTTACTATGAAGTTAGGGAAGCCCTAAATTCCCACAGGATCCCCAAGGGCCATGCACATCGGAAAATAGGGATCTGATTAAGCTAATGACTAATATTTGGGAAAAAATACATGTGGGCTTCCAACCTCATGCCATTGAGTTTTATTTCCTCCAATTTCCTGCAAGGTAGTTCCTATACATATTGGCCTTGGACAGTTGATGGATCCAAGGTTCTGGGACATTAAATTTATCTTTTTCTATTGCACCATCACTAATGGATAGAGTTGGCATCCACATACAAATCTTTCTGGGAAACACACATCTTACAAGTAGTCTATATAGATTTAGAGACAATATAATATGAAGAATACTGAATTGGGAATAATATATCTAAATTTTAGACCCAGCTCTTCTGTTGTATGTTTAGGAGGTCCTAGGTAAGTCATTGCCTCCTATTTCAAATGTGGGGATTGGTCTTAATTATTATTGTTTCCATTCAAAATGATATTGTTTGATTTTTGTGATGTTTTTATATAAAAATATTCATGGGTACCTTTTCAGATTCTAAATTATCCCAAGATACATCTCAGTCTCTAAAGCTTGGTATAAATAGAAGGAGTAAATGTAGATTAAATACTATTTGGGGTCATTGGGATAGAACATTAAACCCTTAAATATAGCACACTCACTTTTAAAAAATCAGCTAATACCTATTTTTAATAGAAATCATGTTGGTTTCTCCAGGCTTCACATTTCAGATGCATTTGAATGCCAGTGCTCAAATCTCTTTTTCTGGATGCCACACATGTGACCTACAAAGTACAAAACCACAGAAGTTTAGAACTCTCTTGTGCCATGCAGCCCTGGAAAATCCTAACTGTGTTTCAAGGCATTCTTCAATGCCGAATTTTCGAAGTATTTAATCAGGGCATACCAATGAGATATGCAGAATAAGGGAACCATCATGTCAATCAGTGTTCACTTTACCTTTTGTAGGAGCCCACTAATTCATGTTCTCTGAATCCTTCAGGGTCATTTCCTATTTCTAGCTTTATGTAATATTGTGTCATATACAAGCTTTCCCTTTAGAATCTCTCTCTTTTCCTTAGTACTCTCAATGCCCTAATACACATACCTCAGTAATATGTTCAGGACCCTTCCTACAGATTATTGGAATCTGAGAAATAAAGCTAATTCCTTGCACCATTTAAACAAAAACAGATCCTTAAACCTTTTTTTTAACCTTTTCTCATTATTATGTTTTCAACATAGTTGACTGATACACAGTTCTTTCTTTTTGCTAAAAGTCCATGATCTGAAGGCTGGAAATGCACTGGCTTTCTCAGGATAGCTTAGTTTTAAAATTATGATCTAATTCATGCAAAGGTTACCCAGGGAAAGTATCAGTCACCCGGTTGGCATGACTCAGTGGCTGAGCATCAATCTATGAACCAGAGGTCATGGTTCGATTCCCCATCAAGGCACATGCCCAGATTGGGGGCTGGTCCTGGTAGGGGGCATGCAGGATGCAGGTGATCAAACATCTCTCTCATCCATGTTTCTATCTCTCTATCCCTCTTCCTCTCTCCAAAATCAATACAAATACATTTTTTTAAAAAAGTATCAATCAGTGACAGGGGATGGGAGTTGCATTTGAGTCTTTTCCACTTTCTTCCTTCAGCATGGTCAATTGAATGAATATAAGATGCATGGGACAATAGTAGCCATTTTGTGATAATGAGGGCATAAATTTGAGGATTATGGCCAACATGTTAAAGTTGCTGAGTGGCTAGATGGGTAATAGATAGTGTCACTATGCTTCCTAATTAACCAAATCTGGAACTCTCTGGATCTTTTAGTTGAAATAATAAAAGCACTGATCTTAAGATGTAAGACACTTTTAACTGATGATTCTATAAGTTTCAGCTAAAAGCTGTTCGATACATTATGTAAATCCCAAATACCAACTCACATAAACTTTTTCATTTCTTTTGTCTGATTAAAATTGTTTATTTCATGATCCTGGAATAATTGTAATTTCAAAAGGATGCGAGGTGGCAATATATGCTCCATAATTTATGGTGGGGAAAGGGAATTTAAATTTAAGCCTGAACTGTCAAAAAGGATATAAAATGCTCAATTAAACTGTGAAAATATATTAGTTTCATTTACTCTTTAGCTCTGTGAAATTATTCTTTTAATTAAGCAGAAACAAAAACAAGAGAAATATTTGAGTGCTAGGGGTTATTGGACAGGAAACTGTAATGCTCTACCCAGATTAGGAAAAAAGAATGTCCTATCTCAAAAGTTTCTGTGCAAAGGCTAGCAACATGCAAATCTCATTTACTCCTTTTATTTATGTCAGGAGGAACAGCCGGTAATCTGGGTGGGCCATGTGTAAAATAGATATGTCTTAATCTGGGAAGAATACATTTTCTTTTGAGTCTGGAGAAAAATACTTAAAAAAAATATTCACCATATGTTCAAATTTATAGCCTTAAGCTCTTGACCAAATATCATCCTTTAGTTAATTTATTTTCATTTCCAAGAGGTAGTCTTAGAGATTGCAATTGTCTTCATTCTTGAGAGGGATTTGCATGTGAGTTTACCTTTGTGCCTTAACACATGAATAAAAAACTATTATATCAAAACACCTTCCTCCAAATAAGCTGCTGTTTGGGGCATCTGTGATTTATTAAAGGTGACATTATTATCAAAAGATGTACGTGTGTGTGGGGAGGTGGGTGGGGGAGAGAATGAGAATTCAGGGAATAATGAGTATGTTTTATATTTAGAATTTGCCTCATACCACCATCCCTCTGGGCCCATCTGTGAATACCCTGTTGTTGTAGTGACTCTTTTCAGACACACTGTTGCACACCAACAGAATGATAATATTTGGAATCCAATTGGTAATTAATTTCAGTAAAATGAGCACATGGACTTGAGAAATGGGAGACTGTTTGCTGTTGTGTCCCACTGGGAGGCCTGCTGTTTTGGCGTCAGCTTTCATCCATGTCATGGCTTTGCTTTCAGTGCACATCATGTTCCAGTTGATGATTAAACTTATTTCAAAATGTCTATCTTCTTAATTAATCACGAGTTAATTTGCTTTAAATCTTATGACAACTAAAAACGAGAAAATCTTTATCTTGATGTTTTTTAGAATATTCACATATTGAAAGTCATGGGATAAGTGTGTGTCTTTGTATATATTTTAGAGGAAGAAATGCACTGGTTTCCATGTTGTTACTCTTCTCTCTGATGCAAGAAATCACAACTTCTTTTTTCAAAATAGTATATTCTGATTAAGAAGTTGTAGAAAATCAAGACCATATGCTAAAGTTATTAGGCAGTTTGTATGTTCTACCCAAGAAGATTTATGAAAGACAAAGTGTCAGTATAAGACATTTTATTTAAGTGTATTACTAAAAGGATCAGTTTTAGATGGAGGTCTATTTTTATTTTCACTAGAAATTGAATAATTGGATTCATCTCTGAGCTTGAGATTACTGAAGGCTTTTGTACAGGAGCTTGATCCAAAACATTCAATACGATGAATATTCAATAAGGATGAATGTCCTCACACCCAATTCAATAAATAGATCAGTTACAGAATTGAAGCCAGACACCATTTCTCATGTAGGAATATAAGTAGCTAAAATTTTGTGAGAATCTAATACTAGGTGACAGGATCCTAAAGAAAATTATCTCTAATCATCAGAAAGTTTTTAGATCATTGTTTTCCACTATTTATGTGGGTGAAACTGAAGTCCAAAGAGGTTAAGTAACTTGCTAATAATGAAATTTGTCTTATTGCACACAAACAGGTTAATCATTTTATAATTCTCCAAATACAATGCATATGCATACATAACACACACATATACACAGTACAAGGAATACCGAAGGTCTGGGCTCTTTTGTAAGTTTTAGCTTTTCTAACTGTTTGTGATAAAGAACTATGTTTTCCCAATCCAAAGAAGAACAGTAATCTATGTTTGGAGAACTAAACAGTAAGTACAAAATTACCTAGAACATATCAGATGCTTAATAAACATTTGTAAAAGGTTAAACAGATGCAATGGTGTTATATCAAACTTTTATTTGTGGCAATGGAAATGATTAACACTGTAGAAAACTATGTGTATGTATTTTGAGATAATACTAAAAGTGTGGTTAGCAGAGATGCTTCAATCTGATAAACATGAGGAGGAAGAAATTATCTTGTATTTTCTTATTTCTGCTCTAATTTTTATTATCTCCTTTCTCCTGTTCACTCTGGGCTTTTCTTGTTGCTCTCTTTCTAATTCTTTGAGTTATAGCATTAGATGATTTACTACCATTTTTTCTTGTCTTTTTTTTTTTTTTGAGGTACACCTGTGGAGCTATAAACTTCCCTCTCAGGACTGCTTTCATTTTGTCCCATAAGTTTTGGATTGTTGTGTTTTTATTGTCATTAGTTTCCAGAATGTTTTTAATTTCTTCTTTGATCTCATTGGTAACACAATCAATATTTAATAACATGCTATTCAGCTTCCAAGTATTTGAGTGTTTTGGATTGTTTTAATTGTAGTTTATTTCTAAGATTATGCCAATGTGGTCTGAAAAGATGCTTGGTGTGATTTCAATGTTCTTGAATTTTGGGAGACTTTGCTTGTGACCTAGTATATGGTCTATTTTTAAAAATGTCTTATGTGAACTTGAGAAGAACATATATTTGGCAGCTTTGGGTTGAAATGTTCTGAAGATGTCAGTCCATCTGACCTAGTGAGTCATTTAGGATTATTGTTTATTTGCTGATTTTTTTCTCTAGAGCAGTGGTTCTCAACCTTCCTCGTGCCGCAACCCTTTAATAGAATTCCTCATGTTGTGGTGACCCCCAACCATAAAATTATTTTCATTGCTACTTCATAACTTTAATTTTGCTACTGTTATGAATTGTAATGTAAATATCTGATATGCAGGATATATTTTCGTTGTTACAAATTGAACATAATTAAAGCATAGTGATGAATCACAAAAACAATATGTAATTGTATATTGTGAAATATTTATTTCTAATTACAAATAAATGAAATTTTGTCTTGAATCGCGGTGTTGCATGGGTAACAGTCTTCATATGACAACAGTAAACTACATTGCTACATTTTGCTACACCGAGGAGCAGTATATTGGTTCCTAAGACCATGGGAAATAGGTGTTTTCCAATAGTCTTAGGCGACCCCTGTGAAAGGGTCATTTGACCCCCAAAAGGGTTGCAACCCACAGGTTGAGAACCGCTGCTCTAGAGGATTTATCCAGTGATGTCAGTGGTGTATTAAAGTCCCTTTATATATGACTATATTGTTGTCTATCTCTCTCTTGATATCTTCTAGGAGATTTTTTATGTATTTGGGTGCTCCTGCATTGGGTGCACATATGTTTATCAGGGTTATATCCTCTTGTTGTATCAATCCCTTTAGTATTATGAAATGGCCTTCTTTATCTCTTGTTATGGCCTTTACTTTGAGGTCTATTTTGTTAGGTATAACTATTGCTACCCCAGCTTTTTTTTTCATTTCCATTTGCCTGAAAGATATTTTTCCATCCCTTCACTTTCAGTCTGTGTGAGTCCCTTGTTCTGAGGTGGGTCTCTTGTAGACAGCATATATATGGGTCATGTTTTTTTTTTATCCATTTAGCTACTTGATGTCTTTTGATTGGAGCATTTAGTCCATTTACATTTAAAGTTATTATTGAAAGGTACTTAGTTGTAACCATTTTTATTTCTTGAGGCTGTGTTTCTTCTTACCTTTTTGTTTCTTCTTTTTATAGCATTCCCTTCAGCATTTCTTGCATTACTGGTTTGGTAGTGATAAACTCCCTTAGTCTTTTTTTGTCTGTGAAGCTCCTGATTTTCTCATTTCTAGTAGAGATTAAAATTATTCCCAAAGACATGTTCAACTTTGGATGCAACTTGCAAACAAAACTCATCATGAAATTCTTTAAGAGAAATACACTCGATTCCTCAAAAAAGATATGTGTGAAGACATTGTAATGCTTCCCTGTCCTTCAGCCTGTTTTTAGAATATTTATTTTACCAAACTGTAGTAAGAAACAAGAAAACCTGCCTGACAGAACAATACAATAATTCATATCACTTGGAAAAATGGGAAACACAAAACAAAGCATCTGTTATAGAATGATTCGCAAGGCAGACATTTCTGCTTAACTGAAAGAAAACGTGGCAGAAAATATTCAGCTCATTTTTTTTATAAAATATTAATCTAGTGCCTCTGTATGAAATTGTTAACATTTGTTGCAGAAAATTAGGATTTGTGATTTCTCTATTCAGCAGTGTGGTTGAAGAATAAAATTATCTCCCTTCAGAATGCAGTTGTTTGCATTAGACTGCCAGTCATGCATATAGAAGATTATATTTCATTTTAAGATTAATAGGTTTTTATATATGAACTGCATGAAAAATGTTTTTTTTTTTAAAAAAAATAAACATTCTTTCCTTCTCCTGTATAATTAGCAAGCAATCAGTTTTCCTTGCTGGATGAATCAAAATAAATAAGCTAATGTTTAATTCCTTTCGCATCATCCTTAATAACAACTGTTTCTTGAGTGTAAATCACATTTAAGGTATGCCTGGGGTATATTTTGCATAAGAGAAAAATCACCTTATTGTCAGAGAGTAAATCATAAAACCCAAAAGATTATATTGGTTAGGATTCCCTTGGGTTACAAGGAACAGGATTCTTCACTATTTAAAGTGGCTTAAACATTCAAAGTATTCTTCTTCTGCCCTAGCCAGTGTGACTCAGTTGGGCATTGTCCTGTGTGCACCGAAAGATTGCTGGTATAATTCCTGGTCAGGGCACACACCTGGCTTGTGGGTTCAATTTCCATTCAGGATTCCTATGGGAGACAACAGATCTGTTTCTCTCTCACATCGATGTTTCTCTCTCTTTCTCTGCCTTCCCCTCCCTTTAAAATCATTAAAAACATAAACAATTCTTCTTCTTAAATATAAAGGAGTCCAGATGTCAGCAGCTTCTTTGTGATACCTCCATAGAGGCCAGGTTGTCAGGAAGTCCTGTTTGTGGGTGTGGTCAGGAGTCCACAGTTTGACCTAAAGCCATCATCTGTCTACTCAGTATACCTCTAAGAATCCGGAAGGTGGGTTAGAATAGCATTGTAAATAGCACGGAGGCTGGGCTACAAGGGAGGCAGTAGGAGGGGATGAAAAAGAACAAAGACTTTGGTATCAGGGTGACCAAGAATGAAATCCCAACTCCACCACTGCTAGCTGGGATCTTGAGCCAGTGATCTAAACTCTCGTGTCTTCATAGCTTTCTAGAAATCATATGGGGGAATAAACAATACCCCTTGCAGAATTTCTAAGAGGCTTTAAACTTTATTTATTTATTTTTTAAATATATTCTATAGATTTTTTACAGAGAGGAAGGGAGAGGGACAGAGAGCCAGAAACATTGATGAGAGAGAAACATCAATCAGCTGCCTCCTGCATGCCCCCTACTGGGGATGTGCCCGCAACCAAGGTACATGCCCTTGACCAGAATCAAACCTGGGACCTTTCAGTCCGCAGGCTGATGCTCTATCCACTGAGCCAATCCGATTTTGGCGAGGCTCTAAACTTTAGAGTCTAAAGATTTAAGGAAATGAGTGTAAGTGCCTGGCATCCAGTACATGGTCATGAATGGTAGCGTTTGTAAAAGACCCAAACTATGAATAAGAGGCTCATGGTTTGGATGTATTGCATCCAAATAATGAGGTCAGCCTGACAGGTGTGACTTTAATCCTGTGTTTAATGGCTCCACGTAAGGTTTTCTCAGCACTGGGCTAGGAAATCAGTTGTTTGGCAATGCACACTGGAGATTCATCCTTATTCATGCTGTGAAAAGTAGTTGCGTGAAGACTTTCTACAAACACCATCCTTTTTTAAGTGTAAAATTATTCATTAAGTAGTATTTCCTTGATGGAGTATGCATGTTATTTCCTTTATCTCATTTTTATCCTTAAATTTAATTATTGAGTCTAATTATAATTACTTTATAATTACTGTATTTAGGCATTAATTATATCATCAAACCATTAACAATATTCTTCAGCATAAAACTAATCAAATCTTGAACACACAGAGCCCAAGGCTTACCTATAATATCTTGTTTCTTTCCTCTGTGTTTTTTTTTTTAAATTTCTTTTTAACACATTTGAAAAGGCTTCTTGTTGACTTGGTTATTTTTCAGTCCTGTTTTCTCAGAGGCATACAACAAATGACTTATGGAAACTCATTTCCAAGAAACAACTTGTCCTCTCACCTACCAACAGTCTGATCTCATCATTCATTGGTCTTTTCCAGAAAAGGAGCATCAAAGTTGTTAGGAGATGGTGCCTAGGACTGGATTCTTGCCGCAAAGTGCAAATCTCCGTGTCTGTCATTCCACGTACAAATTTATTATCTAAGTTGAGAACATTTGGGGTATTTGAAAATTCCTCATTTTCATTCTTTCTCTCTCTTTTTTCTCTCTTTTCCTTTTCCCTTCTTCCCTCCCCTCCTTTCTCACCTCCCTTCCTCTGCTCTCCTTTCTATTTACTTTTTCATTACTTTTATTTTGTTCCAAAAAACCTTCCAAATTATTTTTATAACATTAAATCATGTTTATGCTATTGATAATTATGTAATCAGAATGTTTTATAACTTTAATTTATAACTGTAATTCCATAAATAATATAGTATTCCTCAAAATGCTTTCAGTTGAAATTCTCAGTGGCTGTGTCTTCTTCAGGATAAACAGTATAAATTGCTTCAAACTATTTTCAGGGAACATTTGTAAACATTTGAAACTAAGCAAATTTCTTCCTTTGTGAATTATTTAAAAAACAAACACATAGAATTATTTTCCTACATGCTTATGGTGATTCTAATGCATTGAACCCTAATGAAAAGACGCTTCATCACATTGAGTTGAATCTTTATCACTTTTTCTTCAGAAGAATATGCCTGTCATCAAACACATCTAAGTGTGAAGAAGACTTGTATTTCCATGGGGCGCTTTGAGCCAAATAAGACTGTGTGATTCTATTATAACTTTTCACTCCATTTTAACTTGAATATACTTATAAGCATAATTTTAAAGTATCTCCTCATTATGTAAGTGAAGTTTTTAAAGTAATGCACATTATAAAGAGGCTCTTGGACAGGATCATTAAATGTTCTATTTACATAATTTTAAACACATCTTTAATTTTATAGAGTTTTAGAGTAGTTGGTTACAAGATGTGATTGAAAATCGTCTAAGTCTTGTTTTCAAGCCCTTCCACAAAGGATTATGGAAGCAAAAGGGATTAACAAAATGCAGAGGACTTCCATAAGTCACCTAGTGAGGAGCCATGGATTCGAACCGCTGAAGGCTAAGAAAAGGAGGAATTGTTGTAACCAAAGGGATGTCATTGGGGCTGTGGAGTAGAGAAGAGGTGGAAAAGTCAATTTGCACCCAATACATTGGAGGATTTCTTCTAAGATAAAGTGACATTGATGGTCTTGGCAAATCATCCCTTTTAATTACTTTTTTGTGAAGAATACATCACGTGTTACTGAAGGGGAAGAAATTTGTTGTTGTTGTTATAAGTGGGGGAACCCCCCCCCACCAGATTATCAGATCTTTAGACATATATTACCTCAAGAATAAAATTAACTTTTGTTCTTCCAAAGCCTGTGCGTGTGAGGATGGGGCCAGCACTGCAAAGGAAACAGGTGCACCTCCTTTGGACACATCTCAGGTGAAAATTGGGTACCTCTCTCAGGCGCCTCTATAAGACATTACCCAATGTTCATTATGTATCACCAGAAAAGCAACTGCAGGAGAGTAAGTGATAACTAATGGAAATTGACCTGAAATGAGCATGGAGCTCATGTTGAGTCCAGAGAGAGAACAGAAGGAGATTAATAATAACACCTGACACTTACGTGGCATGTAAGAGCCCGATGATGTTCTCCAGGGTTATATTATTGATTTCATCCCTACCTGCTCCTTCATTACACTCATGGTACAAATGGGGAAACTGAGGCACAGAGACGTCGTGAGATGTTTTCAACACCGCACACGTGGTAAATTAGAAAGTCAGGACTTCAACGTAGGCCATGTGATGGCAGAGTTGGAACTGTTAACCTTCTGTGTTGTGCTGGGTTACAAGAAAATTGCTCCAGTTAGAGTTCTGACTTAATTCAAAGGTATCTCTTTCCCATTCTATATCACTTACATCGATAACAAAGAAGAATATAAGAGTTGAATTAACTTCCACTTGTTATGAAGGTCTCGGCATAGATGTCCGTTATTTAGAATAAAGTTTCTCAGACATCCTTAGCAGTAAGATTATCTAGGATCCTTGTGAAAAATGCATATGTTGGAGTCCTGACTTCAGAGTTTCTGATGGAGAAAGTCTAGGTGAAAGCCTTACAATCAACATGTTTAATGAGCAGTTCAGATACAGTTTGTAAACATTCTTTTATCAGATACTCTCCCTGGAACCAAGATTGCCTAGCAGCCCCACATATTGCCTTCCAAGAACCTCTCTGCTTTCTACACTGAATCTTTGCTGCTCATTTACTCATCATTCTCTTCTGGACTCTTGAGGACTTTAAGGGCATTACTCCGCTGATGTGTTCCTCATATCTCCTGTTGACCTTCCACCCAGTAGGTGCTTACCAACTATGTGCTGAAGGGATGAACTGTAGGTTGAGTGATGGGATGAATGATTATGAGATGGTCTGATAATATGCAAAGCAACGGATCATTTTCAGAGACCTGGTTCAGTATGCCTAGTTGTCTCACTTAGTTGAATACGTGTAGACCAAGAGATAAAATGTTTCAGTGATTTAAGTCTACATAACAAACTATCCCAGCACGTCATGGCTAATGTTTCTCTTCGCTTCTCTCTCTGCCCATATTGCACAATTTTAGCCTTTTCTTTCAAATTCATTTCCTGAGATTTGATTCCACTTTATAGTTTCTCAGAAAATGCTCATGAACTGAATGGTAGCACTCATGGAGAATGAATGCATTTGTTTGGCAATATCTTTGAAAGAGTCACGGTTCAAGAATATGCTGTTTGCATATGGTGCTTCTTCTTGGACAGGAGACAGAGCCTTGGACTTTTGCATGAATGTCTTCTGTCCTAGCATGGACCTTGGTCAATGACGGGTCCACATAATTCATTTTAACAAGTTTTTAATGATACACTGCTGTGATGTTAAATACCAGAGAAGAGCAGTTTAGAAGGTAGAGTACTTTTCTTATAAGCATTATCCCATCCTTTACCCCTCTTTATTCTTGAAATACCCATTTGAGATAGACAAAACACTTGGTGTTATTCTTCTTTTCTTTAAAAACACTAAGCCTCAGAAATAGAGTGATTGGGAACACATTTCATAAAGTTTGAGAAAGAATGCCATCTAGACTCTCTCAAAAATTTCATTCAGTTAAATAAACTTTTATGGAGCCAATTCCCAGTGATGGGTAGTGAGCTAGAAACAGGGGATTCAAAGATGAGTCAGCAATTCTACTTGCCCTTGCGTATCACAGGTTATTACAGGAAATGGACTTCTCAAAAAGCACATTAAAATCAACATGGTAAGTGACATCATAAAAACATGAACTGAGGGCAGATTGTAGAGGGAGGAGCGGCACCTTCCCAGGGCCAGCAGAAAAAGTTATTTTTTAAAGCTGTATCTTTAGGTCTTGCCTCTGGAATTATGATGGCTTATAAAGGTATTTGCCTTCAGTCAAGTTTTGGATTCCACAGAAAATAGCCATTTTATTTTCTGAAACAGGCTAAATGAGTGATTGGAGTAGATAAAAAAATCATTTTCTGCATGATATTTTGTAGATTAATGAATGTATTGAACCATTCTAATGATAAATAGGGAATTTTTTTCACTGTAATGTAAAGAACTAACACTCGATTTTAAATTAAAGAGATTTAAAATTTGTCAAGCTTATCAAAAGTGCGTGAGCAATAAAGAGGTAGAAATGTATATAACCCATTTTGGAGCACACTAATTTCTTAACATGCATAATTTTCTGCTTCATTACTGTTGGTGCGATCCTTGTAGAAGACAGTGATTTGGTGGAAAATAAATATAGGTCTGAATAATAGCTTTCTAGGGAAATGCTGAAATTTCTCTACTTGATTAGCATGTTGCAAATTCAATTTACTTCGTTGGCATTGTCCTCTCTGTAGTCTCTGCATTCTAAGTTAGAAACATGATCTATTGCATTTAGGAATCAAATCCAGATTCGAACAAAATCCAATGAAAATGTTAGCCAAAGCTATCAAAATGAACAAATGGTTTAATAAAGTTAGAAAAGCTGCAAAGAAAGGCAGGATCAAGCTGGGGAGAAAAAAAAAAGACAACTCAAATGAAGTAAGTGAAACTATCAGCAGTGGTAACCTGGAGGAGAGGACATTTACATAATGAACTTGTGAGGGATGCAGACTGTTACAGGCTCCATCCAGCTGGCTTCGGTTTCGCTCCCTGTGCAACGTTTGGAGGACAGAGAAACGAACTGAAAAAAGAATGTGTTGTTTTCATGCAGCATTTAGAAGGTATACAAGGGGTAGGGCTTGTCTGGTTGGTAAAATTTTCTTGTCTTTAGTCCTTCCAGGAAGTAAAGGATTTTCTAAGTGAAAGGAGGCTTGGGCCAAAGTGCAAATCAAGGGTATAGTTGTAACACCCTTTAAAAAAAATTTTTTAAAGGGTTGTTACCCCCCCCCCCCCCGAATCTTCTCAGTTAGACAAAGTGGCTTCCTAAAGGTAGTATTCTACAGCAGCCTGGCACAGCCAGTGCAGAGAAAGGCCTGTCTCTCAGCCTTCCCAGCTATTTCTCTCAATACATTTTTTTTTGCATGTCTAAACTCATTTTGATCTCTGCTCCCCAGAAACTTTATTTAAGTGAAGCTGAAAGAGGTGCTCTACTTCTCAGGCCTTGCAATTAAAGGCCTAGAAATATGTCTCAGTGATTCAGGTGGCTCTAACTTGGATCATGTGACTAACCTTAAATAAATCCCTGTGGCCAGGTGTATATGCCATTCTTATTGGTGACTGGAGGCCCAGTGCATGAAATTCGTGCATGGGTTGGGGGGGTCTCCTCAACCCAGCCTGCACCCTCTCCATTCTGGGACCCCTTGGAGGATGTCCGACTGCCAGTTTAAACCTCTCACAATCCTGGATAACTGGCTCCTAACTGCTCACCTGCCTGCCTGCCTGATTACCCCTGCCTGATTGCTCCTAACTGTCCTCTCTGATCACCCCTAACTGCCCCCCCAATCCCCGCCAGCCTGGTTGCCTCTAACTGCCCCCTGCCAGCCTGGTCACCCCCAACTGTTCCCCCCTGCTGGCCTGGTCACCCCACACAGTCTGTTGTTCAGTTGTTTGGTCGTCCCTCACTAACCCTGCTGCTGGCCTGGTCGCCCCATGCAGCATGCTGTTCTGTTATCTGTCTGGCTGTTTTGGTCATGATGGCCTCTTACTTTTTATATGTTAGGATTCCTCAGTGACAATTCAATACATGTTTTCTTAACATGTTGTTGAGGTGGAATTAACTGTGCCCCATCTCAACAACATGTTAAGAAAATAGTGGAGCCCACTGGCATGTGTCACTGGTTGAGCACCTATCTATGAACCAGGAGGTCACGGTTTGATTCCCAGTCAAGGCACATGCCCAGGTTGTGGGCATGATCCCCAGTAGGGGGCATGCAAGAGGCAACCGATCAATGATACACTCTCATATTGATGATTCTCTCTCTCTCCCTCTCCCTTCTTCTCTGAAATCAATAAACATATTTTTTTAAAAAAGAAAGGAAATAGTAGAAAGTAACTCGCCAAGGAAAACGAGGAACTATCACTAAAAGGGGAAATGAATGCATTGCAGGCAAAACCACCAAAGTCCTCTGAATTCTTAATTGTCTTTGCAGCCTCTTTTTCAGCCTGGCAGCTTGTGAGTTGTGTTCTTCCTCCTCTATGGTGCTGTCAGCCACCAACAACACATCTAGCCCTGCTTGGCTTCTTGCTTCATTTCTTGCCTCCCTTTCCTAGGCAAACACATAGCTCTTTGCAAACACTCCATTAGTTTTGATGTTTGTCTGGGTACCCTGGCGTGTGTGAGGGGCTTCTCTGAGGTCTGCTGACATTTCCCGATTGCTTACTATGCACGATTTGTGTTTTCCTCCTGGGCCATCATTCTCAGGAAGGCATCCACTTCATCAATATCCTTTAACACTGTTTGGATTTGTGGGTGTGCATTCAAGCGAGAAGGGAGGCTTAGGAGGTGAGCAGAATCTCACCGATGTGTTTTGTCAAGTACCAGGGAAATTTCATGGTAAAGACAGAAGCCGACTTAGGCAGGCTGATAGAACAGACCTAATAGGTAATGGGAGAGATGCTAAGTGGGAGGTGGAGGGAGAGGGAGGTTGAATATGTATAGGTGATACTTCTACATGTCATCCTCTGGAAGAACAGAAAATCTTTAACATTTTCACCTGAGACTGAGAGACTGTGGCCACCACTCTCGCTTGGGACTCAGGAAAAGGCAGAATGCATGGTCTCTTCCACCGTTTGTCAGCTGCTTGTTGTAAACACTCTTAGATACCCTTGAATCGTCTGGGCGTTTCTGTCTGGATTCATATTATAGGAATAGTAACATGCTGCCTTCTAGATGCTGTTAGAGATGCAGTTTTTAATGGCTATACACAGTTTTGAGAGTATAGTGGTGAGTTTAATTTGTGGATAGCCCAGTCTATAGTTCAGATCCTCAACAGTAACCTGGAATCATTACCACTGGTTCACAGTGTGGATTGTAGAAGGAAGCATAGGTGATGTGACACAGAAGAATCACCTCTTTTCCTCTTCAACTTTCACCCATTCCTTGCACTATCCTTCCCGAATCACCTATTACATGGGTGACTCCAAAATGTTTATTTCCTAATACTCTCCTTGCACCCACTCTTACAGCAGGGATTTGATTGGGGAAAGTCACGTTTTAAAATGCACATTATGAAATATTTATATTGTCATTGATGTAAACATGCCAAGATAAATTTATCATGTTTCAGAAATAATGAAGAAAAAAAGCCTGTGTTTTATAAGCCTGTGCAGCTGCGTGCTTCTTTGGACAGGACAGAAAACAGAGTAGAATTCTTATTGCCTATTCATTTGTTGGTCATTTTTACCTATTTCTATCAGCACCGATTCTACTGTATCCTTAAGATTCTAACTCTATTAAATTCATCTCTTCAAGGCTTTGTCGCCGTGTTTTGGGAGTATGGTGAGCTATGGTGCAGTTTCCAGTGTATTATTGTTCAAAGAATACTAGACTAGGATTCTAGAGTCAGGGATGCTGCTAACCACATTGTGATCATCAATATCTGCATCAAAATGAAGATGTTTGACTCCATTTCTTTTTATCCCTAACATTGGTTGGTTCTGGAATTCTATGCCTCCACAACTTTTCATGACTATTTTGATGGATTCCAGATAACCTCCCTCCCCCTTTTTTTTTTTAAGCCTTTGCTCTTTTAGGATATTAAAGAGCATCTCTAAAGGTTCTCAGGATTCTAAGAAGATTCTTTAAAGGGGCTAGGCCTTACTGTAGGTGCAAAATCTGGTATCCACATCACCCCAATCACCCATCTCCAACACCTATTTCAGTGTACTTTATGTGCCAGGCCTGATGCTAAAGACATTATATATATTTTTTTTTCTCTTGTGATATTACAATAAGAGGTACTAGAGTTATCTTAATTTCACAGATGAGAAAAATTAAATTAAAGGAAAGATTGCCCAAGGATGTACAAATAGGAAAAGATGGAACTCAGTTCTCAAAGTCATTTTGGTTTGACTTTAAAGAACAAGTGCTTCACCACTATTCTGAATTAATTTCTGCATGGGCACATTTAATGAGATAAATTATTGGAGTAGTTGTGAGGTCCGTAATTAAATTAATCAGAACAAGGACATTTTTTAAATTTTATATATCAGTCACTTATATCCATATACACCCACAATATATATTAATGACCATCATTAAATTTTACCTTTATCCAATGTAAACAGCCCCCAAGCCAAAATGTTAGCTTCCAACTTCAACATGTTTCCCTTGGAGCTTTTTTTGTCTTAAACTTCTCTTATTTAAAAACTGTTTCTCTGTTTCTTGGTTTCTATGTTAGAAACTTTCTTTATTTCTATGTTTAGATATTTCCAGGATTTAATATTCCAGTAACTCTTTACATTTTAGAAATACGTTCTCACAGTAATAGGCAAATACAAGGTCTCAGGGACAGAGACATCTTTGTAACATGGTCCTTAATTAGAAAATAAATGAAACAGCAAGTAATAGTTGCTATTTTTTTCCTGCTGAACTCTTCTATTTTTGTTTCCTGTCTTTACCCTGGTGTTGTGGAGTTTGCCATTTCTCCACAACACCACTCAGAGAAAGAAGATACCTCTCCCTCTTCCTTTATCCACCCCGCTCTGCTCTTTGAGTCAATGTCTAAGGATTCTCAGAGGCCAGAAGTAGAGGAAGAACTGCTGAAAAGAAATGAAATAAGTTCTGCTACTTGCATGTGTTTATTTAATGTGCTTCCAAACATTTCTCTGTGTCCTTGAACTATACATTTTAAAATTTTATATTTCTACTCGGTTTAAGGGAGACAATTTTGCAAGTGTGAATATTTATGGTGGCCATCATCTTAACATGTTATTAAGGAAAATGACAAAGGAAGTAGAACCTGAATGCAGGTTATTTAGACCCATTAGTCATATGCCCCTATAGACTGCATGTGGTCTATGTCTGGCATTATGAGTTCATAGTGGTGTTACCTTAAATAACATAACACATTTAGGTTCTGCCTTTATGGAAAAAATATGTAGCTTACTGGGCTTGCAGTTTTTCTCATGTCAACCCTTATGAGGTTGGATTAATTATCCCCTCATTATATATATGACTGTTCAAAATAATATACAAAATGTATGCAATCCTCAGTTTCCAATTCCAGCATCTATTAAGCATAGCCTGTGGAAAGTGAGTGAAGAATGGAGGCAGGGCATTGGACTAGATGGCTTACCTTTGGGTATTTACCTTCCAGTAACTGTGGAATCAGGAAGAAAGATGAGAAAGGTACAGAACACATGGTAGCTTATTACTCATAAACATGGATCATTTAAACTGAAATAGTAGAGCAAAAGGGGATTAACAGAAGAAGGCATATATTGTAGTATTGGGCAAGGATGGAATCTAAAGAAAAGGTGAGAAGAAAAAAATCAACCCATTCTGTGAATTTCCCAGTTATGCCTATGTATCATATATACTAGAGGCCTGGTGCACAAAATTCGTGCTCTTGGGGAGGGGTGCCTCAGCCTGGCCTTCCCCCTCTTACAGTCTGGGAACCCTCAGGGAATGTCCGATGGACAGGTTAGGCCTATTTCTCATGGGTGAGCCCAGCTTCTGGCTGAGCAGTACTCCCCCTGTGGGAGTGCACAGACCACCAGGGAACAGCTTCCTGTACTGGTGGTCAGTGCATGTCATAATGACTGGTTGTTCCACTGTTTGGTTGATTTGCATATTAGCCTTTTATTATATAGGATGTGTGTGTGTGTGTGTGTGTGTGTGTGTGTGTGTGTAACATTCTGAAATTTAATGTTTTTGAAGGGTTTTTCTTAACTCTTCTTCCCACATAAGTTCTACATGGTTAGTATTAGTATCCTGATTTTATAGATGGCCAGACTACACTAGAGACACAAAATGTATATGTTTTCAATTTCCATATATATATATATTTCTCTGTCCAAGCAGGGGACACAGAAGCAAGGGTTTGAAGAGGGAGATACCTAATGATTTGTTGAACTTCTAGTTTCAGCCTCACCTAAGGGCATTTTCCCAGTTGGTTTGTTTGCTTGTTTTGGCTTAAGGGCCTCGGTTTAAATTAGATTTTTGTCACTGTAATCAAGATAGTACTGATTTTAGTGTGGAAAATTGGAAGGGCAAAAGTGAGACTGAAGTATAGCTCAGGGTCCTGCAGGAAGTAGTCCTCTGTGATCCATCTCCAGCATAGTCAACGTTTAATGGAAAAGGGCACTGAATTTCCCGAGGGCAAACAGAATGTAGGGAGGAGGGAAGAGAATATGAGAACAAAGAACTGTGTACTTGAGCCAACATCATGGTGGAAATCCCTCCCTTTCCCCCACCCCCCACCCCAGGCATCTGCCTCAACTAGACAGGGAGAGGTGGAGATAATTAGATAAGGCCTTAGCCCATTTTATTAAATGGCCCAATAGGAGACAATAAGACCTAGTGACATATGAGGGAACAGTTAAACCCATGAGTTAGCCAATGAGGAACCAGAGGAAGGATTCTCACACCCTAGGGGTATAAATAGGCTGTGATGGCTACTTCCTGTGTGCCTGTACAATGGAGAACAAATTAAGTCTCATTTTTGCCATATTTCTGTCTCCTAGTCCATTATTTTAATTCTGACAGCTGAGCATTCCTCATAGTCTGTCCAGCTGAGGGGCTGGGGAAATTTTTCAGGGTGACCTCATTTTCCTCTTCATTTGGTAAGAATAATTTTTATACCAAATAAGTTACTAAATCAGTGTACCTGAGAGAGGTGGGTTGTTTTTTTTCTACCTCATGAAGGGGAACTTGCAAATTTTTAACTAAGCTAAGCAAAAAGGCACAATATTTATTATGAGAAGTCTAAAATGAGTGCTGTTCCACTTAGACTGATATGGAGATATTAAGGTAGGAGAAGCTAGGAAGAAGCACATTTTCCCATACACAGACATCATCTATTTTATTTGCTGTGGTTGCTCTCTAGAGAGCTATCGCCCACCCCATTTCTTATGCCTTGTTCCCTCCTTTATCAATCAATTTGTATGACTCCCCTTTTCCCTCCCTCCCCTGTTATTGTTCATCTCAAGGAGATAAACCTTCAGAAAGAGAAACTTATTTTTTTAAGTATATTTTTTAATTGATTTCAGAGAAGAAAGGAGAGGGAAAGAGAGATAGAAACATCAATGATGAGAATCAATGATTGCTGCCTCCTGCATGCCTCATACCTGGGGTTGAACCTGCAATCCAGGTTTATACCCTGACCAGGAATGAAACTGTGATCTCCTGGTTTATAGGTTGAAAATCAACTAGTGGACCATGCTGGAGAGGCAGAAAGAGAAACCTCTGACCTTGAACTGTGGTATGTCCTAGAAGTTTGTCTATTCCTTAAAGCAGCAGCGCGGCAGAAAGATGAAAAGTGCCCACTGATTATATGAGTTTTTACCTTAGTGATAGTTGGTAGCACGACCTTATGACCTTATTCTCTCTCTCTTTCCTCACTTCTCAGCTTTGCTCAGTTCATGTGGGGTGAGATGGCTGTCACACTGAGTGGAGTCATAAAAAAGCGATAATTTGCCAAAACCAGTTTGGCTCAGTGGATAGAGCATTGGTCTGAGGACTGAAAGGTCCCAGGTTCGATTCCGGTCAAGGGCATGTGCCTTGGTTGCAGGCACATCCCCAGTGGGGGATGTGCAAGAGGCAGCTGATTGATGTCTCTCTCATCAATGTTTCTAACTCTCTATTCCTCTTTCCTCTCTGTAAAAAATCAATAAAATATATATATTTTTTAAAAAAGGATAATTCAGGTCTGTAGTCTTGTGTCTCTCTGAATGACAGGATAAGAGAGACCCTCCACCAGCATTTCATGCCTTCATTTCACCTGTGGAAACATTGTTTTTAATTTGGAGTCATTTTTTTTTTCTTAGAAGGACACTTTGAGAGAACATTTTCTTTTACACATCCTTTAAACAAAGGATCTGATGCTGAGAACTTATGAAAATTTCCAGTTACCTCAACATAAATTTTACATCAACCCATTTTTCTCTCTCCTGGTAATTTCTGCATTTCAGGTTAATTGACCTTCCCATAATCAAAAGAAGGGGTGAGGTAATATTTCTCCCGATGTTAAGAGAAACTGTCAGCTGTCCTTTTCTGTATTCTTCCCTTGCCAGCCATTTGGAGGATAAATGGTGCCATCATGATTATAGGAGCACCTGCATAAATCTGGATAGTTTATTATTGGGGTCTCATATTGACAAATTTCCTAAATGTGCTAATTTATGGTTTTGTAAATCACCATGCTCAAGTCATGAAGAATAGTGTTCAGGACAAGGAATGGGCTTAGCCGATGCTAAAAGGAACATCAATCATTGCTTTTCCTCTTCCTAAGGCTTTAGCCCCCTCCTAAAATTTAACTCTCTTCTAGAACTACTTCTCAGAATGCTGTCATTAGGCTGTGTTTCCAGGAAATGAATGGCAAGTGGGTTTCATCTCATGTACTGACTGGAATCACTTAGTAAGTGGCTATTCAGAGTACGTGTGAAAAAGGACCCAGAGGCCTTGTGTAGATTCATAAATTGCTTGCTTTGAATAGTGCTGACCATCATGGTGATAAGGGAGGAGAGTGACAGTATATCAGCCATAAATTTTTCCCACTAAATATTTAAAACTAGACCAAGATTGAAGACTTACATTCACACAAAAACTTGCACACAAATGTTTATAGCAGCTTTATTAATAATTGCCAAAATGTGGAGGCAATCAAAGATGTCCTTCAATAGATGAATGGGTAAACTGTGATGCATCCATATAATGAAACATTATCCTATCTAATAAAAGAGTAATATGCAAATTGACTGTCACTCCAACATACAAAATGGCTGCCCCTGTGTGGTTACAGATGTCTATCCCCATGTGGACACAAGATGGCCAGCAGGGGAGGGCAGTTGGGGGTGACCAGGCCTGCAAGGGAGGGCAGTAGGGGGCAATCAGGCCAACAGGGGAAGGCAGTTGGGGGTGACCAGGCCTTCAGGGAAGGGCAGTTGGGGGCAGTCAGGCCAGTAGGGAAGGGCAGTTGGGAGGGACCAGGCCTTCAAGGGAGAGCAGTTGGGGGTGATTAAGCCTGCAGGGGAGGGTAGCTGGGCATGACCAGACTTGCAGAGGAGGGTAGTTGGGGAGGATCAGGCCTGCAGGAAAGGGAAGTTCGGGGCAATCAGGGGAGTGGTTACAGAGTGTTCAGAATTGCAGGCAGAAGCAGTTAGGGGCAATCAGGAAGGCAGGCAGGCGAGTAGTTGGGAGCCAGCAGTCCTAGATTGTGAAAAGGATGTCCGGCTTCCCATTTAGGACCTATTCTACTTGGAACGGGCCTAAACGAACAGTTGGGCATCCTTCAAGGGACCCCAGATTGGAGAGGGTGCAGACTGGGCTGAGGGACACACACCCCCATGAATGAATTTCATGCCTCAGGCCTCAAGTGGAATATAATAGAGATTTGAGCTATCAAACCATGAAAAACATGGAAGAATCTGAAATGTGTACTATTAAGTGAAAGAAGTCAATCTGAAAAAGCTACACACCTTAAAATTCCAACTCCATGACATTCTGGAAAAAGCTAAACATGGAGACAATAAAAAAGATTAATGGTTGACAGGGAACTGGAGGAAATGGATACACAGATTTTTAGGGCAGTGAATATACTCTGTATGATATTATAATACATTTATCCAAACCCATTGAATGCACAACACCAAGAGTGAACCTTAAGGTAAATTGATTTTGGGTAGTTATGATGTGTCAATGTAGGTTCATCCTTGGTTCATATATATATATATATATATGTCCCATTTTCAGATGTGATGTTGATAATGGGGAAGACTGTGCATGTGTGGAGGCAAGGGTTTTATAGGGAATCAATTTTGTTATAAACCTAAAATTTCTCTAAAAATTAAAGTCCTTAATAAAAGAAAATATAGACAAAGGAGCATACAATATATTATTTATTTATGTATTATTTATTTATTTTTAAAAGTATATTTTATTGATTTTTTTACAGAGAGGAAGGGAGAGGGCTAGAGGGCTAGAAACATCAATGAGAGAGAAACATCAATCAGCTGCCTTCTTCACACCCCCCACCAGGGATGTGCCCGCAACCAAGGTACATGCCCCCAGCCGAAATCAGTCCATGGGCCGATGCTCTATCCATTGAGCCAAACTGGTCAGGGCCATACAATATTTTAAAACCTATGGTAGAAATCAAATACCACAGAGCCTGGAACTGGTAGCATTCCAATGTCATATATTGGCATTAAATAACAAAGAATACAATTGGGACCTATTTTCATAGGCCTTTGTCAATCCTCAATCATGGAAATGACACTCAATATCTACTGACTAATTACTATGTACCTTCATGTAATCTTCCTCACCCTATCTCCTTACTGGCAAATGCATAAATAAACTACAAGCTGTTATTTTCAGAAGTATTTATCATCTCAGGAGTCATTGGGTAAATGCTATACATGTCTGGCTTATAATTTTCCCCAACAAATCCTGTGAAGGAACTGTGACTACTCATAAAATCCGACCCTTGGATCATTACTAAATTATCAGGATGATGAATATTTGATGCATGAACATCAAGTTACTATGTAATACAAACTTTCTATCTGTGTATTTTGAAGTTTAGCCTTGGAAAAACAGGAGAAAAAATAGGAAATATTTCCTCTAGTTTTTGTTTTTAATTATTATTACCCATGATTGGATTTTATATATTTTAGAAAATACATTTTTATTGATTATTTAGAGAGAAAGGGAGAGAGACATCCATTGGCTGCCTTCTGCATACCCCCTACTGGGGATTGTGCCCGAAACCTGGGCATATGCTATGACTGGGAATCAAACTGAACTGCTGACTTCCGGTTACATGGGACGATGCTCAACCAAACTGAGCCACACCAGCCAGGACATCCCATGATTGGAATTTAAATAAAAATGCAAAAAAGAGGATCCTATTACAAAAAAAAAGAGTTTATAATAGAATGCCCTGTTAATTTTTTTAATGTTCAGATACCATTAAACCCCACTTCACTGCAGATAAATAGTTCATGGAGCTCATTTGTTTTTCATTATGAATCCCATTTTCCTTCTATCATTATCTACAGTTTATTTTTACGAGCTAAAATTAGTACATGAAAATTAAAATACTAGTGGTGGGGAGGGGGGTTTCTTCTGTCAGCTCCTTCTCTCCTCCACCAAGGAAATATTAGCTACAGAAGATGGGTCAAGATTTATTTTTATTAAAATTTGCTTTGCAAAACTCTCTTCTGTATTCTGACACTTGCGGTAAAATTGTGTGTCCATTTTTAATCCATTTCTTGGAAACCAACGCATAGATGGTCAGTGGTTCGCACAGCAGGCTCAGGTCGCGTAAACAAATCTTCACATTTAGACATGATTACAGCCAGAACATCTTGGAAATAAAGCCAAACTGTGAGTAATAACTGGCCGCTTCTGCACATCTTCCCATGAGTCCTGTTGGAAAGGCAAGCATGTTACTTCCACCTGCTGTGAGCAGTACTGTCACTCCATCTGAGATACAGTGAGGTTAAGGGATGAAGCGTTGGATGGCAGAAAATGGAGACACGTTTGGTTAGTGTTTTTTAGGATGAAGAAATGTTTATATATAAGAAGTGGTTATGGATGAAATAAAGGAGTCCTATGGAAAGTAACCTCATGGGGTGATCTTATCATAAATTCCGTACTGGGCAGTTTATGGTGGCTAGTCACCCCCTAAGCAACTGAGGCTTAGAGAAGAGAATGAACTTGTCCTAGATCACACACCTAAAGGTAGTAGATTCAAGACAAAAGAGCAAGCTCCATTCTTTTTTATCACTCCACATATGTCTCCAAAAAGAAAAAAAAATATTTTAAAATGTTTAAATGTTTAATCAACATTAGCAATAAATTAGACCTACTCACATCTACTTAAAAGATCCAAAGTGGATGGAATTTCATTTGTATATTTTGAATCAGAAGAGTTTATTGCTGAAGGGATAATCTTGCACTTAAACATCAAATATTAATCTTATTACATGCAAACCTTCTTTCTCTTCACCAGATCCTATTTACATCACCCCACTTTGCTGGCAGAAGAAACAATTAGTCATTTCACAAGTCGATCAATATTTTCTTACACTGGAGATGACGAGTTCCAATCTCTAGTGGCCCATTTGCACATTGGCACCAACCTAAAAAGCATCTGGCCAGCAAAGAAAATAATCAATAAAATGAAAAGGCACCTTAGGAATAAGAAAAAAATATTTGCAAGCCATGCATTTGATAAGGAGTTAATATCCAAAATGGTAACTATGTAAAGGTCAGGGGCAAATCATTTAACAACAGAATGGAAAGAAAGAACCCAATTGAAAATGGGCAAATGGACTCTAATAGTCATTTTTCCAAAGAAGACCTAGAAATGGCCAACAGATAGGTGAAAAGCTGTTCAACATCACAAATCATGAGGGAATGTAAATCAAAACTGCAGTGAGATGTCATTTCATACCTATTAAAGTGGCTTTTGTCTTTTCAAAGGACAAGAGATTAAAAACATTGGTAAGGATGTGGAGAAAGAGAACTCCCGTGTGCTGTTGGTGGAAATGTAAACTGGTACAGCCAATATAGCGGTTTCCCACAAAATTAAAAATAGAACTACCATATGCTTCAGCAATCCCACTTCTGGATGTATATCCAAAGGAAATGAAGTCTGTACCTCGAAGAGATATCTGCTTTCTCATATAGTGTCTATATAAATAAAAGGCTAATATACAAAGTGTGCCCTTGGGAGTTTGACAGGGAGAACCAGTTCGATTGCTTGCTATGACGTGTACTGACCACCAGGGGGTGGAACAGAATCAAGGACAGTGGTGGGAGAAGGATGGTCCTGGCTGGCAGCTGGAAGGCCCCAATCAGTCCTGATCACCTGCCAGGCCTAGGGACCCTACCCATGCATGAATTTCATGTACCAGGCCTCTAGTTTTTTTTTTAAATAATAGTCAAGATATGAAAACAACCAAAATATCCATTGTTAGTTGAAAAAGTGAATATATATATATATATACACACACACACACACACACACACACACACACACACACAGACATATATGCATATAAATATATATACATATATTTATATAATAAAATAGAATATTCAGCCTTAAAGTAGAAACAAAGAATAGAATGGTGGTTGCTAGGGGAGGAGGAGAGTAGAGGGAAATGAGAAGATGTTGGTCAAAAGGTACAAAGTTTTTGTTATGCAATGTGAAAATGTTCTGGGCATCTAATGCATATCAGTAACTCTATTAATAATACTGTATTGTATACTTGAAATTTAACAAGAGGATAGAGAGAATTTTAAATGAAATCTTCTTACTATGCATGCATACCAAAATATGGTAACAGACAAGTCATTCAACTTGATTGTGGCGATCTTTTCACAATGTACACATATATTAAAGCATACAGTTGTATACCTTAAACATACACGATATCTGCATGTTAACAATATCTTCAGGAAGTAATTAAAATACATTTAAATTTCTCTAAATAGGAACAACAACTAAATGTCACACCACATTTTGTTTTTTTGGATTTTCTTTCCTGATAGGAAGATATGTCAGTAAGTAAAATCCCTATACAACCAGACTCCAACGAGCAAATCGGCTCTTCAATGATATATAAGCAGTTTGTCACAAGATACCTGAAGTCACAGGTACATATGGCCCGTTTTCCCAAAACTGCTGAGAGCGCTTAGTGCTCTGAGAGAAACCATTTTTTTATACTAAACCAAACATAAATAAAATGAAAAATCACTGGCATTTTAAAGAGGAATATACTCTTCAAAGAGATGACTAACTAGTACTTGAGGTTCCCCAAGAGGACTTTAATGAGAACTACTGTTGTGGTATCGCTTCTTTCAGGAGCCCATACAATTCTCAGCAGGATCTCACAGCTACAATGGAGGGAGTTCTGTATGACATCTTGATGAGAAGGTTCCTTTTTATCCTCAGATTAGTCACATGTCCCCTAGGGTTGAATGTTTTATCCTGAAGTTCTCTAATCATCCAGCTTTCTCTTTTCCTAGAGGAATGTCAGGTGATACTGATGTTACAGCTAAATTCTCCTTGTGGTCATAGATATTATACTGAATTAAAAACTAATTTCAGATCAAAAAATATAAAAGAGAATAGGATAGTAGCCTTTAAGAACTGAACAGATAGGATCATTGGCTGGAACTGAGCTAATTGGCTTCCTGAAAGGACCCTCCTCTAGGGGATCCAGTGACCTTTCATTTTAATAAGTATTTGCCAAGATTAGAGACTTCTCTAAGCTGGTACAGTACAGAATCATTAAAGTGTCTAAACTAGAAGCATTTAAATGAGTCTGACAGAGGATGGAGTGACAAGAAGACACAGTGACTTTGGAGTCCATTTGCATTATTTTGACTGGCTCTGAAATACCTTCCAAAAGTTCAGGAAAAGTAGCTTTGTTTGTATTTTATAAATAGTGCAAACTGGATTTCCTCATGGTTATCTTTTGCTCCTTCACTTAATTTCTGGATTAAAACTCATGATTTTTGGACCCCAAACCAGAACCTCTACCCATTAGCCAAGTCATTAATAAGTGCTTCTGTTGTTTTATTTACTTTTTCACTTGTAACATTGAATTGCCCATTATTCTCTTATTTTTCAGTAAACATCCCTCTAATCACCTGTATTGAAGGAGATCGATTAAGAACAAATGTCGTATTTAATTCTTGAAGCTTATTCTATGCAGTTGAGGAGTTAAGATATGTACATGAAGAAGATAACATTATATATGTCAAATTCATCTTTTAAAATATCTGCTTCAAATTGATCACTAGTGATGCTATGAGAAGCTTTCCTAGATGAAGTGATGGTCAAGAGGGTTGGTATGAATGACGAGAACTTAGAAGGTTGAAAAAATGGACTAGGAGCTTCCAAGCCTGGGGATTATCTCCAGTAGCAACTAGTGAGGTAGGACATATGTAGTACTATACTAGACTGGTGAAGGGCATTGCCTTATCCTTACTCTGTATTCTGTATGTAGCTTGTAGCTGATGGTGCATAGTAGACACTTGGCAAATCTTTGTTGACCCAAGGTACAGCATGGCTTAGTGCAAAGGACACCGAATTAAAAATTAAATAGATGTTTGGCCTTATCATGACCATATGTCGAAGACAAAAGCAAATATCCTCCCTGGGACTGATTATCTCTATTCATGGGGACTTACTGTCTTATTGAAATTTTTTGAGCATCGTTTCTCACTTTAAAAATCTCCATATCCACGTGCTTGGCTTTTGCTCCCATGTACATGTTGAGAACTTCCACACTATGTCTTCAACACAATCAGTCCCTCAATTGCCACCTGTGCTTCTGCTGGTTTGCTTGACATTGCCTACTTGGCATCCACAGATATCTCAAAATAAAAATGAAGGAAGAAGGGAAAAAATAAATATTGTCTCTCCCTGTCCTACTCCTTCTCCACAAGCCTCCTATTGTTCTAAACTCTTCATCGCCTCTCTAAAATCTCAGAAATGCTTAGCCCTGAAATAGCTAAGAAAAAATGCAAATTGAAACTCAAATTCACTCAAACAAACCAAGAATGGTCAAGTCTTGGTTTCCTCTTCCAAGGGTATTTTTTGTATCACCACAGATACGTAAATAATTTACTTTATTTGTATAGTTGAGTGCATTCCACATATTTTCAAAGGAATTGGTATTTATGAAATTCAGGGAAGAGTTAGAAGATATGAAGGGGCAGTTGGAGATAGTGTTCGATTAGAGAACTGTCTGGCTCTAATTACTTACAGCCTCTTAATTAGCATGTCTTTTAACAACAACTTAGGCTGGCCAAGGTACTTTCCACACCCAATACCTAGTAGATGGTTGGTAAAATAAATAAATGCTGTATAAATGAATGAATAATCAAATGACTAAAATGTAATAGCTGACTGATGATTGAACAACTAAAAGTGGACACACCCATATGTACAGCTGGAATAGCTGCCTCCTGAGCCACAGATCTCCTGGTGTCACCTTGAGGCCACAAACTGAGGATATATGAATGTGACACTTAACTCAGGACACTGAAAAGGAATTTCCTATAAACTCTAAACCACATGATCTATGCTTCTCATTTATGAATCTTAAATCATTAGCAGGGAAAGTCAGCTCAACAGATTCTTTGAATCACAAAATCATAACTCCAAACTTAGGGTGCAGAATTTTGAGAGATGACATAAATTTGAGCTTTAGTAGAACCAAACAACACATATTCAGCCTTTTTTGTGGGTTTACAGACCTTGAATTAATGCTCAGGACTTGAATTACTAACCGTGTATCCTGACATGATGATGTGAAAGATCTAGACAGTGTACTTGGGCCTTTCTAAATAGAATATACTTGACAGAGACTGGGTAAACATAAATTTGGCATTTGGGGACTGGCACTTGAGTGAACAATGTGGTCCAGAGGAAAGAAGACATGGGGCTAGGTGGGGGGGAGGGGCTGTGATTTCAAATAAGTGAATGGCTATCAGACATAAGGATGGTTGTTGTTGTTTTTCTGTATGACTCTAGAGCAGTGGTTCTCAACCTTCCTAAGGCTGCGACCCTTGCATACAGTTCTTCATGTGGTGGTGACCCCCAACCATGACATTTTGCTACTGTTATGCATCGTGATGTAAATATCTGCATTTTCCGATGGTCTTAGGCGACCCCTGTGAAAGGGTCGTTCGACCCCCAAAGGGGTCTCGACCCACAGGTTGAGAACCACTGCTCTAGAGGCTTGAATTTGCGTCAGTGAGTGACGGATCCTGGAAAGAAATTTTACTTGGGTAGAAAAAACTCTCCTCTTAAGGCTGTAATATATAGACAGAGGTGTTCCAAGAGGCATCTTTCGTTCAATACGTTAAGTATTTAAACCCTTACAGAAACACTTGGCAGCGGTATTACAAAAGGGACTTGAGCAATGGGATTTAGGGTGGGATGAAAAAATAGTGGTTGGCAAGTTTGAGTGCCCATCAACCTCACCTGGAAGAATTGGGAGGCATGTAGTCAACATAGTCCCTAATTCACTATGTGTGGGGTAGAGAAAGAAAAACACGTATTTCTTATCTAGCAGCTATAAATGATTCTGTTGAGTCCAGCTGCCTGCAGAAACACTGCACAAGAGGCGAGTCTCCTTAAGCCTCTTATATCTTCGGGATTACAAAAATAAAAAGAAGAAGAAAAGCAATCGTTAGCATTTATTGAGCAAATGCTCTGTTCCAGGTGCTGGCTATTTCCATTATTTTTACTTCATTGTATTCTTACACAGCTCTACTGTTTCATAGGCGGTGAAAGAGAAGCTTCAAAAAGTTGCATAATAAATAGCCATTGTGATGTTATGGGGTAAGGGAAGTAGCAGCGATTTGAACTTGTTTTACTGTGCTGTAGAATCTGCTCTTAGAGACAGGGATGTGGTGAGGCACAGGGGTTCGATGCTCCGAGGAAGAGCCTAATACCTGCCAGGTCTTCTGTCATGTCCTCTCCCTCAAAAAGAAAAACTGCGATGCCACCTTACCCTGAGTGCTGAGGCGGTGTCAGGAGTCTAGGAGTGTGTTAAATCAGGGGGCCAGGGCAATGAGGCAGGAAAAAAACTATTATTTTCCAAATGGAATACTGTTTGATTAATGCTCTAGGCTGACTGTCACACAGAACTCTGTAATGAATATGGAAAAAAAAAACACCTAGTAAGACCAACACAGGCAAGATGACCTGTTTCTGAAGGAAGTGGGGGCAGTGCCCGCAGTGTCAAATATTTTCATTTTCAATATCTCCGCCGCCGCAGCAAGGCAGAGCGGCATTCATGTGATAAGCAGATAATTTCGTTCACGTCTTCAATTTATTCTTTTCTCTAGGATAGGACAAGGCAAATGTGAGAGGATTTGTATTTGTCACAGGAGACTAGATTTTGCTAAATTAAAATGGTCTCCGGGTTGTAAAAGCTGGCCTTGGTCTTGACTGTTTTTATGCATTCCCAACAAATCAGTGTTCCGTCTTTGTTGCTTCCAGCTCTTTAAACAGACATGCTTGAAGGTGCCGTGAGAAATAGCCAGTGGTGCAAGTGATATGTTGCAGAATTGCAAATAGCTGAGGCAAGTTTAACACACACTCACACATACCCATACACACACACACACACACACACACACACACACACCACCCCATTGACTAAAAGAATTCTGCACATGATTACATAAATGGTGAAATTTAGAGATAATGATCTTTCTAGAAAAAACAATTGTGTTCCGTAATTCTTCTTCTTCATTGTTGATTATTTGGAGGCCTGCAGGTACAAGGGTGTTATTACCAAGGAAATCAAATGGTCTCTAGAACACACCATGGTATTCTTTATTATATTAAGGTCTTGGGCTACATCAATGTCTTCCTTATAATGAAACATAGAAGTTAGCTCTCCAGATAAGTTGACATAAATCCCTGCCAATAAATGTAATATACCGGGGAAGAGAGATAGGAGGCAGAAAGACCAACTAGGTTGTTACCGCAGCGGAGTAGGGAGGGAGAGAGAGAGAGGAAATATATGCTTTTGAAACTCAATTCAGAGAAAGGATTTCTTACTGTCACTATGTAACACATAATAAGCTCCCAGTAAATGTTTAATGAACTTAATTAAATCTGGCAACTGATTGGATAAGGGATTTTAAATTAAAAAAACTGATTTTTAAATTGAAAGCCAGGGAAAGAAGATGGTTGCCGACGGGAAGGCAGACTGCAAGATAGTGTGTGAGCGAGAAAACAAAGGGAGTGTTTGTTGGTGAGTTGAGGGACAGCTCTACTCCAGGAGACTGTGGGGGATTGTCGGATGGGGCTCCCCTGACTGGGCAGCCCCCACTGCTGCTGGGTTCCCTCCTGGAGTGACCGGCTTGGACATGGAGACCCCACCATCTTGAAGGAAAAGTAGATGTTAGTGGGAGCCTGAAAAGCCCGTGGAATCTACAATTACAACATCTACCGAACAGCTGAGAACCTGAAAACACCAGTTCCCAAGTGGCACAAGCACAGGATTCAGAGGAGTTCTCCCCTCCACATGGAAAGGTCAGATTTCGCCTGGGATAAGGTGAGGTCTGAGGGATTGGAAGGAGAGAGAAACACACACGTGGGAGCTGGAGACCTGGGCAAGTCTGCGCCTGGAAAAATCCGTGGCTGTTGGGGCTGGTGTGATCCGTGAATGTGGAAGGGGGTCCGCAGAGCTGCTAACAGAAGAGAACTCTACAAAGCAACCCGTTTGTATCTGGGCGCAAAAGGATAGCCTCAAAATTTTAAAAGTGTGCTGGCTGCTTAGACCCAAGAGGAAAAAAGATTGCACAGGCTTGCGCACAGCCCTGAAGTTTGCACACTTAACTCTGGCTTTTCTTTTCTTTTTTTCCCTCTTTAAATCCTTGCTTCTGATTACTAAACCCAATACATAGGATTACCCAATTGGGGACACTCTCTAAGACTGCAAGGGAAAGTTGTTTTTCTGGAACCTGGGGATCAGAGTGGGGAATAACCATCAGAGAACCAGCTCTGGGGCGACCCACCCTCCCAAAATGGTGTTAAGTGCCACAAGGAAAACAAAATCTAAAAACACTAGTGAGAGAAGGACCTGTAGACCTGGAGGTCAATCCAGAAACACAATCACAAATTGACTCTTGTGTAAACACAAATAAACTGCCTGCTTAAAAATCAGGACTGGCTCACAACACTGAGGAGCAGTGGAACGCAGGCAACTTCAATACTGTCCTGACCAGGAAATAGGATTGCCAAACAGAACAGAGGAAGTGAATGATCTTCACTACTGCACATTTTTTTTTTCATCTTTTACTTAAGAAACTAAATTTTTTTTCCTCACTTGATTTTACCTTTTTAATTATTACATTTTTATTTTCAATCAGTATTATCACTACTACTATTTTACCTTTTTTTTTAAAGTGTCATTTTATTTTCCTTTATTTTACTTTGGGATTAGTGTTCTACATTCTATTTTAATCTTTCCTTTAGCATTATTTTACTCTATCTCAACTTTACCTTTACACCATCACTGTCTTCCTCACTTTCCCCCTTTTGTTGTCCTGTTTCTCTTACCCCAGTGGTCGGCAAACTCATTAGTAGGAAGAGCCAAATATCAACAGTACAATGATCAAAATTTATTTTGAGAACCAAATTATTTAAGTTTTAACTTCTTCTAATGCCAGTTCTTCAAAATAGACTTGCCCAGGCCATGGTATTTTGTGGAAGAGCCACATTCAAGGAGCCAAAGAGCCATATGTGGCTCACAAGTCACATTTTGCCGACCACTGTCTTTCCCTATTACTGTTTTAGATTTTCCCTATTCCTTCTTTTTACCTCCTGTTAAAATTTCACCCTAATTATATATCTAATTTCCAATCGCTTGTTCCAAGTCCATATACACTTGGAGACTAAATAGCATGCTATTAAACAATGACTAGTTTACCAGAGAGATCAAAGAAGAAATAAAAAACATCACGGCCACAAACAACAATGAAAACAGAACAATCCAAAATCTATGGGACAGAGCAAAAGCAGTCTTGAGAGGGAAGTTTATAGCTCTACAAGTCTCCTGCAAAAAACAAAAAACAATGATAATAAATTACCTAACCCTACAACTCAAAGAGTTAGAAAGAGAGCAACGAGAAAAGCCCTGCATAAGCAGAAGAAGGAAATAATAAAGATCCGAGTAGAGATAAATGACATAGAGACAAAAAAAAAAATACAAAAGGTCAACAAACAAAGAGCTGGTTCTTTGAAAGGATAAACATGATTGATGAACCTCTATCCAGGTTCATCTGGAAGCAGAGAGGACCCAACCAAATAAATAAAATCAGAGATTAAAGAGGAGAAATACAAACATACCCCACCAAAATACAAAGGATTGTTAAAAAATATCATGTACAACTCCAACAAATTGGACAACCTGGAGAAAATGGACATATTCCTAGAAAAATACAACCTTCCAAATTCAATCAGGAAGAATTTAAACATCTCAACAGGCAAATAACTATGGAAGCAATTGAAGCAGTCGTCAAAATATCCCAGCAAACAAAAGCCCGGAGCCAGATGGCTTCACAGGGGAGTTTTACCAAACATTAAAGAACTATAACCTATCCTCCTCAGACTACCCCAAAAAATTCAATAGGAAGGAATGCTTCCAAGCTTCTTCTCTGAAGCCAGCATCACCCTAATACCAAAACCAGATAAAGACAACACAATGAAAGAGAATTATATATCCCTCATGAACATAGATGCCAAAATCCTCAACAAATTTCTAGCAAATCAGGTCTAGCAGTACATCAGAAAGATCATACACCATGACCCAGTAGGATTTATCCCGGAGATACAAGGATGGTACAATATCTGCAAAATCAATAAATGTGATACATCACATAAACAAATTGAGAGATAAAAATCACATAGTCATATAAATTGATGCAGAAAAAGCATTTGACAAAATCCAACACCCTTTCTTGATAAAAAAACTCTTGGCAAAATGGGAATAGAAGGATCATATTTCAACATAATAAAAGCCATATATGATAAATCCACAGCCAACATCATACTCAATGGGCAAAAACTAAAACCATTTCACCTTATAACAGGAACAAGATAGGGATGCCCACTTTCACCACTCTTGTTCAACATGGTACTGGAAGTATTAGCTATTTCAATTAGACACGAAGAAGAAATAAAAGGCATCCAAATTGGAAAAGAAGTAAAACTGCTTATTTTCAGATGACATAATATTGTACATGAAAAACCTGAACTGCTCCATCAAAAAACTATTAGACTTAATAAATGAATTCGGCAATGTAGCAGGATACAAAATTCACACCAAGAAATCTATGGCATTTCTATACACCAATAGTGAACTTACAGAAAGAGAGACTATAAAAAGCAATTCCATTTACCATTGCACCAAAAAAGTTAAGATACCTAGGAATAAATTTAACTAAGGAAGTAAAAGACCTATACATGAAAAACTACAGGACACTGGAAGAAAAAGATAGAGGAAGTCATAAACAGATGGAAGAACATGTCATAGTTATGGATTGGTATAATTAAAATCATTAAAATGTCCATACTACCCAAAGCAATCTATAGATTCAATGCACTCCCCATTAAAATACCAATGGCATATTTCACAGACCTAGAAAGAACTCTCCAAAAATTCATCTGGAATAAACAAAGACCTTGAATAGCCACAGCAATCCTGAGAAAGAATAACAAAGGAGGTGGGATTTTAATACCAGATTTCAAGCTGAATTAAAAGGCCACTCTTCGAAAAACAGCCTGGTACTGGCACAAGAACAGACATATAGACCAATGGAATAGAATAGAGAACCCAGATATCGACCCAAACCACTATGTCCAATTAATATTTGACAAAGGAGGCATGAACATACAATGGAGTGAACAGTCTCTTCAATAAATGATGCTTGGAAAATTGGACAGATACATGCAACAAAATGAAACTAGATCACCAACTTACACCTTACACAAAAATAAATGGATAAAGGACTTAAACATAAGATGGGAAACCATGAAAATTCTAGAGGAATCCACAGGCAGAGAAATCTCAGACATATGCCAAAGGAACTTCTTTGCTGATACTGCTCTTAAGACAGTGGAAGCTAAAGAGAAAATAAACAAATGGGACTATATAAAAATAAAAAGCTTTTGCACAGCAAAAGAAACCATCAACAAAACAACAAGAAAGCCCACTGTATGGGAGAGCATATTTGCAAATGTTATCACTGATAAAGGTTTAATCTCAACATCTACAGGGAACTTATACAACTTAATAAAAGGAAGATAAATGATCCAATAAAAAAAAAGGGCAACGGACCTAAATAGAATCTTTTTGGACGAAGACAAGGAAGTCCAAGAAACATATGAAATATGCTCACAAGTCACTAATTATCCAGTAACATCTCACACCTGTCAGAATGGCAACCATCAACAAATCAACAAATGATGTGCTGGCCAAGATGTTGAAAAAAATGGAACTCTTGTGCACTGCTAGTGAGAGTGCAGAACTGTGGAGAAAAAAATGGAGTTTCCTCAAAAAACTAAAAATGGAACTCCCATTTGACCCAGTAATCCCACTTCTAGTATTATATTCCAAGAAACTAGAAATACTAGTCAGAAAGGATATATGCACCCCTATGTTCATAGGAGCATAATTTACCATAGCTAACATTTGGAAACAGCATAAATGCGCATCAACAGATGAGTGGATTAGAAAACTATGGTACATCTACACAATGGAGTACTATACTGCTATAATAAAGAACAAATTCTTACCATTTTCAGCAGCATGGATGGACCTGGAGAGCATTATGCTAAGTGAAATAAGCCAGGCAATGAAAGAAAAATACCATATGATCGCACTCGTTTATGGAAAATAAAGAACAGTATAAACTGATGAGCAAAATCATAGATATAGAGGGAGTAAAGCACCATACACACTGTCAAATTACAGCAGGAAGACTGGGGAATGTTGGGGAGAAAGGGAAAGAGATCAACCAAAGGACTTATATGCATGCATATAAGCACAACCAATGGACACAAGACACTGGGTTGCGGTTGGGATGAGGGCATGCGACATGGAATAGGGGAGTCTGGGACAAGGTTAATGGGGGGAAAAAGGAGATATATGTACTACTATATGTAATACTTTAAACAATAAAAAATACAAAAATATATTAAATGTAAAATAAATAAGTAAATTGAAAGCCAGTGTTCATTATACAGAATCTGAGAGGAGGTGGGATTTGGAAGTACATGAAAACTGGTGATTTTTATTTTGACTGAGTAACTTTGCCAACAATTATAAATGTTGCAAAAATTCAGATGGGAAAAATATATAAATGAAGATAAAAAGAGACAAATAGTAAAATATCAGCAACAGAAACAATTTATGCTCAAAAATCTGAAAAAATATATATCTAATTTATATAACTGTTTTCATGAATTTGTGTGTGTGTATATTTTTGAACGTTTCATATGTTTTTCCTGATAGATGTTTAAATCCATCATATCTGAGGAAGGAAAATAGCAATAAGTGTAGTAAACCTCTATACTAGAAACTGAGGTTAAAAATGAAATTGCCTCAGGGATAAGAACATCATATTCTTAATTCTAGATGGATGTAATAATACTTCTTGAAAGAGAAATGTGGCCAAATTAATTAGAAACTTTATTTTTGAAATTCCAAATGAGAAAGTCACAGTATGTCTCACATTCAGATTTGCTGCTCTTGGAAAGGTAAAAAACTGGCAGATTCATTGAAATGAGACTTTTCATTTTCCATCATGATTTTGAAGGGAACCTCTCATATTCATCCAAAATTCTTGCTTCTCAGTGGCAGTTTTTTTCTACAATAAATGATCAATTAGCACTTTTGAAGGAAAGTGCCAGGTAGAATTCTTTGAGGGAAAAGGAGTTTGTCACTACATGAAGGAACTAGCATCAAAATCAGCTGTTCTTGTGATGAGCCAAAGCTTGGCTGGGTCACAGTCATTTAGATCCAGAATCCTGGGAGGATGCCTGGATTACCAGCTCTTCCTGTGAGTCCGGATTCAGCTGGCGGCAAAACACTCCTTCAGTAGAAGACAACTGAGTGAACAATCTCAACCAAGCCAAGAACTCTCCATTCTTGACAACCTCTTCCTCTCTGAGGATTCATTCTCTTTCTCTGCCAGAGCAGGGTTTTGATGTTTCCAGAATTTCTGAAAGGGAGCTTGTTTATTGAACCTGTTCAGTGCATTAAATGTTGGGATTAGTAATTCAGAAGTTAATAAGGCCCAGCCTCTGCCCTCAGGATGCTCACAATCCACTGAGGAAAGATAAACAGATGAACTACTATCATGTTATTGGGAAGAGCTATTACAAATGCATTTGGAGGTTACAAGGGGAACAGAATAGGGGAATGAGAATGGGGTGGGATGCAGTCAGCCAAAGGTTTTAGAATCTGTGGTCTGCATGTCGAAAATTGGATAAGAGATTTTAAGATGAACAAAAGAGAAAATAATGATGTTATTAACCATATAACTTGTTGCCAAGCATAAAGTACTGCACTCAATTCCCTCAATCACCTTGTTTTAACTACTATTAGTATCTCTATTTTGCAGATGAGAAAGCATTTTATTTCCATCATTTATCCTCCCCTGAGTAACAACATTCAAACCGATCCTGTCTACAGAAAGTCTGCTCTTTCTTTACCAAGGCTCATCTATGAGAGCAGAAGGGAAGGGGATGGAAGTAAGGGTGACAAATTATAATTATTTTTCACATTTGTTTTTTTATAGTAGGGATACATAAGGAAATAGAGAAAAATCAGAAAATAATAGCTAGAATGAAGAGGTAGGAAGGGGCTAACCCAGGTGGCTTCATCTGAACTGTACATACTCTGAAATGAAAGCAATGAAGTGTCATAGACTAGTTCTCATCAATGTATTCCCCTGGGTCACCTAGCGTTCAGCTAAATTATTCTACTATTGGCTGTTGGTTGATTTAGGCTGTCATTGGCTGGGGCAAGAGTCACCTGATAATTTACCTGCTTACGTTCTATTTCCACTTGGGAAAAATAGTTCCATCTTCATAACAAATGTTAGAATAAAGAGTAAGATTATTGACATTATTCTTTACTAGTTCAGAAAGAAATAAAAACACATATAGGGATAATGGGCGCTAGGCTGCAAGTCTTTACTTGCATTTACTATTACAATTTCCCAAGAACTGACATTTAATCTGTTAAAGTGCTCTGCGTTTTTTTTTGGTGAACTTCCATGCATCTGTTCCAACTGCAGAACAGGGAGACAAAATCCTCTCGGGGAACGTTATTAAGGCTTTTACTCAATGGCAATCTATCAAGAAAGGCCAGTCCACGTGAAGGGAAATAAAACCTGAGAATTGTTGGAAGTCACTTCAGAAGAGGAGAGAATTTGAAATCAAGAGCTATAAGAAAGAGGAGGAAAATACACACAAAGCCATCTCACGCCCAGGAGTTAGGATTTGCTCCAAGGCCAATGTCCAAGTCCTATTTTGAATGAAATTTTTGTTGCAGTTTGATTGGAGCGGGGAGATTTCATAGAGAGAAAACGATATTCTTGCAATGACATAGGATTCATTGTTTTACATCGCCGAGCTCTTTAAAGAAAATTGTCTATCAGATTATATAATTAATTTGAAGCTGCTCCTATTTTTTTTATCAGTAAGATTTTAAGCAATGCAAGAGTTGGAATGAAAACATATTTGAAGAGGCATGCAATACTTCTCAGGTTGTTGAAATTGGGACTTCAGAGAAATTCACCTCCTCATCTGCGTGATAGATCATTTGTTAATGGCACCGATTAATATTCCATTCTCTGGATGTACTGCAGTTAATTGATTCATTCTGAAGGACATCTTGGTCACTTCCAATGTGTGTGTATCTTGAGGGAAAAATTTTCACAATGATAATTTTTTCTAACATATTACAGTAATAAAAAGTTGGTGTTTAAATTATGGAAAACTAGTATTTAATATATTATACATATATTTTAGATATTAATTATAATATTTATTTTTCCTTGTTGATAACAGGGACTCTATATTTAGTATAATCAATTTTTCTCTCATAATATATTTCAAATATTTTCATCTAATTTTTTTTATCACTTGTGTTAGAAAAAGGTAGTGTTTCTATTTGTTTATGTCTTTTTTTCCGGGGTAAGGAGTGATAGAATCATTCTTTCTAAAATCAATATTTGCAACATGAAAATTTAACATTCACTCACCCACATCACTATCTTGTTAGAGAATGCGTTCCCATAAAGAGAACTGGTGTTTGATTGTTTTTACCCTTCAGTCAGGCATGCCTTTTTCACAGTTTAGAGTTCTGCCTGTACAACATTTAAAGAGGCTGATGTTCTTGCATGCCAAGCAGTAAATCTACAGGAAAACTGCCCATAAAGTCTCTTTCAAGGTGTTTAGTGAGAAAGGCTTTGGAGAAATAGAAAATTTGACCTATATTGATTCTGTGTCCTTTGAGAAATAGGCAACTTGTGCTTGATTAATGAGCATTTCCCCTCTCATTTATGTCCAAAATCCCTGAAATTGACATCTGAAAATTCTCACACATTGTTCCAAAGTAAATGATATTGAGGGTTTTGATATCCCCTTCCCTGCTATGGCTGAGCAAGTGCTGCATGAGTGACCACTCCAACATCAGTAGCTTGAAAAAGAAGCAAAAGGAACAAAAACAAATAAATCAAGTGAAAACAAAACTAAACTATGATAAACAGGCTTGGAATCTTAGACCACGGCTATGTTTAAATATTTTTAAAATCATTTTCCTCACCTTGCAAATGACTTTTTTTTCATATTTAAAATAGTAATAGCATCAATATGTGTTAATCAAAAGAAGAATGGAGATTTTATGTCCTTACTCTAGGATTAAAGATTCAAGCTTTGTTTCATGAATTTATACTCCGATATCCACACTGCTATTTGATTTAAAGAATCTTAGAAATCTATATACAAGAAAGAACATTTTAAGATATTACTATTTAATAAGTCAAGTAAGAGAATCTTGTATATCAATATCACATTTATCCCTCACCCACTCTGGATACTATATCTTCCCATTTTATTTTTTAAAGACATTTTCTTCTATTGATTTCTGTGTAAACAGTGATCCAAAATCCATTAGCAAAAATAAATTTTACAACATACTTTAACCTCAGGTATTAACATTATTCCAGTAATAAAATAGTAGATAGCACCTAAAAACAGGAACAAGTGTAATGAAACAATTTGGCAATAGCTGCTAACTTGTTTAAGGTAGAATTCCTTCTCTTTCAAAAGTTACAGCAAATAACTTTCTTTTTTTCTAGTATAATTAAGGGTCAAAATTATTGCCACCTACTTTTTTTTTATGAACATGGGTTGATTAAATGAAGTGAATATACAATTATAAGAGTTGTGAAATTGTGGAGTTGGTGACAGAGGGTTTTTGTTGAACTTCTGTGCATCAAAGAGTAAAGGAGAGGATATTCCATGCAGGTGAGAAGGAACATGGTGTACTGGAGTGTGGTGTGGATGGTTTTGAACCTCTCTCCCCAGCTTTGGTTATATTCTGGAATGTTTCAGATAAATCAGTATTCATTTGACATAATTATAATAGCCACCTTAATTCCAATTGCATCATGCATTTGCAGGATGTTTTACATTCTTCAAAAATCTGTATTGTTATTATTTATCATTATTATTTGAGCTGTATATCAATTTTGTAGGAATGAAAGGCATATATATATATATATATATATATATATATATCTCAAAGCATAGAGATATTAGGAAACTAACAAAGGTCACACAGCACATCTATGGCAAGAATCAGTTCTGAATTTACCATTTACTCATTAATTATTTTGGATGGATAAGGATTTCATAGGTTCCTAGCTCATCATTATTAAAGATAATGTAGTCTAGCATATAAATACCCAGATGCAAAAATGAAGGTTTGTGGAAAAGAAAGAAACCTAGAGCTGCAAGAAAGGCCTAGGTCAAGTATGCTAAGTCCTGATTCATTGATTCATTTCTTCACATGACTCTTGTTCACACACTCCTTAGCTTTATAAATGATTTTGGAATGAAATTCACGGTCAGTCTTTCCTGTCACATCTGAACTTGTGTCCATCTGTGCACTTGCTATGGGATAGGCTTTAGGTCACAGACCTGGCTTCATTCTGCCTTGCCAGACAGCTTGAAATTGAAGCCATTTGGAAGTGACACCCGCATATTGATGAAGCATACAACGGGCACTGTCAGAGCACTTCGTTTTCCTCCTCCCCATCCCTTTGAAAGACATTAAAGCCAGCGTGATCATCCTCTGCCCTCGGATGACCACTCTTCCAGACCAATGCCATCTGCACTCACCCTTCAGGCACTTTAAGTGACAAAGGTGTCTGAATGCAGAGATCAGAATATCTAATCTAAGACATTAAGGCATTAATTAAAACTCTGAATTTTATTTAGCGTTAAAGCCTCTCCTCCTTCCGTGAGAATGGAAGCCTGCAGCAGGAGAGGGGGCAAGACCGGCTCCTTGTCTAATTCTTTATCTGTGATGTTCTACTCTCAACCCACCCTGTTGGGCACATTCTGATACCTATAGGGTTGGGGAAGGGTGAGAGTAGAGCAACAGGGAAAAGTGCCTTCTTTGCTTTAAGTGGTATGAGAGTAAGCCGTTTTCCTGCTTTCAAAGATGCTGAAAGCTAATTCATTTTGTGCTGCCGACAGAGACTCTACATAGTTTTTAGGTTTTCTTTATGACCTGGACAGGCCGAGGCATCATTTTAAAATTAAGTGATCCTTAAAAATACAAAGTGCCCTTTCGTTGTTGTTTTTTAAAGAAAAAGAAAAAGTTTCATGTATCTAAAACAAGTGGGTTAAATATTTAAAATTTGTGTGCATCGGTAATTATTGCCTTTTGTATACAGAACTTGACATTTTATTTTTCAGTGACATTTACACTCACTGTTATTTTGTATTGGGTTCAAGTGTGCAGCATATATTTTGCACCCCCGTGGCGACTCTACTGGACAAGACCCGTTATGAACGCAGGGAGGCTGATTCTTCTTTTGAATGGCCTCCATCTGCCTGTAGGAAATACCTATACATCCGTCGTTCTGACCAACTCTCAGAGGTAGGCTGATTGCAAAGCAGCTTCACAAACCATCACCTCTCGAAGTCTCTGTGCTTGATGAGAGTTTCCGCAGCCACAGAGCGTTCCTATTGACTGGGGGACCCAGAGTTACCTCCTTCACGAGGGGAGAGAGGAAGCAATCAGGACAACCCGCGCCTCCCTTCCAAGTGGTGAGCGATTTGGAGCATAACAAGAGCTCTTTCTGAAAAAAAACTCTTCTCAAATATTTTTTTTTTACAAAAGCTTTTCACTTGCCAGTCCCTTTTTATGTATTTAATCTGGCCGAGGAGTACAACAGTTCTAGAATTGATTCATCTAGTTGCCTTTTAACTTCTGCCTGCGATCATTTGAAACCTCACTGTGGAAATTTTCATGTCTTATTGTATGAGTGGCTGGTTGAAAATTCTCTTTCATATCTTGCAGTATGTGATTTGTAGCTTTGCATGGCAGATCATTTTCAAATACAGGCCCAGGTAAAGAACATTGGGATGGATAAAAAAAAATACTAGCTGTGCTCAAACCATGTCAAAGAGATGTCACCCGGTAGGAAAGTCTCCTTCCCTTGCACTTGAATTCATTTCCGAAAAGAGGGTTGTTAAAAAAAACACACTTTGGAAGGAATGTAAAAGAATTAAGTGTATCCGTTTTCTATCAGTGTTCCATACCAGCTCCAGACTTGGCGGTTTAAAATAAGCCTCATTTGTTTTGCTCAGGAATCTGCCCTTTGGGTAGAGCCTGGCAGGTTCAGCTGTTCCGTGGCATCACTGGGGCATTTCACGGGCTGAGCATCCTTTGGTAGATCCATCACAGGCTGCCAGCTTGGTCCTTGCTGTCAGCTGTGGCTCAGGTGGGCCTGGAGCCCGAGGCCTCTGTTCCTCCTCCCGCTGACACGGTGGCTGAGCTCCAAAGCTAGTGTCTGAGGAGAACCAGACAGAACTTGTATTGTCTTCTGTCATCTAACCTCAGGAGCGGCATCATGTCGCTTCTGTGAGAGCCACCGTCTGCCCAGATGAAGAGAAGGACTTGTCAAAGTCATAGGCGAGGCAGAGCCTGTGGGATGAGGGAAACTGGTGCAGCTATTCTCAGAAAATTCAACCCGTTATAAATCATTCCTCTTAGATACCACCTGCAGTTTTTCACTTTTGTTGAGTAACAACTACTTTATCTTCAAAGTGTACCATCAGAGATGTAGGAATTGAGTATTCTCTGAGGTAATTGATTTTCAGGTGAAGAATAAGCGAGTGATATTAGAAACTGGACGTTTTCTTATTTTATTGCAATTTTATTTGTATTTCTGCATCATGTTTTCTGCCAAGGGCCATTTAAGATATTGATAACATCATTCTCGGGCCATACAAAATCATCAACTTGCCGAGACTGGTTTGGCTCAGTGGATAGAGCGTCGCCCTGCGGACTGAAAGGTCCCAGGTTCGATTCTGGTCGGGGGCATGTACCTTGCTTGTGGGCACATCTTCAGTGTGGGGCGTGCAGGAGGCGGCTGATCGATGTCTCTCTCTCATCGATGTTTCTGACTTTCTATCCCTCTCCCTTCCTCTCTGTGAAAAATCAATAAAAAATATATTTTTAAAAAATCATCAACTTAAAATTTCGCCTGTTATATGTGGTCAGCCATTTAATGAACCCTGCCCATTGCCTTGGTAGGGCCAGACCGAAGGATTTCTGCAGCCTTCTAGGGTTTCAGGGCCACTGGCAGGACTTACCCAGCCCTGGATGGTGATTAGGATTCTGAGGACAGCAGAGACTTTCAAAGGCATTTTGATGTTTAACAGGCAAGCAAACACACACACACACACACACACACACACACACACACACACACACACAGGATCTGACGTTAACGTCCCCACACCACATGCACACACAAGCCCAGCTGCTTTCCTTCTCTGGGGTGTTCCCTGTGCTGGACACTCAGATTGTGCCCGGGGTCAGATCAGGGTGTCAATTCCCAAAGCGCAGGAGCAGAGAGGACAGCCCACACCACTAGCAGTGACAGTTCCCTGAGACCTGGGGACAGGTCCCAGTGGGGAGGAGAAAGCAAAGAGAGAAGCTGTGGAGGGCAGTGTGGGACCAGGCGATGGCAACACCCAAAATCCGAGAGGGAGGGTCCTTGTGACAGTGGCTCCTGCAGTCCCTGCACCCCATGGTCTTCGGCTGCCTCACTCCTGTCAGCCAGGCCTGCCAGCCCGCAGCGCCTCCGCCTGTGACTCTCATCCACCTCCAACCTGGAGTCCGCATCCTAAACCCTGTTTCTTACAACTGCTCAAAGTTAATCAGACTATGGCCCCCACTGGTCAGGTGTAAAAAGAAAGAAAGCAGAGTGAGTAGAGAAATATTGATGGGCCCCGGAGGATGGGGATAGGGGGAAGCAGCAAAGGAAATTAAGGATGAAAGAGAGGAAGTCAGGGGTGAGATTAGTAGGAGAATGGGGTTGGATGAGGGCTTCTAGGTTTGGAAGAAGCTATCAACTAGAGCCTTCACCTGACATTCCTTGAAAAGAATATCATCTACTGAAACAAAAAAAATGATCTCCATCTCTTCTCATCCCCATCTTCTTCAAAATCCAAGTGATCAGGAAACATCTAAGCCAGGCGACAAATTTAGTTTCAGCAAAAATGCACAGATTGCCGAGACCAGTTTGGCTCAGTGGATAGAGCGTCGGCTTGTGGACTGAAAGGGCCCAGGTTCGATTCCGGTCAAGGGGATGTACCTTGCTTGCGGGCACATCTCCACTGTGGGGCGTGCAGGAGGCAGCTGATCGATGTCTCTCTCTCATCAATGTTTCTGACTTTCTCTCTCCCTTCCTCTCTGTAAAAAATCAATAAAATATATTTTTAAACAAATGCACAGAATATCCAACCTGATACCTTTCCCTATGTTTTCAGTTGTGATGCAACTGCTGGAAACATTTTCAGAAAAGCGCTACTTTGGTTAGTTGTACTCATCTTTAGCTTTTTAGTAAAACTTGTGCACATTTGAAAATAGTAATCTCGTTTTTATCTTACTACATTAAGGCCAACCATGATAATAGTATTTAGTGTGTAATCTACAGGGCTTACCCTACAATTCAACCTTATGTTAGAGGTTATGATTTTATGTCATTCTCGGGAGCGGTTTAATCAAATAATTGAATCAGAAATTCTTTCCATTCAGGTTTGCGAGACTTTTTGCCTTCACTTCCTAAGTTAATCACCATATCTTTCATATCATAACCCTGAAAATTAATCCTTCAATTTGAATTTGAATCTTCTTATACTAATTGAATAACTTCCCTGCTGCTTTAAGAATTAATCAAAGTTCTGTGTTTAAGCAGAACATTTCAATTCATGAAACATGTACAATTTATTAAGCCAAGACTCAGAGGACTTTGGATTTGAGTTAATTCTGCATTTCAATACTACCCGAGTTGGAAAATATGCATTTGAGTTCTATATTTGTTCATATCTTGAACTAAAAATCTTGGAAGGACTAGGAGAAGAGAGTTTATTTTTGGTAAATCAGAAACCCCAGTTAAGAAGTGGAACAAAACACTGCTAGGTTTCTGTCTAAAGTGCTATAAATCCTTGTGGGGCTTATTATTTGGGTCAGGATGCAAAAAGGAAGTGACAGAATGAGATTTGTAGGATAAATAGTAAACAATATATGTTTGTTAAAAATGGGTATTCAAAGCTTGTTTATTAGTGAAATCTCTTTTCTTTAAGGCCTTATATTCATGATGCCACCTCCAAACAGGCAGAGAGGTATGTTTTTAGTATGTGCATACTTGTTGTGAAGGAAGAGCTTATTTTGTTCCTCTAAAATAATATGAAAATTACTCTTTTCCTTTTTGTGTATTTTTTTAAACTCCTCATCTGAGGATATTTTCCATTGATTTTTAGAGAGTAAAACAGGGAGGGAAAGACAGGAATATTGTTTTGGGGCATGTTCTGGGGAGGAGCCTGCAACCAAGGTACATGCCCTTGACCAGAATCAAATCAGGGACCCTATGGTGCACAGGCGACGCTCTATCTACTGAGTCAAACTGATGAGGGCCTTTTTGTGTATAATGATTACTGTGTTATTTTTCTAGACAGGTAACCCCATTTCTGGATCTAAGTCTAATATTTTGTGGGAGCTGGATCTGGAAAAGGAGAAACCCAGAAGGTATGGTAGGAACACATCAGGCAGATGTTAACAACATCCTCCACTCTGCATCTTGGGCTCAGGAGGAGATGAAGAAGGGTGAGGCAGATATATAGCTGGCCATCCTCAGAGTTATTGTGCTGTACTGGAAAGAGCATGGGCTTTGGGGCCAAAGAGAGTAAGTTCAATCGTATTATTCATGTGGCTATTAAATAAATTGTCTTGAGCAAGTCACTTTACTTCTCAGAACTAGAGGGATTCACAATTATTAATGTGTAAAATGTACTTGGCACGTTCACTCACTCATTCATTAAACAAATGTTGACCATAGCTAACATAATAGATTATTAGATAGACAAAGAGAGGAGTTAAAACCACAAATACCTGAAGTGAATAATTAATTTTGGGTGATGATGAATCATGTGAATTTAATAAATAGGGTGATGTGAAGAAGACTGCAGGAAAGAAAAATAGTAGTTTGGGAAGATGAGGAAATACTTCTAAGGAAAGAATATTTGAGCTGAAATGTGAATTATGAAAAGGAGTCTACGATATTCAAAGGGCTGTTATGTAAATATAAACAAATGCTCATTACAGAACCCGCATTTTTATCCACCCGCCTCCAAAAGTAGGTAGCAAACCATCATATTAAGGGCCCCAAAAGTAATCCAATTATTTTATTTTTGGAATGCCATCATTATCTCCGGAGTCTATTAAAATGCAGAGCTCAGGGCTCCAACTCTCAGCCTCTCTTAGTCCAGCACTTTCAAGGTTTAATTTCTAAGTTTTGCAAAAACTATTCAAGTCCAGCCTTCTTTCCAACTTATCATCCTATTTGAGCTCCAAAGAGTCACCAGATGTACTGTGCTTCCAGCAGGCTATTTAAAGGGAAGTTGACAGCACCCGGATATCCTGAAGGGTAGAATTGGAAATGAAGGCCCCGAGATTTGTGCTGATTGTTGACGATGCATCAGGCCCTTCCAACTGTAGCCGTTTCTTCTCTGCTGGCCTCCTGCTTAAATGTCTAATTCTAGGAAAGCACCATGGACCATTAGTGTTAGGGCAGTTAGAATTAATCCCATCAGCGTGGACTCTGACTTGTAGCAATACTATTACTCTTAATGCCATCCATTTAATCAGGTGTTGATTGGGAGTGCCCTGATTACAAGTTATCAGATGCCACTCTGAAACAGTGGGCCAGTTGACAGCCAGCATTGGTTCAGGATACCAGTACACCCCAATCAAGAATAAAAAAGGTTTTCAGTCAAGTGTTTAGCTTGAAAGAACTGATGCTTATTTTATTTGTATACTTTTACTTAACATCAACTTCTATTTCTTCCCCTTTTAAGTAGCGTACAAATTCTTGAGATACTCCTATTCCAGCTTCTTTTTTTAGGCTCAGTTCTCCCCTCTCTTCCTCTTAGGAATGGGTTACAGAATTCTGTCTGCAAAATGTGAGTGAGCAGCATGAAAATTTGTGAGGCCGAAATCTTTGAGGCTCAAGTGCAAATGTGATCCCCATATTGGAGGCCTTTTTCTGGGCTGTGAGAGGGACTTTCTGGGAGAAAATGCTGATTCCCCTTCTCTCTGTTGCTCTTCTCTTCTTGCTTCCATAACTGGGGATGCTGCTACATCACCATTCGGAGCAGCCTAGAGAAAGTCCAGAGGTATTTCAGCCTGAGACAGCAGAGAATGAGGAAAACCCAGCTTCTCACTTTTGCTTATAGGATAGTACAGTGGTCGGCAAACTCATTAGTCAACAGAGCCAAATATCAACAGTACAAGATTGAAATTACTTTTGAAAGCCGAAAACCGACTTCTGCGCATGGGCCATGAAGTTTCAATCACACTGTACGTTTCAATCGCACAGATATTTTGTGGAAGAGCCACACTCAAGAGGCCAAAGAGCCGCATGTGGCTTGTGAGCCACAGTTTGCCGACCACTGGGATAGTAGATACTCACAGGTTATCTCTTATATAAATCTTAGTTGGAGTGGGAGGAAGGGAAGGAGAGGGAGGAGAGAGGAGGAGAAGGAGAAGGGAGAAAGAAAGAAGAGAGAAAAGGAAAAAAAAGTGTTACTACACTTAAAAGTACAAAAAGAATACACGGAGGTGTGAAAATTAAAAATTGCCCCCCTTTCAAAAAGTATCTGGTGTGAAGTTTAGCGTATCTTTAACAGCTTTACACTGTCTTCTTTAAAACATGACATAGTACCACAATATCTAAAGTATTATGAAATAACATAACAGACACTAGTGTATTTAAGAACTCATCTTTGTAACATTTTGCCATATTTAAGTTTTTTCCTTGGCTTATTTAAAAATATACATTTACAATTAAATGGTTTGATTTTTGGAACAAAATGGACTGATAATGTTCAGATGGTTTCCAAACTCGGTTACATATATTTCAAGTTCCTATATAGAAGAGACTTTCTCAGCACGGGAGGTGCATTATAATCAGTTGAAGAACTTGGGAACAACACCCGCACCTGCACAGACTCTCATCTCATCAGTCTGGGGGGGGGGGCTTAAAAGTCTTCAGATGAATCTAATTGGCAGCCAGGATTGGGAACTATGGATTTGGATATTCCTACTATTTTAAAAAGTACTGTTAGATGGGCAATAAGCCACTTGTCTACAATCTGTTATTGGGTATTTATGTTAGGTTCAGTTTAATGGCATCTGCGTGATTATTTTTTCTCCCAAATATACATATACATATACACACAAACATACATATACTCCCATATTACATATATTGAGTCCTCATGTCGCTATAATACCACAAATCTTCCATTGATAAGAGAGGTGCTCTTAAAATCGGGGGACAAAGACCCAGGGACCCAACTTGCCTTTGGAAATTAGGATGTGAGCTTAGACTTGATCCCTAAAAAGACAGGTAATGATGCAGCGCAGGTGTGTCTATTCAGGGCCATGTGCAGGTTAATTGAAGGCAGGCCGGCTCTCACTGATAATTTGGATTTAAGCTGATTCCAGGGCAGTCCCTGCCCTAGTAGCTCTCAGTTGGCCATTTCACTTGAGGGACCCAGTCACTTTGTTTTCCTGCTTTGTGGATTAAATAGTTGGTGGCCTGCTTTTCCTCTGTGGCATCTCACAGACGATCCATCCCAGGGAAGCAAGACAGGGAACAAAGCCTTTGCGGTGCTACTGGTATAAGGTAAGAGGAAACATTTCGCTGCTCAGCCTCGAAACTGGACGCTGCTTCCAAGTAGGATGGATGTGTCCTCATGCTGTGAAATGTTTGCCTGTGCTTAGAAAACAAAATAAACAAAAAACCCAGGAAAGAAATGCAAGGGAAGGGAATTCAATTTGAATGTAAGGGAGTTGCATTTTGATCTAGGTTCTGGTTTGGGGAAGTCAGGTCTCTGAGATGAGAGTTTACTGAAAGGAATACAGTGGTATCTCCAGATATGATTTAATTCATTCCGTAACCTTGAGGCGTGGGAAACTATGAGATGCTTGAGTCTCGGTAAACTGGTGGGTCATGTGCACCGGGCTGATCCACGTGATTACTCCTATCTCAAATGTTGCTCGTATTTCAAAGCAAAAATCGCTCGCTCGATGGCTCGTATCTCAAAAATCTCGTATGTTAGGGCACTCGTATCGAGAGGTACCGCTGTACATGGCAGAAACAGGGTCTTTCCAGGGTTTCGTCTTATGCTCCAGTCCGCCCTCTGCTTGGCTGCTTGGAACCGGGCCTCTGGTGTTAAATTCCGGCCTAAGCTTTCTCCAAAGGAAAAGCAATACTGTAGGCCATAACGGTCACAATTGCTGGCAAACATATGTATTGGAGGCAAAATGTATGCTGCTCGGTCTTTGGCAGGGCCTGCATGATTAATTGTAGTATTTTTTCAACATGTTTCTCCTGCATTTCGGGCATGTGTCAGGCGCTGGGTTAGAGCGGGACCATTGGTGAACGATTGGGCAAATCTCTTTCCCAGTAGCAGTCTGGGGGGAAACAGATGAAAGCAGTTATTAAAACGGTCACAGTCGGAATATAATTCAGGGGAAAGTCCTCCCTTTCTCTCTGTTTTCACTTCTCTTCCTCTGGCACCCTCAATTCCCTCCTCCTCTGTCCAGCTCCCCAGTGATGAGGAGCACCTGGGACTCCTGCAGATAAAGTACCTGAATCTGGGGGAGAGGCACGCGGCCTCCCCTTACACAGCTGGGTGGGGTGTCTCTCAATCTGCAGGATGAGAAAATGAAATTGTCCTGAGTGAGAGACCAGTAGCTACCTCACGGGATGAATGGGAGGAAGGTATGGGACTAAAGTAAGAGCCAGGCTGGGAAGATGGATGTGAGGGGTGGATGTAGGAGGGTACTAGATTCAGATATGTGGATCCTAAGTCATTTATGTGGTTCAGAAGTATTTTTTGGAGCCATAATTCTTTTCCTGAAATGTAAGCAGCACAAACTGTCCCTTGGGTATAGTGAGCACTGGCTCAGTTCATGAACTGAGCCTGAAAAAACTTAAAGACAAGTCTACAAACGAGTCCTCGCCTCCACAAAAGAGATCTAGCGTGAGTGTCGAGCTATGAACCTGGAGGTCACGGTTCCCGATCAGGCCACATGCCCAGGTTGTGGGCTTGATCCCCAAAAGGGGACGTGCAGGAGGCAGTCGATCAATGATTCTCTCTCTCATTGATTTATCTCTCTCTCTCTCTCTTTCTCCTTTCCTTTCTGAAATCAATAAAAATATTTTTAAAAATTGTTTTGTTGTACCGGAGCAAATTGCTGTGCCTCAAAACACCCCTTGAGGCATTATCAGAAGCGGACCTCTGGAGTAAAGGGGCCAAGTAATGTCTTTGGAGGAGAAGGGTGTGTTATAGCAGGAGCTACACTTCTCTTAAAGGGCCAGTTTGTAAATATTTCAGGCCCACATAATTGGTTTCTGTCACAATGAACTCTGCGCTATAGAATGGATGTGGCTGGGCCCTTGGTGCTCCCACAGAAAACCCCACCCCACTTTTAACTGCAATTGTAGGTGCTGGGCCAGGTCTGGAGGAGGGTTTGCTACCCGCTCCCTTAGTGAAAGAGCACAGGTCTGGGGTGCCAGAGATGTAGATATTCATCCCAGCTTTGCCAGCTCCGGGCGAGTCACAGTGTGTGTCGGGGTGCACTGTCCTTTCAGAGGAAAGTGATGAAAGCTGTCTCGTCTATCTGGGGTGAGAATGATGTGAAATTACCGTTATGGAAATCTTCTGGGAGAAACTTTAAAAGCTGCTACAGCCCTAAGGATGGGGTATTTTACTGTCCGGCTTGGGCATTAAACGAGTTGGATTTCATACCGAATGGGGGCGACGGCTCACTAGCAAGGCCCAGCACATTTCCTTTCCTCCTGCCGCTCTACCCAGGCCCCTTCCTCTTGTTCACTCTTGTCCCCGATGTCCCAGGTTGAGCTCTAGAAGCACCAGCTTGTCCTTAAAGCCCCACAGCCAGCGAGTAAGCTCTCCCACAGCCACTCAAAGGGAGAGTTCACGTGTGGCTCCCACGCACCCCCTCCCTTCAGAAGCCCCTCTCTCCTGCTGACAGGAGGTAGGCATGCACTTGTTTGGAGAGGGTGGTCACACTGTGTTTAGAAATCCATGCTCAGATGGCATTTGCCAGGGCAGCTTTACAAGATTCCATTTTCTTCGCATTTAATACTTTGCTCAGGTTCTCGGGGAGCAGCCAGGGAGCCCATTATGCCTTGGGGGACCAGCTGGAAACCGCTGCTCCCACTCCGCTCCCCAGGGGGCACTTTCATTGTAAGCGAAGAACCCTGTGCTCCTGGGAGGCGGGGCTGCATTTGGAAGGATCAGTGCTTTCATGGCTCCCTGTTCTGTTACCATGCATGTGTGTGTGTGTGTGTGCATATGTGTGTGTGTGTGTGTGTGTGTGTGTGTGTGCATGTGTGTGTGTGAATACATTGCTAGGACACAGGGAAGGAGCTGCTATTGGCTGGCTAGGGCCTTCCTTCCTCAAGCCTTTTAACCCTCTCTGGCCTCAAGGTTTTTAACTTGAAATGAATCCAGGGTACCTGATTATCCAGCAGTCATTCTTTGCTCTTTCCCTCGGAATAATTTGCCAACAGAGATGGATTTTTATTTATTTTTTAAAATATGTTTTATTGATTTATTTACAGAGAGGAAGGGAGAGGGATAGAGAGTTAGAAACATCAATGAGAGAGAAACATCGATCAGCTAGCTGTCTCCTGGACACTCCCCACTGGGGATGTGCCTGGAACCAAGGTACATGCCCTTGACCGGAATCGAACCTGGGACCCTTGAGTCTGCAGGCTGACACTCTATCCACTGAGCCAAACCAGTTAAGGCCAGAGATAGATTTTTAAGGGGATATAGTTAGAATTCTGTTACTCTTTGCCAGATATTTACTTTCCAAGCTTTCCTTACAATGAAAAGTATCCAAGTGACCTACTTTTAGACAGAGAAAAATGAGGAGACATCTGTTAGGAAGTTTTGGGAGATGCGATAATTTCCAGTAGAGGGCAGATGTGAAGGAAGAAGCCCTTAGTTGTGCTTGTCATTGTGTGAAGTGCCATCTTGGGAGGACAGAGAAGAGTCCACAGGAAGAGTATGAGTCCTGCAAGAATTCTGGAAGCACCTTTCTCCAAATGGTTGGTGACATAAATTATACTTGTCCCTAAGCTTTGGCAGCTAGAAACACCCTGAGACAGACTAGTTTCTTTTGTTCTTAATTGTCACTTTTTTCTTTCATGTCTCCCAATTTCTGATCCTCCAGTTGCAAGTGTTTCAAGAAAGAAAGAATCTTCCTGTGAATGTTATCGGAGTGCTTGTGTCTAGTGTTTTGACTTTTATCTTCACAGACATAGCAAACTAGACAGCTGTGTTTCTAAGAGTAACACCCAGTATTCCTGAAAATGCTTGAAGTAGGTCTTTGTCCCATCTCCTAACAAAAAAATGGGCAAAAGAAAAAAGAAAAAAAGAAGATGGGTATATATTATCACTGTATGCTAATGACCTTGAAGCAGTATTCTCTTTACAATAATAATTACCGCTGAGTTAAGTTATATGCACCCCTCCTGCATTTGAAATAAAATTTTATTAGCAAAGACTAAGCTTGTACAGAGCTTTTGAGGGACACATCATTGAGTTGATTAAGGCTTTCCTTTTATTCTGTTTTCTGTTATGCCATCTTTTCTAACCATTGGGCAGTAGGCAATAGGATTGGCAAGAATGGAGTTGCTTTCCCTGGCAGGTTTGGATCAGTGAATAGAACATTGGCCTGTAGACTGAAGAGTCCCAGGTTCAAGGGCACATGCTTAGGTTGTGGGCTAAATCCCAGTAGGGATCATGCAGGAGGCAGTTGATCAATGGTTCTCTCTCATCACTGATGTTTCTATCTCTCTTTTCCTCTCCTGCTTCTCTGAAATCAATAAATATTTTTTAAAAAAAGAATAAGGTTGCAGTTTTTCTAGACCCTTAAGGAATGACCAGAACAACTGGTTGACCACTTGCTATTACATGCACTGTCCATCAGGGGGCAGATGCTCAATGCAGGAGCTGCCCCCTGGTGGTCAGTGCTCTCCCACAATTGGAGGGCTGCTTGGCAGACCAGGATGAGTAGTGCTCCCACAGCAGGCCAATCCCCACAGGCCACACCCCCGCACCAATGCATGAATTCATGCACCAGGCCTCTAGTCACTAAATAATGATGTATAATTTAAGAGTTAGGAAGTGCTAACTAAAATATGCTGAAAAGCAATCACAGGATACATAGCATCTCTTACTTTATGGCCATTTTTTGTGTATAGTAGCTAATGTATTCCTTGTCACCTCTTATTAAAATTAAGTAACACTCATATTCCCATCATTCATCTTCCCAACTTGGCCTTTCCCACTCAGTATACCTTTAAGAAATTTGGAGTGGCCATATTTATATTAAAGAGCTTGAAGAGCTAGGAAAATAAAAGCAGCATAATGGGTTAATTTCATTTACCCTTGTACTTACTACTCAATGGTACACCTAGTGTTCTTGACAGCAGAGAGCAGAGTTGCATAGTTTTTTTTTTTAGTAGCCCCCCTCTATGTGGTAATTATTTTATTAATAGTCATTGCATGAAGTGAGCAAAAAAAAGTGGTGGCCAAAAATTAAAATCAAAGAGTGAAGTTTTTTCTTTTATTGAACTTCACATGTATAATTATAATAGGAAAAAATATTTACAGTCCAGAAAGGAAAAATAAGACTTTTCAGTTACATTAATGTATTCTTTGAAAAAAGTTTACATTTACATATGGATGTGTTAGTATTAATAGCATTAGAGTTCAGTTTTTCAGGGTTTGGCTTTAGCAAAATTGCCAGTGACTATGTAAAAAATTATTTTTTCTTTGCATATTTGGGTTCAGTAGTCTATAATCCCATTTGCATTTGGCTACTTTTGTTTATATTTAACCCAAGAAACTTTTGAACTTCAAGATAGTCTTTATACATGAAGCAATAGATGCATAAATAGGAAAATTCTTAAGCCTAAGCATGTTTGTCATATATTAATACAAACCCCAAATTACAAACAAAGGAAACTTCATGTCTTTGGTTGCAATTTATTTAAGTGCAGTTAAAACATCTCTACTAAAATATCCTCACCAGAACATTCTGCATATATGGAAAATAACACAATAATTAGTAAATAATAATACAAGAACCAACTGTTTTACATACTCATAACTGTAAACCTACTTTTGCTCCACCCCTGTATATTGAAGTACTTAGGCCATGAAGTAAAAGGAAAAATGCATCATGGTGGAAAATGAATAAAGATCAATCGAACGAGACAAACTGAAGGCCTAAGGGATGATTTAGCTTGTAGGTAAATATTATTTTACTTTCAACTATTTTCTTTAAAATATTTTATCAGTGGCTCTACTATCTTGTCTTGGGTGTATGGAGAATGAGTAGTATATTGATTAAGCACACGGCTCTATAAGTCCTGTTGATGTCCTTGTAATAACCTGGTTATTTAACCAGAAAGGATTAAAAGGGGAGACCAAATCATAGAGGCAATGCTGTTTATACAGCTTTCCCCAAGAGCTACATTTCATTCTCCAAGTCTATTCCACATTCACCGGTGGGGGAAGGGACAGGACAAAGGCAGTTTTAAGATGCATGCCCAAGAAGGTCTGAGTGGCATGGGAGGGTACAACAGATCAATCATGCCTGAAAGCAAGTCGGTGGCCAGAATGGGCATGGCCACTGCACACTTAGGAAACATAAATATTTAAAACTTCCAAACAAAGTCAGTCCTGCCCCCTCTCTCTTCTCCCTCTAGCATGCAGGGTTCCAGGCCCTCCTGTGGCAGGGGGATATGCTCCCTTGTGCCCACATGGGGCACAGCCACGTTGAATTCCACACAAGCATTAATGAAATTCAATCTGGCTGGAATACTGAACTGTCTCATGACTGCAACACGGGAGGGAAACTCGGGACACTGGCCTTGTTTCTGGCTTCGCTGAACTCCCAGCTGCCCCTATTTCAGGACTGGCTTGGGGAAAATGGGACTTTGGAAACTGAGGAATATAGCATCGTGCCAATAAAATCTTCTACCACCTCTGATCCTCCTGTGGGGGCTTCTGAAAATTCTTATTTTAGCAGATCCCCAAACCCCCTCTCTTATGAAGGGCTCCCCCCTCGTCTATTCCTCTGGCAGTACTATGATTTGAACTGGAATTTGGGCTTTCCAATTGCATGCTCTTAGACCTTGATTATGTTATTTGACCTCTTGGGCTTGGGTTTTTCTCATCGGTGAAACTGGGATAGTAATTATACTTGTCTCATTAGGTAGTTAAGGATATCCGTTGAAACAATCAGAAATAGTATCTTCCTTGTGATTTTCTGTAAATATTTCATCCCTAAGACATATCCCTGTGGTGATAACTGTGTTCATGTTACAAAGCTTCCTTTTGATGCTCTGTGTGGGCTTCCTTTAGGGCAGCCCTGAGATACTTTCTGTCCTGACATTTAAAAAATATTTTAAAATATATTTTATTGAATTTTTACAGAGAGGAAGGGAGTGAGAGAGAATTAGAAACATCGATGAGAGAGAAACATCGATCAGCCACCTCCTGCACACCCCCCACTGGGGATGTGCCAGCAACCAAAGTACATGCCCTTGATCAGAATCAAACCTGGGACCCTTCAGTCTGCAGGCTGATGCTCTATCCACTGAGCCAAACCAGTTTCAGCTTGCTAAAACTTTTGTATTAACATTCCTTTATTCCACACACATTCTTTCATCACTTTACTGTTTCTCTTAGCTTAAGGCATTGGTGGTCTGAAGAATGTTTGTAAACCTGGTTTCCCTCTGGGCTGCCCACCTGAGTTCTTATTTATGGGTGGCTGAGGCAAATCATGGAGAGTTTCTCTCAGTGTGCGAGTTCCAGGTGGGAGAAGGGTCTGCTGGACCTCTGACAGGCTCCTAGAATGTCCACTGAAAACAGGAAGACGCCGAAGAGGCAAATAAGGCTGATTCCTAAAGAAAAGTGGGCTTTTAATTTGTGCAAGGAGATTTTGGGGCTAAAAGAGGCTCTGCCTTCCAGAGTTACACATCTACAGTTTTATTTCTTCCCAACGTTTAGACCTTCTCTCATCTCTCCTTAATTCTCCATCCTCCAGGCTATCAATTTTGTTCTATTTACTGTCCTTCATCTTTTCATTACTCTGTAAAGAATGCTCCATAACATGCATTTAAATTTTTATGTAGTACTCGTTTTATTATACTAATAAATCCTCTTTTTGTTTGCCAAAGGCCCATAGTATACAAGAAGAGTTTATATGTAAAGTAAGAAAACACTTTGTCATGTTAATTACACAGAGCTATAAATAGGAGCAAACAAGTGCTGCCTGAAAGAGGAGGAGGCTGGGAAGGGTGTCTTCCTGCAGTTATGTTCCTGGGTGGGTCTGGGGCTGGAGTCTCACAGGCCCCAGTCTGGTGGGGCACCTCCCGCCTCGGCAGGAAAGAAGGGGATCGGTCCTTTTCTGCCTGAGATTTAAATAATCTTTCCTCCTCCACTGTTATGTAAGTAAAGACATGCAAAGTGGACATACATTGATACTTTCCATGAAGAATTTCGGCCTTTTCTCTGGCATGGTGATTCTCAAATCTGGCTTTATACCTGGAAGTAGGGGAGGATGAGGTAGGCTGAAAAGACTTCAGATGCCTGGGCCTCATTGCAGAAAAGAGTAATTAAAATTACACTCAAGTGAGTCTGTTTCATGGCCAAGTTCTGAACACTGTACTTCCTGGGGGATCTGTTTGATAGCCACAGAGAATAGTTCAGAGGAGCATTGCTGGACCACAAAAAAATTTTTTTTTAAATATTTTTATTGATTTTTCACAGAGAGGAAGGGAGAGGGATAGTTAGAAACATCCATGAGAGAGACATCGATCAGCTGCCCCTTGCATCCCCCCCACTGGGGATGTGCCCGCAACCAAAGTACATGCCCTTGACTGGAATCGAAACCGGGACCCTCTATCCACTGAGCCAAACCAGTTTCAGCTCACAAAGTATTTCAATGCTTCTGTTGTTTCATAAAAACTCAGGCACATACATATACCATATTTTCCGGCCTACAAGACAACTTTTTAACCCAGAAAAATCTTCTCAAAAGTTGGGGGTCATCTTTTTTTTTTTTTGGTGTAGTGTTCCTTATATGAATATATCACAACTTATTATGATGTCTTATAGGGAGATATATCCCAAACTCTATATTTTTACTGGAAAAGTTGGGAGTTAGTTATCTTATACACCCAGTCATTTTATATGCTGGAAAATATGGTAATTCAACAATAGTTTGACATAGACCCACCCATCACTGACATAGACACACAAACATGCTCAGAGACACACACATGCTATGGAGCTTCAGATACACCCTTCAGACAGTCATATTCCAAGATGTTCACTGACACAGGCACATAGAGTAGACATATGTATTCACAACATAGGACATAGGCATATACATCAATGCACACAAGTATACATAGATATAGGTATAGAAAGATATGCCACACAGAAAGACAGACAACATAGATACACACAGTAAAGCTTCTTGGCAGTTGTTTAGACACAGCTCTAAGCACACAGACTTGCCCACAATGAAGGTAGTCAAGGATTTACATACTGGTACATACTGTGATCCATACAGAGGCACACAGGAACCAGGCAGGAAGCCATCGGCAGACAGGAATAAAGAGATACATTCAAAAGTTGATTTTGAAAATTATCCCGTGTTTGCTTTGTGCAAGGCCTTGGAACATTCTGGGGAATTATCTGCTCTCTCTCTAAGGACATGATTTGCCTCAGTTCAGTACAAGTGCCCAGATTCCTCACGGAGATGGGTATTGTGGAAGATAGGACGAACTCAAAGGAAAGCACCACTCCATGTATCAGTGAGAAAGCAAATTTGATTGGAAATTTTCCCACTTGGTCTGGAGTGCTGACAGACAAATGAATAACAGACCAAAAGAGCACTACAACCGATAATAAATAATATGTGAGTGACATTGTACATTTTCAAAGTGTTTTCAAACCTTCAGATTCATTTTATTATACCTACATTTATAGATAGCTTTACAGGTTTAATCTCAATCTTATTTGATCTCCTGAATAACTCAGTTATCTGGGTAGATTTATTACCCTCGTATTATATTGAGAGATTGGAATTGATGTTATTATAATTTATAGATGGAAAAAACGTGGTTCAGAGAAGTTAAGTACCCTATTCAAGTGTATTCTAGGGCAAACCCAGTTCCTAGTCTGGGTCAATTTCACCATGACAATGAGCTATACAGGACTTGATCAAGTGTAAAAGAAAAGTGATAAGTACAAGGGACTCGACTCTGGAAATGAAATAGCAATATGCATGCTTGAAATAGATTTATAATCATGTGTTAACCCCTGGACGACAACAAGGGTGCATATATGTGATATGTAAGGATGCATATCTGAGAGATGAGCAAATGCTCTCTGTAGCACATAGATCAATGCTATTATATGTATAACTTATTGTAACCTGGCATGTTAGATACTGAGATGATCTCGACTTTGGAATAAGGTTTCTGTCCATTTGCCATTTTCTAAAGACGTTTTTTGGCTGGAAATAAAACTGGTTACATTGACACGTGGAAATATCTCTTAAACATCTCCTCTACTTTGGACTGTGGTGATAGCTGTATGCTCAGAGGTGTAGATATAAGATCTGCCAGCCAACATGTGACGGAATTTCTGGAGCAATATGTGCTTTTTGTTGAAATTGGATCTGTGGTAGATACCAAGTAGGATCTCTATACTTGGATGGCTTCACTTTTTTGGGGGAGACAAGTAGTGATTAGAAATTATAGAATGATTAGATAAAATACAGATTCCTAGCAATACCAATATTTGTGTAATTTCAAATGAAGAGCAAGTCTGGGCCCACATGCCATTGTTAGCTAACTGCTCAATTCTCTATACTTCCTATTGTCTTAGCTTAGTTCCACTTCATTCATTTGGGTTAACTTCCTGCCACTGCAGATCTGTGGGTTTTATAATCCCCGATTAAGCAATAATTAAATCAAGCCCAATTAATGGTATCTTTGGAGTCCATGGAGGAGAAAGAAAGTCAGTGAGGACTGGAGCAGTTGGGGGACCTCAGGAACTAAGTTGTCTGTAAGGAATCAGGATTTAGATGAGAGCGGGGGACCAAGGATATCTCTTTGAGAGCAGAGTTCCCGAGAAGAGGCAGAAAAAAGTTAAGGCAAGGTAAATTCCAGGTAGCGAATTTCTACACAAGAAAATCAACATTTAAAACTTAGGAATACAATATAAGAGACTATCTCTATGACATCAGGATTTGGAAATACTTTTGAACACTGGTCAGAAAAATCACAAAAGAATTATATTTCAAAATTTAAAAAAATTAATCCAAATACAAATAACAGACTTGGAATAGTTATTGACAACGAAGAAAACTGGCAAATAATTATATAAAGAATTTACAAAGCATTCCTACAAGTCAATGTGCAAAAGGCAAGTTGACCAAGGGGCACAACATAATGAAAATGCCAATCAAAAGAGAGGAAACACAACTAGTGAAGATCTGAAAGCATGCTCACCTCTCAAACTGCCAGGCTCATGTAATTTAAAGTAACAGTGAAATGTCATTCTATAATAACTATATTTGGAAAATTCCAAGCATTTGGCAAGGGTATAGGGAAAAATGCTAACTCTGTTAAGACCACCGGTGAGAATGTGAATTGGTAAAAATCCTTTTGATGGCAAGTTGGCTACATTTTATAAAGTTGCTTATTCAAAAAATATAATGAATATGGAATTGGTGTATTTATATATAGGAGATATACATCTATCTCAGAAATTATTTTCTATTTGCCAAGGAAGCATTTGGAAAATTGTTCAATGTAACATGGCATGTAAAACCCCAAATAATGAGAATTAACTTAAGGATTTCTCAACAAAACAATGTGTAAATAATTAGTAGTATACACTCATGGGAAAAACAATACAATCGTGAATATGAATGGACTAGTACTACTTATTTCAATAGAACCAAATGAAAATCCAAGGTTACAAGAAAAATAAGTTCCAAGCAATACATATTATGGGATGCTATTTACATCAATTATAAAAACATGCAAAATCCAACAAACAAAGCAATCAAGACTGAATGAACATGGTCTGTGGGGAGCAAATCCTTTGCACTAGAAACAGGTTGTGTGGCAGAAGATAAGACTGGGCTAATCTGAGACTCGGGGTGTCTGGGATGGGGACAGACTGAAATACAGGCTTTGCTGCTGGAGCTCTGAGACTCACTCTGCTCTCATTATCTGATCAAGCAGCCATTGCCACCGATTTCTTTTCAAAGTCATTATCCCGGGGGAAAATAGCTGTTACAGTTTCATGTGTAGGACATTCATTCATGTATCTTTACCAAACCTTATCTGAAGAAAGATGCAAGTCTTTGCAGAATGGCCAGCTCTGAGAGAGAGAAAGGGAAGGGAGAGTTGACAAATCATTTTTCATTCTTCCTCCACCTGGGGGAAGGCTCAGGAAATCACTCATTGATATCACTGGCTAGACCAAAGGAACATGTCCTATTGCTTAAATGTCTTCAGTGGCCTCCTACCCTGCTCTTCTTGCCATGTATATGTATGTAACCACAGTCTCTGCCTCCTTCAGACCAGGTGAATCACCTGACAGCAAAGCTCAGACACTTTGTCTAGTTCTTTCTTAGTGCAAGGTGCCAAATCTGGACCTTTTACTATGTGGCTTTAGCTCCTCTTGCTGGTCTCACCACCTGCTCACTCGAGAATTTGCTGAGTGTCAGGCAGACTTCTTTGTGAGCATTAGGGACTTGATGAGAGCAAGATGGGAAAGGATGCTTCTAAGCAGAGTGTTCTCATTCCAGTGGGGACACAGACCACAAACAAAATAAAACCAAAACAAACAAAAGTACAAATTGGTACTGTGCATTCAGTAAAGCAAACTTGGACCATGATTGACTAGGGAGGGATGTTAAATAGGGTGCTCGGGGAAGACTCCTTTAAAAAGATGACATTAGAGCTGAAATCTGAGAGATGAGAAAGCATCAGCCACACGCACACCAGCGGGATTGAAATCTTAGTTACCTTTTCTATAGTCTGGCCCAACTGACCTCTTTGCCTTGAACACATTCTTCTTGTTCTGATTGCTTTCTTGCATGATCTTTCCTCTCCCTAGAACACGTCGCCTCTGGTCTCCATGTGTGGGAGCTCCATGCTGTTTCAGATATCACCTTGCTCAGGAGGCCTTATTGATTCCCTGTAAGCAAGTACCATCCCTCACAGCTTTCGTGTCTATGCTGGGATCATCTCTCTTTTAGGCAGGACTCTTTTGATTATAAGTGACAGAAGCTTGGTTGGAATAAGAGTAGGCACACATGGGGAGATTTATTGGCTTCAATAAACAAATCATAGAATCAGCTGGGGTAGAGCCAGTCTCAGGGATGTCTGTATGTTGGGATCTGTCAAAATAAGAGGCTTCTCTGGGTGCTCCTTGCCTGCTTGTAGTTCTGAAAGCATCATTCCAGATGCTTCTTTGCCTCAGCAGCAGCAGGTACTTCCTGTGGCAGCAGCTGAATGCTGTTTGCAGTTTTTCCAGCCCTTACGGAATCAGCTTCCTCATACTTTCCTTCCCATCCTCTCACGCTGACCTCCACAGATCCCCAGACGCCAGCATCAGCTCCCTGGCCACCCATGTTGAGAAATCTGGGTCTCAGTCCATATGATTTCTCTTCCAAGTTCAGACACGTCATCAGGGTCCAAGCAGCCTATTCTAAGAGGTCTGGGTCCTTGTCTCATGATGTGCCTTTCTGAAGAGGCTGAGTTTCACCCAGCTTTTTTCTATTTCTAAATTTTTAATAATTCCAACTTCTTCCCTTTCCTCCTTATCCCTAGAGGTGGAAGTGTTTCTTCATTCACTATCTCCATTATGCCTGAGTTTCCTTTTCCTTTTCACACCTTTAGCTATAACCTTGTACCTGTTAACAACACTGTATATCACGTTCTGTCAATGTAATAGATTTGGTGGTTTTTATCTCCTGACAGCTTCTCACAAAGCCGAGGGATCATTTCCATAACTCTCAGTGTTAGACCATGTCATATAGGAAGTCTAGCATCAAGTCTTCCAAATTTCGCATAAAATGCTAACCTGACTATTTCCATATTATAATACCTTAGAGGCCCGATGCACAAAATTCATGCAAGAGTAGGTCTTCCTTCCCCCGGCTGCCAGCACCGGCTTCCCTCTGGCACCTGGGACTCGGCTTCCCTCTTAGCCCTGGCTTTGTCCAGAAGGATATACAATCTAATTAACATATTATGCTTTTATTATCATAGGTAATAATGAAATATTGAATAGTGAATTATGCCCATCATTCCAAAGATTTATCACGTGCTTGGGATGAGTGGTCCCTGAAGGCCTTGAGAAACTTGGCCAGCGCTCTGCCCACTACTCTGGGTCTTACCGTCAGTTAATGGGCAGTGGCTGCCCTTGTCTTCAGTTTCTCTCGTCGATTATTTTAATCAGTCCCAATGTACTTCGCTTTGGAATTGAAAGTGTTCACCTTATTTGAGGGGGCATACCTTCCATCCTCTTTTTCTTTTATCTGGTACAAATATTTAAATTTAGACCTTTCATCCCATCCCAAACCATACCAACACACACAGCTGCCTCAATAGTGTCGCTGCACTAGGCATTCGTTTGTACTTAAAAAAACACACACAATTCTTTGTTATAAATGTAACATTTTTAAAAAGTACATTTTTATTGATTTCAGAGAGGAAGGGGGAGAGAGAGATAGAAACATCAATAATGAGAGAGAATCATTGATCAGCTGCCTCCTGCACGCCCCCTTCTGGAATGGAGCTCACCAACCTAGACATGTGCCCTCACTGGGAATTGACAAATGACTTTCTGGTTCATAGGTAGACGGTCAACCACTGAGCCACACCACTGGGCTGTACCTTTTCTTTGAAAGCATATAGTAGATCTAGCATTTCTTTCCAACTTGGACAGGCATAAAGCAAATGATATTAATTTATAAGTATTTGCAATTTTCGCCCTTTCCTGCTGACTTTTATGGAGGAGTAACTATGTTTTCTATATTAGCTCCTAGTCTTTCTTTATGGTGTGGAATCCAAGTTAAGTGGATTAGGGAATTTGAAATGGGCCTCAGGCTTACATTGATATGAATGACAACTAAGTCAGAGGTTGGAGGATAACCCAAAAGCCTGTTCGAGCTCTTGGCTGATATAGAGAAAGATGGTTTTTATTTGTATTTTTAAAGGAGATGTTGGAATGGAGGAAAGGAGAAACATTCTGAAGACCTGTGAGTGAGGGAGGGGAGAGTGAAATAATTTAATCTGCAGAGGTTTAAGAATGGAATTGCTATATGATAGGCATAAATAGGCTTTAGGGAAAACAAAATATTTTAATTACTTATGGTTGTCACATTGGGATTTCCTAGATTGTGACTCCATGCCAGAATTGCACTCAAAGCTGCTGGGTTTGCTATGTTTTATATTGTGATTTGATATTTTTCTAATTGACCTCTCCACCCCCAATATGAAGGATGTTTCTGGAAGGCATAAGCTTGGCCTCTCCCACAGTGCCTATGTCCCTGTCTTGTACATATTTCTCATTTTCTAATTGTCAAAAGATACTTTTATTATTGTTACCTAGCATATAAATGAATCACTATTTATCTATTACCCACGATGCCCAAGTTTAATCCTCACAGCCAGCAATGGTTGTTCTGCCTTTCAAGAGAAAACAGGTTTCTGATTAGGTCCAAAGTCATGCATCTTAAGAAGATTTTTAGCAAAATGAACCAACAGACCTGTAGTACTGTGGCCATTTCACTCATCAGAACCTCTTTACGGAGTACATCTCTCAAACTGCTCTTTCTTACTGTTCAATTGGCATATGTGAGAAGCTGTCTGGATGGATTTGTTATTCTGGGGTAGGTGAGCCTTTGGACATTTTCCAAGAAATTTCAGCCCTGAGGTTGGAGGTAGGAGAGCCCCTCTCTATTTTTACTTATTCACAGGTCCTTCACCCCCCTCTACTCCAACCCACATTCCCCAACCTTCTAGAAAAATGCCTAGAGGAAAAGCACATATCTGTCTTATTCAAGACCTACATTTTGGGGGAGAAAATGATTAAATGTTTCTTTTGATTGCTGTCTGGTTATCCTCAAGGAGAGAAACACTTTCTCCTGTCATGGACTTTTGCTTTGTAGTCATCATGAAATTTATTTTCTGTGAAGTACTAGCAAAAGGATTTTTTTCTGAACTGTGTAGAGAAGCTGTTTACAGTGAAGGCTGCAACATTGTGATGAAATAAGTGGCTGAAAGAGATTCAGGGAAAAATAAAAGACATAAAAATAGCCGTTCTGCAGGATATATGACATATTTTGGTGGAGGGAGAATCGGGGCGAGGGGGGTTGCCGAAGGTGGTAGGTTTTCCTTTTTCTTTTTCTTTTTAAATCTGTTTTTATTGATTTCAGAGGGAGAGAGGGATAGAAACATCAGTGATGAGAGAGTATCGTTGATAGGCTGAAGAGGCAGGTTTTTCAATGAAGTGCATAAACAGGTGTATAATCCCAGAGCATGTGCTGTGCCATTAGCGCCTCCTACCTGTCCCCCACTCAGATACTCAGCTTTGCTTTCCTTTGGCAAAGGGAGTGGTATTTGCAGGTGCTTTATTCTCAACACCTGAAAGAGAACACACCTACAATGTGGTGAGCTGACAAATAAAATAACCCAAGAATAAACTCACAAAGAAGTGGCTAGACCAGATGAAAGATTATCAGCAATCACAATAACATTACCATCACCACCATTTATTAAAATATACCATGTGCCAAACCCTGTGTTCAGTGCTCCTCCATTTCCATAAACTATTACCGTAACCATGGAGATAGATGATTCTACTATATTTATCTCACTAATTAAGATACAGAGATTTAAAAGGGTTAAGAAATTTGCTCAAGGTCTGTCTGCCTCCAGTAAACAGTCAGACTTTGGAGAAACCCAATCTTCTAGTTTTGAAGGTCTTTTATTAAACAGATAAACTGAGGTTCAAAGAGTTTGAACATCGTTCTTATGGGGTGCAGGTTTTTGGAGTCATTTTGACCTGAGTATGACTTTTAAAAGTTGCATGACCTTGGGCATCTGTTTAACTTTTTGGAGCCTCACATATTAAAATATCTACAAAACAGGGTGAAAATCAGACCTAACTCATGGAGTGATTGAATGAGATCATTCAAATGAGATAATGCATGCAAACATCTTAACACCAAGTATTTTACTTAGAAAACGCAATCTTTCACTTTGTTTCTCGGTGTATTTACACATTGAAACATGTGTACATATGTACACACAGGTAAAGAAAAGGAGATGTCAGAGGCTCTATAAATTAGGCTAAGGACAGAGGAGAGGCTGCTGTTAGGCAGGGTGGGGAGGCCGGTATAATTCCCAAATCTTTTCTTGAGAATCGACACTGTATTTATCTCATCATCCATCCACCACAGACCTGGGTGTATAGCAGGAGTTCAATAAGTTTATATTAAATTGGGTAGAGTTTGGGTTAAACACAAAGTAAAAATAAAGTTACCTTAAATTAAAATTACCAGGAAACGTTGCAGATTTTCCTATAAGAGGGCATGGTCACAATTTTGTCTTTGCTGGTATTTGAAGAAAGAGAGATTAAATTAATAGCTTCCTGATAATTGTGTCTAGCTATTAAATTACTGAACTTCCTACATTTTCTTGGGTAAGGATTAAAAAACAAACAAAACAAAACCCTATTTCATTACCAATGGAATAAAGTACAAACTCCTGAAGATGGCCTGTGGTATTTTTCTTGGTATAATTATTTGTACCCTTTGTAAACATAATCTCATATTACTGCATATCAAAATCTCTAGCCAAAATCATTTGCTAATATGTAAATAAGTGCCTCTGGAGCACTTACTATAATCGAGTCACTTACTAAAAGCTTTATATAAATCAAAGTATTCATTACAAGTCTATGAAGCAGATACTATTATGATCATCGGTTTACAAATATATTCATTCGTTCTACAAATATTTATGGCATGTCTCCAATGTGTCAAGCTGTACTAGATAATAGAAGTACAGCAGTAAACAAGAAGGACACAGACTTATGCACTTTTTAATAAAACATTTTGTTGCTTTAAAAAACGTTTAACTGGGGATCTTTTAAAATAATGATCTCTAGTGTATTTAAAACACTATTTAAAACAACAACAATGACAACCCTCAAACTTAATTTAGGGGCAAAACTTTCCCTTTCCCCCAGTTAGCATAAAAAGAGAGGCTGACTCATAAATCACAGGTTTCTCCCCAGGACTAGGTATATTGAACATTCAGCCTTTATCACGGGACAGGAATCAACTTGTCTGGGCTAAATTGTATTGATTCCCATTACAAGTGCTTGTGTGAGAGACTGACTTTGTTTGTGATGAATAAAGCAATCAAAGACAAAATGTGATACCTCAAGCTTGTAGCACACCGTCTTCTCTCTCAAGTGCCTCCAGGAAATGATGTCTTGCTCTTGTCCACATCATTCATTTTCCCTCCCCACTTCTCTTGTCCCCTCCCCAGCCTTGCCTGATTTCCTGCTGGGTCTCAGATGATGTCCAAAGCCTGATGTTTGTCCTCTTCATCTATTTTGTCAAGTGCCTAAAACATGCGAAATGAATGATGATTCTGGATTATAATTTCTGTGCTGAGAATTTACTGTGTTCCTAGACATATTTGTGTGCTTCCAGATCACTCAAATCCTGTAGGTGGAGTGCAAAGTGATAGTAGCATCATCATTTTAAGATTGGGGGTTCCGGAGTTAGAATATTGAAATTGGAATCTTGCTTTTGCCAGTTTACATAGCTACCTTACTCAATCCCCAAATTAAACCAATAGGAAGTAATACTATCCCTGTCTTCCAAATGAAGAAACTGAGAGTTAGAATGGTGATATATTTGGTCAAATTTTCAAAGTCTTCAAGGGTTAGTGGTGGAATTGAGCTAAGTTGTATGTGGAAAGCTGAGCCTCTTAGCCATGATCCTATACAAAGCATGGCTGATGATCAGGCCTTTGTCTCTATCATCCTATTGAATAAAAGAGTAATATGCAAATTGACTGTAACTCTGCTACACCCACCAGCCACGCCCACCAGCCAGTCAGAGCAAACATGCAAATTAACCCAACCAAGATGGCTATGGCCATAGAGAGAGCAGAAGGGAGGCTTGGGTTGCCCCTGGTGATAGAGGAAGCCAAGAACACCCTGGTGGACCCAGGCTTCCAGTTAAGGCAACAAAGTTTCAATGGCTGTGCTAGCAGAAGGCTTGGTTCCGCTCCAGGCTACAAAGTTTCAATTGTAGAACAGAAATAAATCCAGATACCAGATACCTTGGGTGGCTGGGGGGCATGACATGCCTACAAACCACCACAGGCCCTTCACCCAGGCCACCCCACATCCCAAGGGAACACCCACCCTGATCCAGAACACCCTTCAGGGCAAACCAGCTGGCCCCACCCGTGCACCAGACCTCTATCCTATCTAATTAAAGAGTAATATGCAGATTGACCATCACTTCAGCACATAAAATGACTGCCCCATGTGGTCAAAAGATCCTGTCCCATGTGGACACAAGATGCTCATCACAAGAAGGCCAGCAGGGGAAGGCAGTTGGAAGGGACTAGGCCTGCAAGGGAGGGCAGTTGGGGGTGATCAAGCCTGCAGGGGAGGTCAGTTAGGGGTGACCAGGCCTGTAGGGGAGGGCAGTTAGGAGAAAACAGGCTGACAGGGGAATGGGTAGGGGTGATCAGCCTGGCAAGGCAGAAGTGGTTAGGGGCAATCAGGAAGGCAGGCAGGTGAGCAGGTAGGAGACAGCAGTCTTAGATTGTGAGAGGGCAAGGCAGATGTGGTTAGGGGCAATGAGGGGTCCCAGATTGGAGAGGGAGCAGGCTGGGCTGAAGGACACTCCTCCCCATGCGTGAATTTTGTGCACCGGTCCTCTAGTCTATGTACAAGTACTCCTTGACAAAATTATGCTGACTGCCTAAAACTCTTCCTAGTATGCACAACTGAGAATTTCAAAGGCCCCCCAAAGGAGTCCAATAAACTATTGAATATCGAGCTTAGATAAAAATTAAGTGTATTGCCTGGCTGGTGTGGCTCAGTGGTTGAGCACTGACCCATGAACCAGAAGGTCATGGTTCCATTCCCAATCAGGGCACATGCCCAGTTTTGAGCTTGATCCCCAGTGAGGGCCATGAAGAAGGCAGCAGATTGATGATTCTGTCTCATTGTTGGTGTTTCTCTCTCTCTTTCCCTCTTCCTCTCTCTGAAATCAATACAAACATAATTTTTTAAAATTCAATGTCTTAAAGATACACTCCTTAAAATAATCCTGCCATTGTTAATTCTTTTATATATTAATATCATAAGCTTATTTATTTTGATTTTTCTGCACATCAGCTAACATCCTAATGCAATTTTCTAATAATGTAAACTAATATAAATAATACTGTTGTTATTGATGCAATTATCTTCCGAATCTCCCTGCATTTCCATTTTTCTATGTCTAGGGTATACTTCATATACTCACTGCAACAGGTTGAAAGTGCTCAGATTTAGATCTTCCTTCTGTAATAAATGCATCTCTTCAACAAGCCAGTTTTCTAACAGTATTTGTGAGTTAACTTCATTTTATCTTAATGAGAACTTGGCAACTGGGCTAGGCTTCCGACTTTTGCTCCAGTCTGAAGTTTCCATTTGCTTTCAAATTATTGCGTGCTGCACTCTGCTCTTTCCAAATTGACACTCATTGCACTATGGTGCCCGTTTATTTGGTCAGGCACTGGATCAGATATTGCTGTAAAAAGGTTTTATAACTGTGATTAGCATCTCCAGACTGTTGACTTTAAAGGAGATGCCCTTTGATAATATGGAGAGGCCTCATCCAATCAGCTGAAGGCCTTAAGAGCACAGGAGAGGTTTTTTAGGTGAGAAATTCTGCCTCTGACTCTAACTTTGAGGTCCTACCAGAATTTCCACTCTGCTGTCCTAACCTATAAATTTTAAAATTGCCAGATCCACAATCTGTAATAATACAAGCATAATATGCTAATTAGACTGGACGTCCTTCCAGATAACCTTCCGGATGAAGCCAGGGTTGCGAGGGAAGCCAGTGCCAGCAGCCAGGGGAAGGAAGGTCTACTCTTGCATGAATTTCATGCATCGGGCCTCTAGTCACTATATAGTACATACACATACACACCCCCTATTGTCTCTGAAGAACCCTGCAAAGTCTACAGTCTTCAGAAGCAGCATGATGAAATCTATCTCTAATCACAAATATATGCCTCTAGTTCATGCACTATATGTTGGGGATTGTGCTGGACCCTGAGGATGAAAAGAGGAAGATAATTATTTGGTGCTTAGGGTATTACTCAATTCTGAATAAATATTAACATTTTAGTCATTGTTGGTTTTATATTGCTCACATAGGTAGTCATTTTTAAAATGTGCATTTTATGGGCTCATTTTAATATTTCAAAACACATCTTAATACTGGGACCTTGAAGCTCAGCACCACTCCTCTTTGAGCATAAAGGATGCAGTTTAATTTGCATAGGAGATGGATCTCTATTCTGTAGCTTCATGTACAGCCAATGAGTGAGTTTTATAAAATAAACCATTTTTTTTAAAATGTAATTTTCACAAACCTTTTTGGATGAATAATATAAACATACATATTCATAAATGATCCTTTTAAATATGTTGGTTAGATTTACATAGAGATGAAAGTTGACATTTGTGAAATGCTATTTTCTGTTCATGCTGGTGGTCTAATGCCAGTCTTATTGCACGGTTGAAGAACCTGGACAGAGTGGCCTTCATTTCACTACCTGGCTGAGAATACATGATTCTATCCTCATGCAGGCCACACAGGGTTAAACTACAGGCTAGCTGCCAGGTGACCTAGAGAGATGGATTGAGGAGGGATGCAGTGGTTCTCAACCTTCCTAATGTCACGACCCTTTAATACAGTTTCTCATGTTGTGGTGACCCCCAACCATAAGATCATTTTCGTTGCTACTTCATAACTGTAATTTTGCTACTGTTACGACTTGTAATGTAAATATCTGTGTTTTCCAATGGTCTTAGGCTCTACAGCAGCGGTTCTCAACCTGTGGGTCATGAAAAGCGCTAGAAGTGGAAAACATAGATATTTACATTATGACTCATAACAGTAGAAAAATTACAGTTATGAAGTAGGAACAAAAATAATTTTATGATTGGGGATCAACACAACATGAGGAACTGTATTAAAGGGTCGCGGCATTACAAAGGTTGAGAACCACTGGGCTAAGGGGCTTAGAAATTAGAATTACTTAAGTCAACTCATTTGATGTGAGATACTTAAAATCAACCTGTCTCCTCTGAAAGAGAGGTTATGAGTGGAAGTTTTAATTATTGAGGCTGCCTGTCTAGGGCCAGCTTTTGATAAACCCCATTCAGCTGTTGTCTGTCAGGAAAAGACAATCTCTCTGCCCGAAGGTTTATCACACAAGTGAAGGTTTATCATACAATGCACACCCAGAAACACGTGCACACACACTCCTTTTGGCAATACTCATGGGCTGGTTGGAAGCAGATATGACACCCTAGCCTCATTTTAGATTCACTCTTTAATTGCTTTCCTTTGGGATTGGCTAAAGGGAACTATGCTTTTCTTTCATTTATTACCAAAGCTATGTTACTTAACATAGGCAGTTTATTGACCTTATTTGATTTCAATAATGATTCATTAATGTCCATAATGGGGAATGCCTGCTCGCCACTCCCAAATGAGACTTGACAGACCTCCTATTCACAATAATCTTCCCTCTCCATTGTTCTTCCTGCCTTTCCTACCCCATTTGTGTGATGATTCAGAACTTGAACTTTCTGACCATGTTTCTTCCCTTTTTAAAAGGAGGGGCAATAATTAATAGCAATGTTCACATCAGTCCTATTGTCATTAAATGGGATGGTTGATAATCTTCCTTTATTCTGCCATATCTGCTGCTTTTCCCACCACTCTTACTTAATTCCAAGAAAGGCCAGCTATCCGTGTTTGCAGTCTTTACCGTGAGAGCAGGTGAGCCTCACATGATGAACTAAAATTTAGGGAGTATGAAGGGTGAGACAGGGATCAGCAATCAAAACAGGTGTCACTAAATAAGTCATATGCAAGATAGAAACCAATCAGAGAATATTGACCACTTTAGCACTACTTAAAATGCGCCTCCTCTCCCCCCCCCCTCCACCCCCCTTCCTATCAGATACATCTCAGGTGCCTTGTTAAACATCGGGGTTCCTTGTTGTCACTCAAGGTCCCTTGAATCAGAATATGGGCGCTAAGCATTGTATCCACTTTTTTTTTTTTTTTTTACCAAGCTCACAGAGTGATCCTAAAGCTCCCGGTGAGATACATGCATGCAAATGTGGAGAGGGTGAATGAATTACCCAAATCACGCAGCTAGAAGAACAAAAGCAAGTACATCCATCCACCCATCCATCCATCCTTCTCCCAGATATTATAAAGCACTTATAGCAGTGAACAAAGGAGAAATAGCCCCTTTATTCTTCAGTCTGTATTCTATGGGGAAAACAATTGGTGTCTTGATAAAAAAATTAAATGCATAGCAAAGGCTGTGGGAGAAAAACAAGAGGAAGAAAAAGGGCTAAAGGGTGGTAGAGAGAACATGTTACTTTGGTTGCAGTGATCAGGGAAGGCTTCTCTTTGTATATGACTCTGCACAGAGACATGAATGAATTGAGTAAACACGAGGGCCTCTGGAGGGAAGATTGATTGACGTGGCATATGATACGCTGCAGGAGCTGGCTCTGCCCCCCCTCTGAAATCCCAGGCTCTTCCTCTCTTCCCACCCCGGCTTTGACCTAGCGTGAACAGCTCTTGTTTTTTTTTTTTAATATATATTATTGACTTTTTACAGAGAGGAAAGGAGAGGGATCGAGAGTTAGAAACATCGATGAGAGAGAGACATGGATCAGCTGCCTCTTGCACACTCCCCACTGGGAATCGAGCCCGCAACCGAGGTACATGCCCTTGACCGGAATCAAACCCAGGACCCTTCAGTCCGCAGGCCGACGCTCTTTACACTGAGTCAAACCGGTTTTGGCAGCTCTTGTTTTTAATGTCTTCCTATTTTTCAGAGTTTTTATTTGTAGTCTTGCCACTTTTTTTTGCTTGAATATCCCCCCACCAATCCCTCTTGGGTTAGGTCTTGCTGTGCTGTTTTCCTATTGCTGGATATGTGTTTAAATTTTTAGTGCAATCAGTGAGAACAATTGAAAAGACATCGGTGAGCCTCCTCTTTTGCACAGAGTTGACGAGCAATGGGGGAATGATGTAAGTTGCTATGGGTCTACTATTGCTGTTTATCTGTAGAAATTATGTGCAAGTCACTACTTGCTTACACATTTCTATTGATCTTACTTGAGTGGAAGAAATGCATTGCTTGTCTATGCTGACCTCTCAGTGTAGAATCTAACACATAGCCCCATCGTGTCAGACTCTGGGTCCCTTACGTCTGTGTTTTCCTAAAATTGCAAGGTTTTTATTTTATGTGTAATTTCTCATGATCTCTATGGACCGATTGCTCTCTTATTTGTTGTTTAAAACTTTCTTGAATCAGTTGATACTTTTGACTCTATAATCTCTCAGGTTGCTATTTCTTTAACTAAAGTGGTATTCTCTTTCCTTGCCTTTGCCCTAAATCTCTCTTGCTCTAGTGACTGGTGCCTTAGGAACTGATCTTTCAATGTGGTAAGCAGGAAGGAATATTCCAGCTTAATTTAGGAGACAGGTGATTTCCCAGTTATTGTGTCCCCAACTTTCTGGGTGACTTTTAGAGAGATCTCTTAAGTTTTTCAAACTGAAATTGTTTATCTGAATAATGGGGAAATAAGTCTGTATAACTCAGAGTTATTATAATGCTTCAATAGACTAGTAATTGTAAAATATGATTTCATTATTTCATGGACTAGGGTATCATTCTATTTCAGCTTGTATTCTTTTGGTCTGTAGTCATATTTATATTATTATTGACTTACTATTCATGCCCTGCCCATGAATCTGTGCATGAGTAGTTTGCTGCCACTTGCCTCGTAGCTCGCTGCCCCGCCTGCCTGTAGCTCTCCACAGCTTGTAGCTCGCTGCCCTATTCTCCTGCTGTTGCTTGTTACACATCACAGTGTAATGGCCATTTGCATATTACCTCTTTATTCTATAGGATATTTTTATTATTGTAATCATTACTAAAGTAATGTGTGCCTAGTAAAAACAAATCCAATAGTACCAAAAACTCCATGCTGAAAATCCTATCCCACTGAACCTCCGCTATAATCTCACTCCCTGGTTACACCCAATTTGAATCATTTTTTAATATTTATATCACAATATTTCAGTAACGTTTTTTATATCTCTATCTTTTAAAAAATATTTTATTGATTTTTTTTTTACAGAAAGGAAGGAAGAGGGAGAGAGAGTTAGAAACACTGTTGAGAGAGAAACATCAATCACCTGCTTCCTGCACACTCCCCACTGGGGATGTGCCCTCGACCAAGATACATGTCCTTGACTGGAATCAAACCTGGGACACCCTTCAGTCTGCAGGCCAATGCTCTATCCACTGTGCCAAACCAGTCAGGGCTATATCTCTATATCTTGATAACTCACTTTATTCATTCTTTTCATTTTTAGTCTGCATTGTTTCCATATCCCTTTTTCAAAATGCCCCCTTTTCCCCTACATCACATACAAAGGAAAAACAACAACTGAGTTTGAAGGAAATAGGTAATTTTTTTTATTTATTTTAAGATCCAGGCATCCTCTCCAGGAAGAGCATTGCTCTGAGACCAGAAAGTGGCCTGCTGCTCTCAGTGACTGTGGGCTCTCGGGAGGATGCTTTCAATGTGTTGGCATTTATCATGGTAGAGGACAAAGTCTGAAAAAAAGCATTCAGGACAATCTGACAATGTGTATATCAAAATCGTTTGAGAAAAGTGTTGCCATATTTAATCAAAAATTAGTGTTTTTTTTTACGCTTTAGTGTGTTTGAGTCTTAGTTGAGTAAACACATTTTTTCCCTATGTCCCTTTACTTACCTGTATTAACTTGCACAGTTGGACTTGAATTCCTGCAACTGTCAAAACAAACGAGATGAAA